>OZ007599.1:58470725-58580725 GCA_963931845.1 Maratus michaelseni
GGGTTATTTGCATTTTATTAATAAAAAAAATTATAATGAATATCATGAAATAAAATAAATTATTGTAATGAATATCATAAAATTAAGAATTGCTCTCTTTTGGAGTATTTTAATATTTAAAATTTCAAGAATTGTCAATATTTAATTCTTTTGATTAAAAAAACTGCTTTACAATAAATTGCTACCGATATTTGCATTTAGAGTGTTTAAAAAAAATATTTTATTTTATTTATTTATTTATTTAATTATTTTGTAATTTTCTTCTAGATTGCACAAATAGTGTAAGAGTGTGTGACACTCTTAGTGTGTTAGAAAGTTAGATAAACAAAACTATTGATAAATGTTATATGAATAAACATTAATTGAGTGTTCCAATGCAAAGATAACTGTAAATATAATAAATAAATGTATGCAATGTATCATTATGCTTATACGTAAGCATAGATATGCACAACAGTAACCCCTCGTTATAAGGCCTTGTTTATCATGTCTCCTGAAAAAAGAAGGATGAAGTTTAACTGTTGTTTTGATATTTTTAGTAACATATTCTACCGTCCCCCTAACTCTTACTTATTTTTCAATTCAAGGCAATTCATTTAAAATATAAGTTTTTAATTTTAGATTTTGTGTGTGTGTGTGTGGGGTGGGGTGGGGGGATATTATAAATTGTTACAATATTTTCAATTTATCAGTTAATTAATTGACTGATTTAAGATGATTCCTCAAAACTTATTAAAGAAATAGTTAATTCAAACAGATTTTTGTTGAACTTTTTGAAAAAAAAAAAAAAGAAGAAGAAGAAGTGATTACGTATTTTCTTTACCTTTCATTATTTTTTTTTTAAATTCATTGTTTAGTAACAAAATACATCGTTAGAATTGAAGACAGAATTTTTTATTTATTTATTTCATCGAGCAGCACATTCAATGTTCATTTATGATGTTTAAATAAATACAGTAATCACTTAACATTCGCGAGGGTTACGTTCCAGGAAAACCTCGCGAATGTCAAATCCGCGAATGTTGAGTCTATCTATCTGTACTAAAATATGAGTTACGTTCTATAAAATTTTAATTGGAGTGGCAAAACATTTTAAAGAACTAAAGGATAATATGTATTAACAATACATTCTGCATAGCATGTATGTAGAAGGTGAATGTTCACATATGTTCATAAACATGAAATTTATTGATTGGAGATAATTCA
Organism: Maratus michaelseni; assembly: GCA_963931845.1. Classification (NCBI taxonomy): domain Eukaryota; kingdom Metazoa; phylum Arthropoda; class Arachnida; order Araneae; family Salticidae; genus Maratus; species Maratus michaelseni. The sequence goes on from OZ007599.1 coordinate 58,471,932, forward strand.
AATTAACTGACTGGAGAAATAGTTACAGCTAAAAAAGCCTAGGTTTTTATATAAAGTAATTTCGACTCTCTCTATTCGCAAATCGCAAAGAGATGATTATGTATTAGTGAGTCAGTATGCGATACAATATTAAAATACGATATTTAAATACAGCTAAATGATTCAGAAATTCTTTTATTTCCTATCCAAGTGCAGCTTTAGCTCCATCTCTACGAGAACCTGCACATTTTAAATTAATAGATTGAAGATGCCGTTGACCCCTTTACAACTTTTTATTATATCACCTTTGCAATGAGTATTCTGCTGTTAATATTATTTTTCTTTCCTACAACACTCGCTTCTTTTTCAGTTAACAATTGAAAATTGATTTGTAAATATATACTCAGAAAACAGGGGAAATAATCTTTAACAACTATAAATTCTGAAAAAGAAAGCGATAATAATAATTTAAAAAAAATCGCGAATAATCAAATCAGATTCTCGCCAATGTTAAGTTTTTCCGCATTTTCATATTCGCGAATAATCGAAACTCGCGAATGTTAAAACCGCGAATGTTGAGGGATTACTGTAATTCAAATTTACCAGTTTATGCTGGTGTTTTTAAAATATCAATTTCATTTTATATATGTGTGAGCGATATGAATAATTTCAACACATTTATTAGAGGCGAAGAAATTGTAAATTTCCAAAAATCTGAATGGTTCTCTAATCCTTCTTATAAGAATAACAAAGTTTTAAATGTTAAATCTCTATTCTAAGCGATGTAAAAACGTTAAACACACTGTCAGTAATGTTGATGTCAATGAGCGCAAGCGTAGAAGGACCTCTTCTCGCACAATGGTTTGATACTCTGACTTTCGCCAAGGTGTTGTATGCTGGAAGGTTCGGATATTTGCCCCCCGCCGCTGTGAAATTTTCGCCTCCACCACCTTTGGCGTTTTACCCAGCGCACAAAGTTTAAAATGTTTAAATATCTTTATTTTGTTTTTTAGATATCTCTTTCTTATTTGTAATAATGATACTTGTTCTTTGAAATTACCCCTCTAAATAATCGATTTTCAACCTCCCCAGCAGCATGCAAAGTTTAAAGTCTTTAATATTTTTAAATATTTCTGCCCTGTTTATTAATTTGCAGTAAAAATAAACAGTTAAGCTTGTAAAATCCATGCCCTTCCACATCATGCAGCCAAATCTCCAAAATGTTTTTTTTTTTTAAATTATTCTTCTCTATTTTTTAGTGTGAAGTAACGATAAATAAACAATCATCTAAATCCTCTTGCACCAGCATGTTCAGATGCCCCTCTCTACATAATTAATGAAGCATAAGTTTAAAATATTAAAACATTTTTTTTGACTGTCCAGACAGTTATTTTATGTAACCATAAACGAATGCTATCAGATACCGCAAAAGCAAGGGTGTACGTCTATCGACTTCAATCCAATTAATTAAAGTTTTTTTTTTCTTTTTAATAGATATGTTTTAGTGTAACATGCACATAATCATTGTTTGTATGTATATTTTTAAATATAATATATAAATATTTTCCATAATCATTATCTGTGTGATAACTTCCAAAAGTATACTTTTATTTCGCTGTAATTTTTCATAAAATTTTGAGAAAAATTCCATCCAAATAAGGTAAAGCTAGGATAGTCTGCGCACAATTCAAAAGAATAACAATAAAAAATCTAAATATTAATTTTTTGCTAAACTATCCATGAATAATTTTTACTTCATTTGTTTTTTATGCATTTCCATTGCTATTTTGTTGTTATGTTGCAATTTAATAGAACAGTTGTAATAAAACCAAGAAAATCATTTTGCGCAATCTGTCCTTACAGGGTTGGTGTGATTGCGCACATGGGTAGGAGAGATTGTTACTAATAATAACTATTATTAAATTGTTAACAACAATAATTACACTTAAATGACATTGTTGTAAGGTTTTTGTGAACAAATATTATTGTATTACGAGTAAATATTTCAACCTAATGATTAAAGAATCAGAAAAAGAAAATAATTTTAAAAGCGATTAAAAATTTTTAATTAAAGAAAAAAAAATAAAGAATAAAAAAAAGCAACTCCAGATAACATTACAAAATAACATTAAGTTACTTGATAACACGTTTAACTTAAAGTTAGTCCATTTTCATTTTCAATTTTTTTAGGCAAATTTACCAATCAGCTGCGTAATCTCTCCTAGCATGAAAACTAAAAACTGGGAAAAATGCGCCATCTCTCCTAAGTAGCAGATGCGCAAACTCTCCAATTTCGGTAGGAGAGATTGCGTTATTTAAACATGGCCTTTTATTTAAACATGGCCACTACTAAAACGAACCGTCGATGTTCACATTGTTAGTCTAGAATAGTAGCTTATGAGAAATCGTTTAAGTTTAAAATATTTTGTACTACTGACATTGTATAGAAATTCTATGAATAGCTATGAAAATTCAAGCACTTACTTTCAGAAAACAAAACAAAATACCAATGTTTTATCTTAGACGCTCAAAACAATCAACGTGCACTTTCAAGTAGACACTTCACTACTGCTGTTGTACAACTACCTGGAGTCGCTGCTCGCTCACTCTACTCCTTCCCCCCTAATCTCTATGTGCGCAATCTCTCCGACTGCGCCATCTCTCCTGGTTTTACCTTATATTCCAAAATTTTGCTTCTTCCCCTATATATATTGAACTTATTTCAGAATACGCATTCAATTTTACATTCTTTGCAATCTAATTTGTTTTTTTCAAAACTCATATTTATTCCTTACAAGTACAATTGTTTATTTCTGCATGCTTATTACTTCTGTAAAAGAACATATGATAATCCCATAAACAGCATTTAATTGCATTCATTCACCGTTCGCTAATAATTGTGCTTCTCTTAACCGAAAACAATATGCTACTATTTATACTAAAACTAAAATGTCAAACCTCAGATTTTAGCATCCAACAGTAAGGGAGATTGAGTCACTACTTCCTCACTCAATCGTAGTTCTGGTGTGTAGAATCCTCACCTCACTGTCACGAAAAAAATCTTCTGGACTTACCTATAAAATTTTTCTTGTTGGGCAGCAAACACCTCACCTTTTTACATACTTAAGTTTTTTTTTTTTTTTTATCGAAAGATATACCCAACTCCAGTTGGTACGGAAGACTCAATGAGATAATATTATCATACAGATGCAAACTCGCTACTGAAAAAAAAAATAAAAATCAGAAAACTGAATAAATGGTAGTTAAAAAACAAGCCTATATTTCATTCTGTAATATCACCTTACTTTTACTGGTATAATTGTAATACTTTTACCGCACTGTTATTTAGTATTGATTCAATTCATTATAATTTGGCTTTTATTTTTGCAGTATATTTCCTTTTATTTAGTTCACGGCAGTTAAAAAAGAAAAAAAAAAAAAAAAAAAAAAAAAATCTGAATTTTAAACGAAATATATGTTCTATGGAAATTATACAGATATTTTAATTCTTAAAAGTCATTTCTACGTGTTTGAATATATGTGTTAATAAAGTCTGAAAAAAAATCATAAATATCATTTTCTCACATTCTTGATTTATCTCTTAAGAAAGATCTCATTTGAATTTCTCACGAGGTAATAGAATTTTAAGAAATGAAAATTACTTTTTAATTACTTTTTTTAAAATTAGATATGATAGCTACATTAAGAATTTGCGTTGCTTTTTTTACGAAACTACTGGAATGGTCCCTAACATACCTTGCAATTGTGTAAATAGAAAATAACATATGTGGCAAATTATTTGTGTAAGAAATTATTTTTAATTTTATTAACCTTAAAGCAAGAAAAAATAAAGTTTGTGATACATAATATATAGCATTATTTAATATAAATAATATATAATTTACATAAATCTTCATTTTATATCAATCTTTTCGAATGCGTTTATACTATTCTCTAAATTTACCTTCGAATGTGCTTTAAACAGAAGGGTGGGAACTCACCAACCCAGCCCCAGTCATATCAATATCAATATGTATGTGTTGAAAACTGGGAAAATGTATTGTTGTTAACGATTAGCCATATCACAAAGTTTATGCCCTATATTTATGCAGATGGCATACTAACCATATTGCTTAGAATAATAAATGTAAGACGATACAAATCAGTTAATCGATTTATACCTATATTTATCTTTAAGATTAAATACAGAAGCATCGAAAGATTCTCAGTTCTGTTCTGAATAAGAATTATTCAAAAAGCAGAAAATAACTTTACCTCTTTTATATTAATATCCCCCATTTCCCTAGAACTGTATGTAGCTCTTGTAAAATTCTTTATACTTGAATGTAAAATTTTTCGAAAAATTCTACAACTATTTGTGTTATCCCGTAAAAAATGTGGATCTTTATTGTTTGAAAATCAAGCACAATAGTGCAAAAAAATAATAATAATACCAGTTGCTAAATGCACTCTTTATTACTTTAAAATCAATTGCTACATTTAGCCCCCCCCCCCCCCAAAAAAAAAAAAGAAGGAAAAAGAAAAGAAATGCTCACATTTTTGTAATAACTCCAAAGTATCTTTTCACAGCACAAAAATAAACCAAGTCCGCTATCGTAAATTATATCAACTCTTTCCTTACATTCATCACCCCGATGTTGATTTATCTCCTTATGGGTGTAAATGAACGATAAATGCTACGCACACCATAATCTATAGAAAAATGTGTTTTAATATTCCTCAGTGCTTTAATTTCAGTACGTTTGGTGTATCGCAACATAAATAAAATGCACCGTACCCATTAACTATACACTAACAGCATTATTTTGTGTATCACTGTATGCTAACTAAAAATGCTCTTCATTTTCAATACCGTACCGAACATTAAATACTAAATTTCGATTACATATGAAATTACTTGGTAATCGATTAAATTTACGATAATTAGATTACGGATGGACAGACACACAAATTGATTTCATAAACACTTTTCAACTATGTTGAAAATTGTTAAAAAGAAATCGGTTAATAAGAAAATATTGTGAAATTTTAGAAATTATCGCATCTTTTGTATTAGGAGCTCATGCATGAGACGCCGACGTACAATTTAAAATTTGACAGTCTCAGTAGATACTTGCTATGCTTGTTATTAAAAGCACAACAAGGAGAACTTACTACCAAACATGTGCCCACTCGTTAAAAATTACACCAAAACAAAAATATCAAATTTTCAACAAGGGTGTTTTTTTTTTTTTTTTTTTTTTTAAATATTACTTGTGGAATTTGAATATTAAAGTTTAAATCGTCGCTCAGTTGAAATTTTGATGAAAAATAAATATAAGCTACTAAACGTAATATATGTGACTAAAATATACACTAAATGCATGTACACAATATATATACTCAGTATACACTAAAACATGCTCTGTCTAAAATATCTTCTGAGAATAATTAAGAATAGTTAATGCTTGTTTTTAATTACAGTGAATTTAACTTATAAAGGTATATCCAAATTTTAGTTCTATAATTAATAGAAATATGTTTATATACAGTAAAACCCCGATAATTCGGATTAATTGGGACCAGACCCAATCCGGATTTTCGAAAATCCGGATTATCCGGAGAATGATAAAAAATGAAGGCTTTCTGTCGGAGTTTTCTATAAGGCTTTCTGTTGGATTATTGGACCTGATATAGGTAAACCACGATCTCTTTCTGTGCAAAACCAAACGAATAACACTTCATCCAGTGTTTCAAGTTTAGCTTTTTTAACATATTCTTCCGATTGTCCAAACCGTCATTAGAAATTGATTTCGAGCAAAAATCCTCGATTGTTTTTCGATTTTTCTTTCATTCGGACATTGTCGAGGTCCCTACTCCTAATTCACAAGCAATCTTTTTTAAGGGTTCACCTTTATCAATTCTACTCAATGCTTCCAATTTCTTTTACACAAAATTACATAACATAGTCACAAAATTATATTTTCGTTTCATCGCCATAGCTAAAAATGTACGCTCAAAAACATTGCACGGCAATTGAAAATGTCTGGTAGGATTTGGGTTGATACATTCTCTATGAACGGGAGGTCGGAATCTAGGAAACATAGCAGTGACTGGGGGGGGGGGGGGGGGGTTCCGCAAGTGATAGTATCAAAGCATTTTGTAACGTAGACAAAGAAACAGTCCCGAGAGACCAGAGACCTATGTGCTGGCTGACAAAGATCGGAAAGCGATTCTCATCCGTCAGTGGGTCTATAGGGATTATTTTACCTTGCTTTCTTGCAATGCTAAGTAAAACTTTATTGTGCGGTGAGCTTTTGAAGACATTTCTAAATGGATTAAATAGAAAACTGTGAAATTGGAATTGCCAAACTAAAAGTGATACATTGTTGTTTCTTTGAAAGATAACATCAAAGAGTTTAAATTAGAAAGCTTAAGGTATTCTTCCAAAAATATTTCAGAAAAGACTTTATTCAGAATACGAGGATGAAATAAATTAATATTATGAAAATTTGCCAATCGCTTCTCAAAAAAAAAAAAAAAAAAAAAAAAAAAAAAAAAAAAAATCGACCAGACTGATCCGGATTGTCCGGAGATCCGGAATAACGGGGTCCGAATTAGCGGGGTTCCACTGTATATACTTTAACCCCTTGGGGACGAGCGCCACGTATACGTGACGCATAAGATGCTCAGAATCCTTGATTATTCCCACCAGTTATTTTTTATTGTATGCTTTGCTTTATGTATTATTAGCATTTCTGCGATTCAATTAGGCGAAAATTTCTGTTTTGAAAAATCGGTGGTAATAGATTAAAAATTCTGTAAAAGACGCTCGTCGCGAAGGGGTTAAATATATCTTAATATTATTAATATCATTCTCGCAAAAATAATAGCGATGATTCTTAATTCCATATTTATTTTTGTCTAACTTGTACAAATATCAGTAAAATAATTTATAGATCTAAAAGTTTTCATTTAAAATTTTTATGTATAATTAATTGTCCAACGACATGTTAGACCCTTAAAAAATAAAAGATACTTTTCATTATTATTATTATTATTATAAATAAAATATTTGAGAACAACTTAGCTGAATATTTTATTGTAGTGGTATGACTGAAGCTTAGTTAAAAATCACACTCACATACATATATATACGTATATATGAGCGTGAGTGCGATATGAGCCCCTAACTATCATACCGTTCACAGAAACTGAATGAAACTTTGGTTTAAAGTATTTTGAGGTATGCGCTCAAGAATCATATGAAAGACAACAGTTAAATTCTAACAGTTACGGTTACAGTGACAAAATTTCGAAAATTTCAAATGGCAACACCTACTTTTTTTTATTGGAATGCAATCTTCATAGTGAAAAAACCACAAAAAGCGTTGGAACGGTACCTGTAGCACGAAAATCGCCGGCGCTAGACAGACTAAGAAGAATAGTGGAAACAACCAATAAGGACAGAGAAGCAACAGAAAAAAAAACATTTTATTGTGTTTCATACATTTTCCATTTTACACACAAAGACACTTTACATGCGGCAGATGGTGGATAGCATTGAACAATAAAATGTTTTACTTTATGTTGCTTCTCTGTCCTTTATTGGTTGTTTTCACTATTCTTCTTAGTCTGTCTAGCGCCAAACCTGTCTTCCAAGATAGTCCCAAAGATGTTCTATCGGATTTAAGTCTGGAGAGTGAGCTGGCCTTTCCATTCTCTCCAAACCGTGATCCTCAAGATAATCTCAACAACCACAGCTCGGGGTGGTCTCGCATTATCATCCATTAGAATGAAAACCTTGTCAATAGCACCTGCATATGGGCGCACATATGAATCAAGGATCTCATCCCGATATCTCGCACCAGTCACAGTTCCTCCATGGAACACATGCAGGTCAGTGTGGCATCCGAGTGAGATCCCTGCCCAAACCATGATTCCACCGTTTCGGTACCTGTGTATTTCGACAGTGTTTGATTGATGGTATCGAGTGCATTGTTCTCTCCAGATCAGAAGACGTCCTGAATCGCTCTCCACTGTGAATCTGGACTCGTCTGTGAAGATTTCAGAAGCCCACTGTTGTATGGTCCTGGAAACATGTTATCTTGTCCAACATAAGCGGCCCTTCTCTGTCGTCTGTTCAGGGGACACACACAACTGGTCGCCTTGCATAGAGAGCTGCATTGTGAAGACGTCTTCGCACCGTAGTTTTGACTTTGGTTTAAAGTATTTTGAGGTAGACAATTATTAATATAATTCTCGCAAAAATAATAGCGATGATTCTTAATCCCATATTTATTTTTGTCAATCTAACTTGTAGAAATATCAGTAAAATAATTTATAGATGTAAATGTTTTCATTTAAAAATTTTTTGTATAATTAATTGCCCAACGACATGTTAGACACTTAAAAAAAAAAGATACTTTTCATTATTATTATTATTATAAATAAAATATTTGAGAACAACTTAGCTGAATATTTTATTGTAGTGGTATGACTGAAGCTTAGTTAAAAATCACACTCACATACATATATATACGTATATATGTGCGTGAGTGCGATGTATATATACAGGGTGATTATAAAAAAACTATCCCGATATATGAGCCCCTAATTATCATACCGTTCACAGAAACTCGATGAAACTTTGGTTTAAAGTATTTTGAGGTATGCGCTCAAGAATCATATGAAAGACAACAGTTAAATTCTAACAGTTACGGTTACAGTGACAAAATTTCGAAAATTTCAAATGGCAACACCTACTTTTTTATTGGAATGTGATCTTCATAGTGAAAAACCTCAAAAAGCGTTGGAACGGTACCTGTAGACGGTACCTGTAGCACGAAAATCGCCGGCGCTAGACAGACTAAGAAGAATAGCGGAAACAACCAATAAGGACAGAGAAGCAACAGAAAACAAAACATTTTATTGTGTTTCATACATTTTCCATTTTACACACGACGACACTTTACATGCGGCAGATGGTGGATAGCACTGAACAATAAAATGTTTTACTTTCTATTGCTTCTCTGTCCTTTATTGGTTGTTTTCACTATTCTTCTTAGTCTGTCTAGCGCCAAACCTGTCTTCCAAGATAGTCCCAAAGATGTTCTATCGGATTCAAGTCTGGAGAGTGAGCTGGCCTTTCCATTCTCTCCAAACCGTGATCCTCAAGATAATCTCAACAACCACAGCTCGGTGTGGTCTCGTATTATCATCCATTAGAATGAAAAACTTGTCAATAGCACCGGCATATGGGCGCACATATGAATCAAGGATCTCATCCCGATATCTCGCACCAGTCACAGTTCCTCCATGGAACACATGCAGGTCAGTGTGGCCTCCGAGTGAGATCCCTGCCCAAACCATGATTCCACCGTTTCTGTACCTGTGTGTTTCGACAGTGTTTGATTGATGGTATCGAGTGCATTGTTCTCTCCAGATCAGAAGACGTCCTGAATCGCTCTCCAGTGTGAATCTGGACTCGCCTGTGAAGAGTACAGAAGCCCACTGTTGTATGGTCCAGGAAACATGTTATCTTGCCCAACATAAGCGGGCCCTTCTCTGTCATCTGTTGAGGGGGACACACACAACTGGTCGCCTTGCATAGAGACCTGCATTGTGAAGACGTCTTCGCACCGTAGTAGCGGAGATTCTTCACCCTGATGCTGCAAAGTGGTCTGCAATGAGTTGCGGCACAGTAGTGCGTCTTCTCGTTCGGGCCGAAAGAGCTAGAAACCTGGTCTTCTGCAAGTGTTATAACACGTGGGCGGCCTGGAACATGTCTTCTGGACACAGAATCTTCGGATTCATACTGATCCCAGGTCGATGGCGAGACACATTGAGCCGTCTAGTACTATGGGCCTGTGACAACCCTTTTTCCATTCATCCTACCGCCCGCGCCAAACGACTTCTTCTAGACATTTCTAGACTCTACTGGCTGTTGTGAACAAAACTGACAACAATAGTTCGAATACAATAAAACTTACACGCGAAATTACGAAAGCTTCATAATTGCATATTTTTTTCTCATTCACAAATACCTATTCTTTTCTATGAAATAAAAGTAGTAGCTGTAATTTTTGTGTAAGTTTTTTTTAAAGCTTATTATTGTCATTCATATAAACTATGAAGTTTAATCTGACTGTCATTTTTTGTCTGGTGAGCTTCAAAACACATGTTGTACCTTAACTTTTGGAGGCCAGTGTCTCTTTCTTGAGAAAAATTCCGGTGTGAGTAATAGAATTTATTGATACAAGTTTAAGATTAGTTTGTTTTTTATTGCGATTTTTTTTTTAATTAAAGTGTAATTACTGCTTAAAGTGATAAAAACATAACACAAAACGCTTAAAAATACCTTTTAGTATATAAATGACAAACGTTTCATGCGCTTTACCGGTGACTTCTTCAAGATCAAAATGCTAAATAAACTATTTTCATATTCATATAGTCATTATTTTTATTATAATTTTGATCTTGAAGAAGTGGACGCTAAAGCGCATGAAACATATGTCATCTATATATTAAAAGCTACTTTTAAGCCTTTTGTGTTATGTTTTTATCACTTTAAGCAGTAATTACATTTAAATTTAAATTTAACAAGTGATTTTATTATATTATTTGTGACTTTTTTTACTTTCAGTCGTACCACAATTTACAAAAATGTTTCGATGTGGTACATTTCTCTTAAAAATTCTTAGTATAAGGGTAGGGTTGAGATAATTTTTTAAAAGGTGTTACAAATAGAATAAAAAATAGTCCACTGGAACGCATTGGTAGGTCCCAAACAGTTATCAAAGGGTTGATAGTCTAATGTATTTTATATATATGAAAAAATAATTATATAGATAGAAATATTTAATATTAGTCCCATTTCTATACATTTTCTTAAATTTCATTTATTGGATGTTGAAAATGACACATTCATATTTAGGTAAAATATTTCACTAACTAGAGTTCTTAGAATTAAAAAAATTAAGAGTACGTCAAAATTATGTTTAATCTCGAAAAAAGTACTATCAGCAAATAACTTACACAATTTAAATTCTTAAAAATATCACGTTTAATAAGACTTTAAAAGAATAGAAACACAATTATAGAAAACAATTAAAACAATACAGCAAACGTTTCAGGTTACGACCGAGCCCTTCATCACTACAATATTATACGATAACCAGAAAATTTCCAAACATGTTTACAGTTAAAAGTTTTTTCGGTTAAATTCATAAAACATTAACATAAGGCTGTATATTCAGGCAGAATCGCGAAAGATCCGTAATTCGTCGAATTCCGCAAACGTGTGAAGTAACTTTCAAGTAAAACTGTACTCCATTAACGTTATTACAGAATGGTTGGTTCATTTATTTATGACGGCTGATTACCTACTCGAGGGATATAAGCCGTAGAGGGAGGGTCCTCCGTGAGGGTCTTTCTAAAGAATCCTAACCCGTATTTACGGTAAGGTTCGCAGAAAACCACGGAAAACTCCGAACGCTTAGGTCGACGAGCGTGACAGGGTTTTGAACCTAGCACCTTCCGTCTACCAGCTTTGAAAGCAGAACCTCTCAGCCACTGGTGGGACTCTATCACAGCCTGGATCTAATTACTACGATTCTTGCGAAATCTGAAGTATGGTCAATATATAAGGAATGTTGTACCAGTTTCGAATGAAGGTTTCCTGATTAGTAGGCACGTTTAAGTTTAGCAAAGCGAACGACTCAAGTACGACCAGTTTGTGTTGGATAAATTATTGCCATGATGACCGCGAAATATTTTTTCTTCATTCTTTCTTGCCGCTATCTTATTTATTTTTTGAATAAATAATAGGGATTTTGGAGATTTTATTGGATATTTTTTTTCACTTTATGACATTATTCTTTTATTTTCTTCCATTTTGAAAGATTATAAAATTAACATGTCGTATTATTTTCTGTGGATTACGGTATACTGTAGATTATACCAGTTCTATGTAAGGTGGAGGTGTGTGTATGAATGTGTGTGTGTGTGGGGACGGGGGGGGGACGGGCTCCAGGTTTGGATTTACATAACATATCTTTTGAAATACTTTGAGGTTTGAACGATTAGATTTGAGAACTGTCGAAATTTTTTCAGAAATATTCTTATAATAAAGATACATAACTAATGGGGCTTCTATGGATTACAGAGGCTGACGCGCGATGCTAAAAAAATATTTTGAGACACCGTAAGCGATAACCGTTATGTTTTAAGTCAGCAACTATCCAGTCTTTTTCTAATTGAAAGGCTGCATCAGTAGTACAATATCTTCTTGCTCTGTGAGCTAAGGTTTTGTCTACTACCACAATTCTATGGTTAATCGAGTTTACGGATTTAAAATTTAGATATTATCCAGGAAATGCAGCTTTACGAAAAAAATATATTAAAATATCTTGACGGTCATTTTTTTCTATTCTTTCAAATAAAATATCGAAGAAAGAGAGTTAACGGTCAGTTTCAGTTAGAATAGTGAACTGGGTGAATGGACAAAGAGAGTTTGCAGTTTTCAAAATTTCACTCAAGTGTTCTTGCTTAGCTACAAGGAAAACTTCATCGATATTGTCCTTGTTTCCCTGTTGTAGTGGAAAAAGAAGTTTAAAGTTTTGTGTTATTTTTTCAGTATTACTATATACAGCCTATTACTATACAGTAAAGCATCGTTTATACGACGTTTACATTTATACGACGTTTTAGTGTGGGCCCAATTCATTCCTATTGGTTGTAATGTAAAAATATATCTTTTATACGACGCACAAAATCGTTTATACGTCAGTTTTTCGATTTTGTACACTTTTATTTTTGTTTATTTTTCTTGTGTATTTTAAGAGCGGGCGGAATTTACCAGCTATGAATGACAACAAAGCAGGTGTTTAAATATACCCCTCATGAGTCATGATAACAACGTGGGCTGGTGTGGGATTTTAGTCGGAAAAATCAGTTTACGCGTAACGGATTACACTGGGAGGGATCATTCTTTTTGCGGGGATGGTCAGCTTTCCCGACCTGTTCTATTGTTACACAGCATATTCTTTGCTTATCAGTTCACTAACAGTACAGATAGTTTTTCTTTCATTCTTCACTTTTCGTACTGTATCGGCCACAGCTCTTTTCAAACATGTCTTGAAAACACAAGTCCATCTCGGTAAAAGAAAAAAATGAAATTTTGAAAGAATTCGATAGTAAAAATTTACCGGGAAGGTCAAAAGTTGACCTGGCTAAAATGATGGGTATTCCAGTTTCTATCTTAAAGACTATTATTCACGACCGCCAAAAAATTGAGGAAAATGCAAAAACCTGGGGATCTTCGGCATAAAAAAAATTATGAGTGCAAGAGGGTAAATTTCCTGAAATGGAAAAAGTTTTGTTCCAGTTTTTCAATCAGTGTCGTGCGTCGAACATTCCAGTAAGTGGTCCAGTGTTGATGGAAAAAGCGAAAGAAATCGCGATGAAATTGAATCTGGTAGACTGTGACTATACAGCAGGATGGTTGCAGAAATTTAAAGCGCGCCACGGGATCACAAATCATTAATTACAACTCAGCGTCAGTCATTACGTCAAACAACCATAGACAATTTTTTTTTGTGATACTACGTAAAATGATCAAAAGAAAAAATAAAGGTACGTACATTTAAATTGCTTACTGTTTTTTTTTTTTTTATTATTATTCAGTTTTTTTTTGTTGTTGTTTGTTTGTTATTTGTTTGTTTTGGTTTGTTTAATTTATAAATTCATGTAAATCAACACGCTAAACGTTAAAATTAAGCGAAAGCAAAATTTATTCTAGAAAATCGATTATACGACGTTATCGTTTATACGCCGTTTTTTGGTAGTCCGTTCGGCGTCGTATAAACGATGCTCCACTGTATATATATATATATATATATATATATATATATATGTCGTAGGCTAGATGGGAAATCCGGCTCTTTGCAAAGAGCCGGTCTATTTGGAGAATCATTTCCCTTTTCCCAATCAGCCTGCTATTTTTCAGGCTTATTGCAAAGAGCCTAGACAGCGTTAGGCTTGTGGTGTAGCGAGTGTTAATTTCAAACATAAACATTCACGCACAGCTAAACTAATAAAGAATCACCTGGATTCAATTAAAAATTATTTAATTAAAAAAAAATATTCTGTACAAGTTCTTTGTGATTTACAATTTAATCGTGGTCTTCATAATCACCGCAGAACACAGCGGAAAGCACTAAAAAAAACATCTCACTAAAACCGGAGCTGTTTACAAGCGAACCTCCTCGCTCGCTTTCCAACAACAGACTCCTCGCTTCTCTACGTCTACGTGTACACTGTCCACTGGGGGTAAGGGCGGAAGTTCTCGGTCATTGCTCCAAAATGACCAACCCCCTCCCCACTTCTGCGAGCATCTTCTAACGTTCAGAAGGAAACAAGCGTTCTTTTGGAGAAATACTGCACCCTGCAGCCGTTGTTACAGCTCCTTCCCCCTAAAGAATTTTCATACGGTGCATACACCTATGAAAATGTAAATTTGAATCAGGTACCGAGCCCCTCATTCTTAACACACTAAATCTGAGAGGTCCCAACAACTAAACTCCAGTTGGAAGTGCTAAGGAAATACCTTAATAACTTTACCTTAATACTTTTACCTTTTGCTAATACCTTAATAACTTTATACACTTTATTTTTTCTCTATACAAGGTTCATACAGACGCACGCGTACTCAGTTTTGAAAGACTCATGATAATCCTAGATTTCACTTATGAATTTCCATAACAATTCAAATAATAAAAACATTTTCGTAATCAAATCTAATATAACAGATGAGATATTTATCTGAGTTCAATAACTGACACAGTGCGATTCCTTGACATTAAAGAAAATTCTAAAAAAAATACTAAATTACACACAAAATATATACAAGTGATAAATAACAAAAAAAAACAATAACTCGTAAATAAAAATTATAAACAAATACTAATTCGGGAAACAAGTAAAGAAATTACACTATTCGGTCCTACTTAACCCATCTGCATTCCCGTGAAGTTTCCCAGGTTTGTGTTCGATTTTGAAGTTGAATGACTGCAAATACAATGCCCACCTAGTCAATCTCGCATTGTTCCCCATCATAGTTTTTAAGTACGTCAGAGGATTGTGATCTGTTTGGACTACAAACCGCTGCCCGTCCAGGTAGTGATTCAGTTTTTTCAGACCGTACACAATTGCTGCCAATTCCCGTTCAACAGTGCTGTAATTCTGCTCTGCCCTGGAAAATTTTTTACTCAAGTACAGAATGGGATGTTCCTCCCCATCTCGTACCTGTGACAGGACTATACCAGCACCATATAAACTTGCGTCGGTCTGCACAATAAACTCCTGACTATAATCTGGGGCGTACAATACGGGACTCTGGGTTAACTTCTCTTTTAATTCCTGGAAAGCCTTTTCGCACTCCTCACTCCACTCTATCTTTTCTTTTTTGATCTTCCCTTTCAAAACATTTGTTAAGGGGACTGCAATTACTGCATAATCCTTTATATACCGTGAATAATAACCCGTCATTCCCAGAAATGACCTCACTTGCGTCTTAGTGGAAGGCGTTGGAAATTCCTGGATAGCCTTCACTTTTATGTCACTGGGAGACCGCTTCCCCGAACCTACCTCGTGACCCAAAAACCTCACACTATCCTGTGCAAATTTACACTTTGTGGGTTTCACTGTTAGGCCGGCCTCTAACAATCGCTTCAGAACCTCGGCGATGTCCTTCATGTGACTCTCCCATGTAAGAGAGAACACCGCAATGTCATCGATATATGGCAAGGCAAACAATTCAAGCCCACCCAAAACACTTGCGATTAATTTGCAAAAGTAGAAAGGTGCGTTCAGGAGACCAAACATCATGACCTTGGGTAAAAATACTCCGAAAGGTGTCACAAACGCAGCGTACCTTTGGGCCCTTTTGGTCAGTGGTATCTGGAAATAACCTTTGGTTAAATCCATTACCGTGATGAAAGTCGCCGAACTCACTTTTTCTACGACCTCCTCTATGTTGGGGAGTGGAAAAAATTCCGTTCAGGTCTTCGCATTTAATCTGCGATAGTCCACACAAGGACGAGGATCCTTTCCCGGAACCTCTACCAAAATCATGGGGGACGTAAAATCAGACTGCCCTACTTCTATCACTCCTAATTCCAATAGTCTCCTGATTTCCTCTCTTAAAATTTCGGTCTGCCTAGGTGACATTCTATAAGGTTTCGCCCTCACCGGCGATTCATCTGTCAACTCGATATCCATCTCTACCAGATGGGTACGTCCAGGGTCTGAAGAAAAAACTTTTCTATTTCTCTCTATAACCTCCTTAAATAAACTTATTTGGCTATCTGTCACTTTTTTCTCTAACTCGCTGTTATACACAACTTCCCAGAAGTCAATTTGTGTGGGGTTTGGCAGGGGATAAGGGATCTCAGCATCTTCTTCCACCTCTTCCGCATCTATGTCAATCAGCAGATTAACAAATTCAGGCCGCTTGTTATAAGATTTCAAAAGATTCACATGGTAGATAGTCGCCTTATTGCGCCTCTCTGGCAAGTCAACTGTGTAATTTGTTTCCGAAATCACTCCAGTGACAGTTCCCGGCCCGACCCAATTTACGGCCATCTTATGAGGCTTTGATGTTGCCAAAACCAACAACTGGTCCCCAACTTTGAATTTTCTAGTTACCGCATTCCTATCATACCATGTCTTCCTTTTGTCCTGACATTCCTCCATACGCCTAGTTGCTAAATCCTGACACCTTTTGAACCTATTCGTCAAGTTCAAAATGTAATCTACCACATTTTGATCCGTGTTACCTTGACCCATCCAATTCTCATAAACTAAAGTGTGCGGCATGCGTAAATTTTTTCCATGAACCAGCTCGGCAGGACTAAACCCAGTACTTTCATGCGTCACAGTTCTTAGAGCAAACAACGCCATAGGCAAAACCTCTTCCCATTCTCGACCGGACTCTAGACACAAAGCTTTAAGTACTTTCTTCAAAGTAGAATGCATCTTTTCCACGCTGTTCGACTCCGGATGGCAAACTGAGCTATGCGACACTTTGATACCAAACACATTAAAAAATTCTGATGTTAACTCGCTGGTGAAAGATTTTCCTAGGTCACTTTGCACCTCTCTCGGATAACCTGTCTTAGCGAATATCTGTACCAAAGCATCAATAACGGATGTGGAAGTGATGTTTTCCACCGGAATAGCATCAGGATATTTAGAAGCGAGGCAAATGGATGTAATTAAGTACTTGTTGTTTTTATTACTAGTTTGCAGGGGACCAACCGCGTCTAAATTTATTTTGGTAAAGCATTCCGAAATTATCGGTACTAACTTCAAAGGGGCCTTTCGCCTATCTCGATTGCTACCTACCTTTTGACATGTATCACAAGTCTTAACATAATTCTCAATATCGTGATAACAGTTTGGCCAAAAGTAACATCTCAGAACCCTATCCTTGGACTTAGTCGTACCCAAATGCCCTGACACCTGCTCATGACACAATGCTAGAACTTCTCTACGATAAACTTCCGGCACACATAACTGCACTTTATCATCACCTCTCCGTGACTGCGATACCCGCACAAGCTTACCATCTCTAACACAAAATTCTTTTTCGTTAGGTTTACTGGCCTTCTCCCACAACTGCTTAAGTGAAGCGCAATTTATCTGCTCTTCCTTAAATTTCTCTGCGGATACCTTCTCCAAACCCGACTCTGCCTCTAACCTTTCCGGAATAACTATCCCATCTTCTTCCTCACCGCCACTAGACTCCCCTTCATCCGGTTCTCCATCCTCCGAACCAAATTCACTCTCAACTTGCACAGCGGACATTTCTCTCTCATGTTCACGCCTCTGACTGCGCGTCATTACAGCATTTACCGGTACAGGATTACGCCTCGACTCCTCAATAAGCTCAGCCGTTTTGTTTCCTAACAAATAATAACCTTGTTCTAACTCGATAGGTTTCACAGCTGCCTTAGTGACCACCGTTCCAAAATCTCCTTTAATTGTAACTCTAGCCAATGGCAAACATTTACATTCATTATCCAGGGGTTGTTTAATCCAAGTGACTTCACCAATCAAATCCTCATTATCAATCCATCTACGGTCACAAAGATCAATGCCAGCCCCAGTATCCCGTAAGTAATCCCGTTCTATTCCATTAATTTCTGCCTTTTTGAAATACGGTGCAAAACACTCTCCTAAACTAACATCTACACCCAGGTGACTAACTACATCTCCAGAGTCTTTACGTTTTAAATCTGGGCAATCCGGTCTGATATGCCCTGCACGGTTACACTGGAAACAGACAATAGGTTTCCTTCTATCAAACTCATCTTTATTCCAAGAATTTCTACTTGCGTGATCCTTTTTATCAGCCCCTCCCGACTTTACTGCCTGTTCCTCCTTATTCTTGAAGTTATCCTGACCGTTCCTGTCCCTACCAAATGACTTATTATTCCAAAATTTATTTTCCATTTTCTTAAAATTCCCTCTCACACTCTCATATTTATCGCATTTTTCTGCTAAATAAAGTAATAAGTAAAGTAAATAAAGTAAGTAAAATAAAGTAATGTCTGCTAAATAGGATGCTGTCTTCATCTCATCCCATTCGTCTAAGAATTTCTCTTTAATTTCAAAAGGGACTCTACGTTTCACCTGCTCTGTGAGTATAAGTTCTTTGAGGGATTCGAAATCATTTACTTCAACCGTTTCCAACCAGTTATCCAAATACCCTCTCAGCTCATACACAAGTTCAGACCACAGTGCACCTGACTTCCTTTGATGGTTTTCAAATTTAGTTTTAAGGGCACCAGCTCCTAATCTAAACCTTTTTAACAAAACGCTTTTGATGTGCTGATAGTCATCCCTTTTCTCTAGCGGTTCCTTTACAATAATTTCCGCAACATCTACAGGCAACAAGGGTATAAGCTGTGATACATAATTAGATTCATCTAAACTTTCTTTTAACGCCTGACTCTCAAAAATCATAAAAAATAAAGTAATGTCAATAGATTTAGGGTCAAATTTTGGGACTAAATCTTTTAAACTTGCTTTTTTATCTTTACTTTCTGCCACTACAGAAACAGTGGAAGCTACAGAGGTAGTATCTACATTGTATTGTAACTTCGCCTTATCTAACTCCAACTGTCTATCTTTCTCTCTTTCTGCCAATTTATCTAACCTTTCTTGCTCCGCTAATTTGTCTGATCTTTCTTGCTCTGCCAGTTTTTCCCTCTCTATTAATATCCCTTCCAACATATCTTTAGCCATTTGCTCCTCATAATCAGAGGCACGCAAAATTGCCTGAATTATCGCTACCTTTTTACTGTCCGCAGGTAATTCTGTATCAAAATCGGCCGCGAGCAATAGCAGAACGCTTTTATTTTGTTTATTCAAGAAACTGGCCATAATTAAACACAGAAAATATCTCAACACAAAATACAAAAAAGCACAATAATTTTCCCGAACACAATTAGCAATAAAAAAGCAAAGAAAATCAAGGATCTACTTTTCTTTTCAAAACTGAGTAACTCCCTAAATAAAACACCATAAATGATAAGATAAACCCAAAAAACACTCATAAAAATACTACACAGTAAAGAAAAGACTTAGTAGATTAATTTAAACAAAATTCCTTTCTACTAGGAATATGAATTTAATTTAAAAATGATTTCACAGTGATAATTTTCATTAATTCAATCTCCTACCTCTAAACAAATGCTTTCACACTGTAACACATATTGTTTAGTTGCATTAGCACTCTACATGTGCATAAAAAATAATTTAATCTTTATACTTATCACAAAAGAACAAAAACACACATAAAATAAATAACCCGCCACTTCTGCAATAAATATTTACCTGAGAACATTAGAACAATAACCAGAGAATATAAAATAACTTATAGCTATCCCGTACGCATGAACCTTGAAGTAATAATAATAATAATAAACCCTACTTCAAATTACTTAGCCCAACATTATTTCTACTAAATTTATGTACATGTATATATAACAATGGGACCTCCCAAAATTCAGCATGCACGAGAAATATAGGGGCTTACCATTCCATATTTGATGTTTACGCTGGGGGACACATAGCAAATTCCAGGGTCGGCAGATAAACAGTCCAACAGAAATGAAGCTCCACACCGGATCTTTATCGATGGTATCCACTCGCTCCACTTCACAAGAGTGAATCCTTGACCTTCCGGACAGAACACTGATTCTTCTTTACAGAGACTCCAAATGTCAGAAAATAAAACTCTGGATACTTGGCCGTTCCAAAACTCGTGGAAATCGTCGACAAAGTTCTCCCACAAAATGCGTGCTTATACGATAACTGCACGACTTTAACAAATATAATTTTTTTGCAGAAGGTGGCTAAGAATTCGTGGAACTAATTAATCTAGTTCCAACATCCCAACGAGCACTGCCACCATTAATCATAAGCTGTGGTGTAGCGAGTGTTAATTTCAAACATAAACATTCACGCACAGCTAAACTAATAAAGAATCACCTGGATTCAATTAAAAATTATTTAATTAAAAAAAAATATTCTGTACAAGTTCTTTGTGATTTACAATTTAATCGTGATCTTCATAATCACCGCAGAACACAGCGGAAAGCACTAAAAAAAACATCTCACTAAAACCGGAGCTGTTTACAAGCGAACCTCCTCGCTCGCTTTCCAACAACAGACTCCTCGCTTCTCTACGTCTACGTGTACACTGTCCACTGGGGGTAAGGGCGGAAGTTCTCGGTCATTGCTCCAAAATGACCAACCCCCTCCCCACTTCTGCGAGCATCTTCTAACGTTCAGAAGGAAACAAGCGTTCTTTTGGAGAAATACTGCACCCTGCAGCCGTTGTTACAGGCTAATTGGAATATGGTCATTTATTTTTCAAGCAGCCTGACATTTTTTAAACTCATTTCACAGAGCCTATATAGCGTTCAGCTAATTGAAAAATGACCTATTTAGAAAATGACCAGTTCTTTGTCAAAATATGGTGTTGTACCCAATTCGAACCTGAAAATTCCATTCGAAGTTAACCCGAACCCGATAGAAAAATTCTATCGGACCGTAACCCGATCCTAAAAGGACAAAATAAATTGCTTCGAGTCGCAACCCGACCCGAACCAGAAAACTCAAGTTAGCCCGAAATCCGACAGGAACCCGACAAAAAAAATCCATCGAACTGTAACCCGATCCCAACCCGACAAAATAAATTCCTTCGTGTCACAACCCGATCCAAACCAGAAAATTGAAGATAACCCGATAAAAAAATCTATCGAACCGTAACGCGATCCGAACCCGACAAATTAAATTTCGTAGTCATGCAACCCGATCCGAAACCGAAATTTTAAGTTAACTCAAAAACCAATTTGAACCTGAAAATTTAATTTAACCCAAAACCTAACCCAAACCTGAAAATTAAAGTTAACTCGAAACCCAAAGTCAAAACGCAACCCGACCCGAATCTGAAAATTGAAGTTAACCCGAAACCCGAACCCGATAAAAAAATCCATCGAACCGTAACCCGATCCGAACCCGACAAAATAAATTCCTTCGTGTCGCAAACCAACCCGAACCCGAAAATAATAGTTAACCCGAAACCCATCCCGAACCAGGAAAAAAATTCCATTGAACCGTAACCCGATCCACACCCGAAAAATAAATAACCCGAAAATGTCACGCAACCCGAACCGAAACTGAAAATTTAAGTTAAGCCAAAACCGACCCGAACCTGAAAATTTAATTTAACCCGAAACCTAACCCAAACTGAAAATTGAAGTTAACCCGAAATCCGAACCCGTCAAAAAATTGATCGAACCATAATCCGATCCGAATCAGAAAAAATAAATTCCTTCGTGTCACAACCCGATCAAAACCAGAAACGAAGGAATTTATTTTGTCGTTTCGGATCGGGTTACGGTTTGATGGATTTTTTTTTATCAAGTTCGGGTCGGGTTTTGGGTTAACTTGAATTTTCTGGCTTGGATCGGGTTGTGACACGAAGGAATTTATTTTGTCAGGTTCGAATCGGGTTACGGTTCGATGAAATTTTTGACGGGTTCGGGTTTTGGGTTAACTTCAATTTTCAGGTTCGGGTTTGCGTTTCGACTTTGTGTTTCGAGTTAACTTTAATTTTCAGGTTTGGGTTATGTTTCAGGTTAAAATAAATTTTCAGGTTCAAATCGGTTTTTGGGTTAACTTAAAATTTCAGTTTCGGATCAGGTTGCGTGACTACGAAATTTAATTTTTCGGGTTTGGATCGGGTTACGGTTCGATAGATTTTTTTATCGGGTTCGGGTCGGGTTAACTTCAATTTTCTGGTTCAGATCGGGATGCGTGCCGACGAAAATTATTTTGTCGAGTTCGGATTGATTTACGAATCAATGGATTTTTATTTCTCTGGTTCGGGTCGGCTTTCTTGTTAACTTCAATTTTCAGTTTCGCGTCGGGTTGCGCGACGCAGAAATTTATTTTGTCGGGTTCGGATAGAGTTATGGTATAATGGAATTTTTTTCCTGGTTCGGGTTGGGTTTCGGGTTAACTATTATTTTCAAGTTCGGATCTGGTTACGGTTCGATGGAATTTTTATGTCTTGTTCGGGTTGGGTTACCGGTTAACATCAAATTTTTAGGTTCGGGTCGCGTTGCGACATGAAGGAATTTATTTTGTCCTTTTAGGTAAGGGTTACGGTCCAATGGAATTTTTCTGCCGGGTTCGGGTCGACTTCGAATTGAATTTTTAGGTTCCAGTTCGGTACAACACCATATTTTGACAAAGAACTGGTCATTTTCTACATAGGCATGGTCATTTTTCAATTAGCCTAACGCTATGTAGGCTCTTTGCATCAAGCCTGAAAACCATCGGGCTGATTGGGAAAAGGGAAATGATTCTCCAATTAGACCGGCTCTTTGCAAAGAGCCGGATTTCCTAATTAGCCCACGACATATATATATATACAGGGCTTAATTTCTAACAAAAAAAGTACCGGAGCCCTAATATTCTGCAGTACTAATAACCATAGCATCCCCCACCCCCACCCCTCCACCGTCACTTCAATCTGCATATTTATATTTCATACATTATATGTATTTGCAAAATTTAAAGCAATTTTTTTCTTTAGCAAAATAAAAAAATTTTAATCTGCATTTACTTAGCTGTCAATTATTTCACAATTTAGTTATCACTCCGGCCGAATAGAAATCTTTGCCTAATTTTAATGTTAATTAATCGCAGAATTCTGCTATTAAATAAAGTAAGGATTGTGATTCGGAACTAGACTTAACACAAAAAAGAATAGTTCGCAACTATGCATTTTTATGAAAAAATGAATGAAATTTTCAAAAATTAATATTTATATGATGAAGAATTGAAAAAAGATATGAACGAATATGGGAGGAAAAGGAAAGGGTAATTTAGGCTTCGGTTTTTCGGAAGCGCTTGCACTGGCCTCCGGTGAATTCCGACCAATATTTAATTATTTATTAAAAGCAGAGAAGTACCGTAGCCGGGCTCCGGTGGTCTCCGGCGCAATTTAAGCCCTATATATATATATAATATACATATACAGGGTGAATCTAAACTCTTGGGCAAAACTTTAAGGGGTGATAGTACACATCAAGACAAACAATATTAAATAGGAAACTAAGGGTCCCAAACGTCTTCCGAAGGAGATAGGCACCATTAAAGTTTAAGATCCAAAATTTCAATTAATTATAAAAAATGGAAAAATTGGTCGATTCGTTTGCGGTTTTCACTAAAACTATTCTTTATGTCAGTATTTTCTGAAAAATAAATTTTAAAGAAAAAGTTTAAAAAATGCCGATAGATGGTGCTTTAGACTTTGGAGTAACGAGCAACTATTTTTTACCGTTATTTTTGTGTCTGATTAAATGCTTTCAAAAGCTTAGACTGAAACTTAAATTTTGAGCTCAAAATCTGAATCGTTGGGAGTGGTTAGAAAGCGCAAACTGAACTGTGTTCAGGAGTTGAAATTTGAACCCCCTGAACACAGTTCAGTTATTCCCGATCTTGGTGTCGTAGACCAGGCAGAAACTTCTACCTCCTACACGTAAAATAAACGATAGAGGAGTGACAAAATTATATAAAAAATTATTTAACAAATAAATTTTAAAGATAATGTTTAAAAATGTCGATAGAAGGAGCTTTAGACTTTGGAGTAATGAACAGCTATTTTTTACCGTCGACTCCGACGAAGACCTGGTTGCGAGGATTGCCTTGATCCCTTCCATCAGGGATCTCTTCCCCAACAACGCACTATTTATTTTTCAGCAGGATTCAGCTCCATGCCACACAGCAAAATTATGCAAAGCATAGTTTCAAAATAAAGGCATAGATATATTACCATGGCCAGGAAACAGCCCTGATCTCAATCCAATTGAAAATTTGTGGCGACGTTTGAAAATTCTTGTACAAAAAAAACGTCCATCCAATAAAAGACAACTTATTGAAGCTATAATTGATTCTTGGCACCATGTGATTACGAAAGATGAACTCCAAACACTCGTTCACTCGATGAAAAGACGCTGTGAAGCTGTCTTAAAAAATAAGGGTTATCCTACTAAATATTGATTGTGTATCACTTTACAAAAATGCAAATCTAAGATAGATTTTACTATTAGTTGCATAACTTTTTTTGTAATACAGATATTGTAATACTGTTTTTATTATTAAATTCTACATTAAATTACCTTCAATTTGATATATAAACGTTTGTATTTAATTGAAAATTAATATATTCTAAAAGTACACAAAGTTGAAAAACATGAAACTTTCAAAAAATGTCCACACTTTTGGCCACCACTGTATATTTAAGTGTATTGGAAAATTATAAGCATTTTTTGTATGTGTAAATATACTTTAGAAGACAAACCAAAAATAATTAAAATTGAAGTTTAAAGCAATACTATTAAATTAATGTGAACGTGTCACTCGAATTTTGATATCATTTCTTTTAAAGCCCATATTTTGAATTCAGGAGAGATGTGAATGAAAAAGCATCAGCGAATAAATTTTAAATATCCTTTCATGTCAAAAATAATAATTGCATCTGTGAATGTAAATAAAAAAATAAAGAAAATGATGATATATTTGTTTAATTATTAACATAGCGTCACTCAAATTTGATGTCATTTCTTTTAAGACCCATATTTAAAATTCTTAGAGCCAACAGAAACTACTGCGTCACAACTTTTAACCCGTTAAGGGTTTTTGTACTGATTAGATATGACAAGGAGTCTACTTTCTGAAGCAGGCTTACTTAAAAATTCTGGGGCGAAGTCATAAATACCGCCAATCACCTGCAGAATAGGTTACCTACCAAAATAACAAACAAAGCACCGTTCGAAATATGGTTCAATTGAAAACCTACTTTACACTACCTGCGAACATTTGGCTGTAAAGCTTATGCATATATACACAAACGCCAGCGAAACAAATTAGATGATAGAGTGCAGGAAGAAATACTAGTAGGATGTGATAACAAATCAAAAGGTTATCGAATATTCACTAAAGATAACAAAATAGTAATTGCAAGAACGGTAAAGTTTATATAAAATAGTATAAACAACTTAAAAGAAAGCAATGCGGTAGAAAACTCAACTAATAACAAAAACTACTTTCAAACAGAGTTAAATAATACGGACGAAGAACCAACCGCGTCCAAACAACCCATTGTAGAACCGAGACGATCTCAGCGATCAAATAGAGGAGTACCACCCGACAGATACGTTTGTCACGTCAAAACAAATTACACATACGAACCAACTGACTGGAACGATATAAACAACATGAACAATTTAGTAAAAAAAGAAAATTGACTCAAAGCCACTCAATTGGATATGAATTCCATAAAACAAAATAAAACTTAGGACTTAATGGATCCCCCACCAAATAAGAAAATTATTGGTTGTAAATGGATTTTTAACAGAAAGTTAGACAATTTAGGAAACGTGCAAAAGTACAAAGCTCGTTTAGTAGCAAAAGTATACAAACAAAAATTATGGCGAAAACTATGATGAAACATTCGCTCCCGTAGTTTCACACACAACAATTCGAACATTTTTAGCCTCGGCGGCTTATAAAAATCTAACTGTTCAACATATTGAGATCGATGCTGCATTTCTTCACGGGGAAATGGAAGAAGATATTTCCATGCAACAACCAGAAGGGTTTATAGAAAACAATTCTGACAATAAAGTATGTAAGCTTTAAAGAACGATTTACGGTTTAAAACAGGCAGCTAGAGCCTGGAACAAAATAATCGCAAACTCACTAAACAATATGAAATTTGTGCAAAGCACTGCTGACTCTTGTCTATTTACAAGAAAAGAAAATGAAAATTTCACATATATCATTGTTTAGGTTGACGACATTTTGATCGCAAGTAAAAATGAAATAATTCAAGAAGTAATTAACGAATTACAAACAGAATACGGGGTGAAAGACTTGGGCGAAATAGGTCAGTACCTGGGAAATAACATAATAAAAACCGATGATGGTTTCAAACTAAACCAAAAATTAAAAATAGAAGATCTAGTAAGAAAATTCAATTTAAAAGACGCAAAACCTATAAGTACACCGATGGAAGTAGGTTTTTGTAAATTAGAAGATAATGATCATTTACTTCCAAACAACACGAAATTTAGGCAAGCGATTGGTTCGCTCTAGGGCTCCTATAATACAGGCTGAATCATCAAGCATTTTGATGCCCACTTACCGTTTGTTGCCCATTGTTGCCTATGAGACGAGTAATGTTTAAACGATTATCGAGTTACAAAATCGCTTAAAATGGACGGTTGTTTCGCATAAAATTGTTCTAATCTGTCAAGGAGTGGATTTAGAATATTTAAAATCCATATAAATGAAGAAAGGCGGAATAATTTGTCTATAAATGCTAGAAGAATAGATCAGGATTGAAGAATTTCGCCAAATGCCACGCCAAGCAGATCACTTCGTATACAATAAACCGGTTCTTCGAGTCCGATATGGTATATTGCAGGACGGGTGAGAAAAGCCTAATTGTTAAAGAGAGAGAAAAAAATCTTATTCACCCCCCATGTCGAGAAACTCCGCACCTTATTTATTTTTCGGATAGGAGGAGGAGGAGGGGGGGGGGGTATTTAGATAGTTACATTCATTTACTGTTGTTAAAAAGTGTAGAAAAGGGCCTTAAACTGAAAGTTGAGAGTAGGGGGGGGGTGCGTGATTGAAATGATTATACATTTCTTGTTTGAAAAAAGTAACAAACACATAAGAAAAAAAAAATTAGAGATGTTTAATTTCACCAGCTGCAGAAAGGAGGAGGGGGGAAGAGGTTGTTTGCATTGTGTTTTTTCAAGTTTAAGAAGATGAATTTGACGTTTTTACTATATGTAATTTTCTATATATTTTTAATTGAAAGAGTTTTGTTTAATGTGGTTTTCAAATTCCCTGCTCAAGAGCGCAAAACTTTTTGACATGCGATTAAATTGTAAAATCTGAATATCTAACATACGAAATTTATTCCCTAGAATATCAGCATTTTAAGACTCTTTTATTAATAACAAATTATATCACAACTTAACTCCATACGGAAAGTAATAAAAATATAAGAGTCCAATGCATGTGAATATATATTTTCACATTAAATCAAATTTAGAATTAGTTAAATTTATATTTTAACGTTAAATCAAATTTAGAATTAGTTAATTTTATATTGTCATTCTTAATTATTCATGTAAAGCAAAGCAATAAATATTAACTGAAGAAAATGAATTTTTAATTTTAATATATTACAAAAGCATAAATACATGTTTTTTTTTTTACTTTTTAATGTATGGCGCTAAATATCTTAGCTATTTATTCTTATATTTTTGCATATGATTAAGTAACTAAATTCACTCGCCATCTACGCGATAAGACGCCAAGTCAGGCGTCCGCTTGAGCAACTAAATGGAGGCGTGAGCCAGCCTGGTATATAGGAGCCTTAGTTCGCTCCTATCTATTGCCACCGTCACAAGACCAGACATAATGGCTTCAGTCAACATATTAAGTAGGAGGAGTGCAACTCCACGTGAATAAGACTGGAAAGCAGCAAAACGAATTATAAGTTACTTCAATTGTACGAAAAATGTATTCTTTACAATAAGCAAAAATAAAAAACCTACACTTATCGCATAAGCGGATTCTGACTGGGCTAGGGACCCCATCCGCTTGCGACAGCCGCCATTTTCATCAGCGCGCAGGCCTTGTATTCGGGGGGCGGTGCATCAGTGCTGATTGGCGTCGGTTTCGGCCTCAACTGAGCGACAATTGCTGCAAGCGCCATCTATTGTTTGAAATTCGAACTAAAATCAAGAATCACAGTAAAGAAACTCCTAACATTAATATAACCCTCCTGCAAGAATTTTTTTAATACCTGCAACCGTTTGCAAGTTATTAAATTTTAAAATCCATCAGTCATTTTTGGGACATGGGGATACGCCGCTGAAGTGTGACGTTTCAACATGGCGCTGGGCATAAACAGATCGAAGTGCCCATTGAAATAACATGGACGTAAAAAATAAAATCTTCTAGGAATAATAATTTTCATATTTAAGAACTTTCTGGCACTGTTCTGCAAAGTTTAAAGTAGGCTTTTCATTATGAATTCACCAAACTTCTGATTTTGTGCTTAAAATTTGCATAATTTATTAAAAAATCAACTCCGGTTAGACAAACATGGCGGTTTTTTTTACATCGTCTGTGATTCGAAGATGTTTACATTCCTGTCTGTCAAGATGTATTTATCTCTCTTTACTATAAGTAATTTAATGATTTAATTATAAGTAAAGAGAAAATCATATTAAAATTAAACAATTATTAGATTATTTTTAATAATTTACATATTATAATACTTTACATATTTAATATATTAAAATTTAGTATTTTAATTTAATATATTATATTATTAATTTAATAAAGTATTAATTGAATATAATTCATCAGGATATTATTTATATTTACAATATTAATTATTTATTAAGATAAATACTAATTATAATTATAAATATTTTATTATTAATATTAATTATAGTTTTTAATATTAAATAATTATTTTAAAATATTAAATAACATTATTAAATAATTATTTAAAAATATTAAATATAATTATTCAATATTTATTTTAAAATACTAAATATAATTATTAAATAATTAATATTTTAGTTCATATTATTATATTACAATTATTTTTAATTAGTAATAATTAAATTATGTTACTATGATAAATTAAATTTATAATTTGTAATAATATTATTATTTATGTTATTAATTTATATTAAATATAAATATATTAATATAATTATAAATATTGATTATAATATAAAATTATAATATAATCTATAATAATAATAATAATTTAAACATATTAAATTAAATATATATTAAATTAAATTAATATTATGAATAATTAATACTAATAATAAATAATTATTTATCATTTTAAATGATTAATAAATAAAATTGATATTAATAAATAATATAAAATTAATTATTAATAATTTTAATAATTATTATTTAATTATATATATATATATATATATATATATATAT
Organism: Maratus michaelseni; assembly: GCA_963931845.1. Lineage (NCBI taxonomy): Eukaryota > Metazoa > Arthropoda > Arachnida > Araneae > Salticidae > Maratus > Maratus michaelseni. The sequence goes on from OZ007599.1 coordinate 58,501,557, forward strand.
ATATATATATAAACTTATTGCAAAAATTAACCATTGAAACAGAAATAACTGACCAAATGCAATGAAATTATTACCCCAAATAGCTATATCAAATTACACATTATAAAACATAGTCCTAACAAATGAAGTATTTATTCAAAAAGTGAAACATAAGTAAAAAAAAAAAAAAAACCCAAATGCAAGCTTATAATGTAATTTACTTTTTCAAGGGCTGGGAAACCACATTATAAGCAAAGAATGATTGTTTTCTGTAACTGTCACAAGCTTAAAGCCAAAATTTTGTGACAATTCCAAGCCCTAACAATCATTGGAAAGAAATTGAAAAAAAAAAAAAGGATACCTTTGAAAATAGAACACTACAAATCAAACGGAAGAAAATAAATCCATTTATAAACAAATAAATACAAAGGAAGACAAAGAAAATCTATACATTACAGCATCAATTTGTCCAGACTCCGAAGCCAAAAATGTTTTGTGCTAAGCACATGGTAAAGTGAATAAGTGAATTCAAACGTACAAGTTAAAATTACAGTTAATTTTCTAAAAGTAGCAGTTATTAATTTAACCATTGTGATTTTAACTATTTCTAATTTAAAATATAAAAATACAAATAAATAATATAAAAACTATAAATTCATTTACTAAAAATATTTTTTAACTTAAATAATTTTAATATATATATTATATTATTGGAATATTTAAAAATTTCACTTGTATTCCAAGTTTTCAGTTAAAAGAGAAAAAAAAAATTTGTGAAAATTTATATGGTGCTGCCATCTGGTTTTATAATAAACAATAACTAAAAAATAATACTAAAGAATAATAGTAATAGTTTTTTTTAAATCATTATATGGTGCTGCCATCTAGTTAAAGATTAAAACAATATCTAAATAACTATTAATTATTTTGATTAAGTAAATTTTCCAGTATAAAATTATTTTATCTATTTATTTTTACATATGTCAACATTTAAATAATTTCAAAACATAAATAAACCCATAAAATCTAAAATATTATTGTAGAAGTCAAATTAAATTTTCATTTAATAAATAATTATATGCAAGCTTAAAAGATTTACCAATATGACTACATGCACTTATTGGAACTAACATCTTGCAAAATATTATTAACCCTGAAAAATAAAATTAGATTTTCATTTTATAAATAACAATGCAAGTTTAAAAGAAATACCAAAATGGCTACATGCACTTAATGGAACTAACATCTTGCTAAATATTATTTATTCTGAAAAATAAAATTAGATTTCACACACTGATAGCTAAAAATAACCAAACATTTCCAATATGTTAACCTCACGTATTGAATCTAATATCTTGCAAAAAATAAAAAATAAAAAAATAAAAAATAAAAACGCATTTAACTATATTGTTAAAAGTTCTCTACCTGGCAAGGAAAAAAAAACCCAGTAAATCTCCAATATGGCAACGCACTTATTGGAACAATATTATATTTAAAGTTCTCTCCCTAGAAAAGAAAAAGAAAAAAAAAATAGAATTTACTATTTAAATTTTTTAATTAATAAAACATATTTAACCAAAATATTCCCACTCAGCTCTCACATAAAGGAATTCATTCTTTAGCCAAATATATCAGTAATCAAAATGTAAGTGTTTTAACAGATAGAATGTGCAAACATATAAACCCCAATGAAAGCAAAATTTATATTCGTAAAATTGACTTAACTAAATAAAAGGGATAGCCATATTCTACTGCATGTTGAAGAATAAGTTTTAAATTTTGAGTTTTAAAATTATTAGAACAAAGATTGTTTATTCTATGTGCAAAATTTAGTAAAATATTTACAAATACTGATTTATGTATACAAGACTTATAATTAGTAAATAAGTTAACTTTAAATGTAAAATCATTTCTTTTGTCATAAATGTCAAACAAAATTTTATTATCTTTAAGAATTATCTTAAGATCAAGAAAATTAATTTCATTATTTACCATAAGGTTGAAACTATAATTTAAATTTTTATGATATTTTATTGGTAGTAAATAATTTGAATTATTATTAAAATAGAAGACAATTATATCATCTATATAACGGTACATTTTACAATTAGCAATATGTGAATTACGTTCATAATAATATAAATATAATTCTGCAAGAATTGAAGAAACAATGCCACCCTGTGGTAATCCACAGCATTGAATATATATATTCTCATTAAAAACAATATAATTATGATGTAGAATAGATCGAGTTAAAGTTTTAAAGTAATTTAAAGAAATGTTATTTTTTAATTTTATGGAATCCTTGTATTCTTTGTATAATAAATTGACAATCCTGAACATATCCTTGATATCAATATTATTAAATAAGTCATTAAAGTCAAACGTCTTCATGTAAGTTATGTTATTTAAATTTTTTATATTATTGACAAGTTGAAAACTATTTTTTATGCTAAACAAATTATCTTTTAGTTTTGTAAGTTCAAACAATTTAGTGAGAATAGTTAATAGAAATTTACTTGCATTATTATTATACGTATTACAGCCTATAGTTACAGTTCTAAATTTTATAGGAGTTTTATGAAATTTAGGTATAACAACAATGTATGGATAATTAAAGTTGTAATTTTTAATTTTTAGCAATTTATAATATTGAAATATATGTCGATTATTAATAATTGTATTAAGATTAGTTTTTTTTTAATTTAAACTTGTATTTATTGCATTAGATATTAGCTGTGAATAATATTTTTTGCAGATGAAAGCATAGATGTTTGGTGATTTATCAAAATAAGTAATAATAAATTTGTTTTGTAAATTCTTTATTTCACTATTTAGTTGTTTAACATTAAAATTAAAATTTTCCATATTTCTGAAAAGTTCAACATTTAAATTACTTAATACATTTAATTTCCATTCTTTAAAAAATTCAATGGGTTTATTATAATCTATTGAAATTTTATATATAAAAAGGTCAAGATCCAGATTAAATTGTTTTAATATAGAAAAAATATTATAACATGATGGTGTTCGAAATTTAGTCCCATTAGTCATAAAACTGCGCAGATAATTATTCTCGACAATATTAATATCCCCTGTAATAATGTGACCATGTACCTTATCTACATAATTACTAAAACTAGGATTATTACATAAGCACGGAGGTTTATCATTTGATGTAAGAAATTTTGCAAAATTATTGTAATTGAAAATTCTACGTCCAAGTGTAACATTGTATTTGTATGATTTATGTATTGTAAAATTTTTTATGGGGAATTTGTTATTGTTATTAATTACATTGTGTATATTAATTTTATTAAGTACTATATTGGAAAAAGTGATTATAAGTTGAGTATTGTTAGTTTTTTTATAAGTATTTTTTGAAATTTTTACATTAAATTGATTAATTCTATATAATAGAAGATCAAAATATACATCACTAAAATGTGGTGATAAATTTAATGTTAAAAATACTTTATAATAATTATTAAGATTTTTCTTTTTGATCGAAAAAATATGTTTCCTTATATCAAACCAATTGAAAGTATTAGTGAATTCATTTTCCATATTAGATAATTGCTGTATAATATCATTACTAGAAATATACTGTGTATTAGTACCATATTTACCCCTTTTTGTACGTGTAGTTTTTGTATTTACTTTATGATTTAAATTAGCATAAGTGCTAGTATAATGTTCATGTTTATTAGTATTTGTATAAACAATGTTTGTGCGATTAAATAACTTAGAATTTAGACCATAAGGATATAAAGAGTTACGGGATTTGATATAAATGGATTCATAAAGTAGTGTATCACTGAAATTTTTGTGCATACTCAGGATTTTAATAGTAATATCTTTAAAGTCATGTTGTCTAAAGTGCATATGCTCAACATTTATAGAATTATTTTTTATAATATCCTGTCTATGTTGTATATATATATTTTATATATATAATAAATAATTATTAATTACAATTATGAATAATAAATTTTATATTATATATTAATATCAATTATATTTATTAAACGTTTAAAATGATAAATAATTATTTATTATTAGTATTAATTATTCATAATATTAATTTAATTTAATATATAAATAATTTAATATGTTTAAATTGATTTAATATTTAATTTAATATAGTATATCATTTTAGTATTCAAATTTAATATATTATATTTTATATTTATTTATATTATTATAGTACATCATATTTTATATATTTAATATATAATTTATATACTTAATTTAAATATTATTTATAATTTATGTATTATAATAATTTATAAATTTTAAAATATCTGTAATAATTTTTAAAAATACAAAATTAGTAAAATTATTAATTTATATTAAATAAAAGTTTTACTTACAAATAGAGAGAGACAGAGATATCTTGATAGACATGAATGTAAATATCACCAATTCAGCCGATGTAGCCGTGTTGTTTGTCTCTAACTGGAGCTAAGCTAATGACTTTTTAATAAATTATTCAAATTTAAAGCACAAAATCAGAAGTTTGTGGAATTCATGATGAAAAGCGTACCTCAAACTTTGCAGAACAGTGCCTGAAATTTCTTATATATGAAAATTATTACTCCTAGAAGATTTTATTTTTTACGTCCATGTTATTTCAATGGGCACTTCAATCTGTTTATGCCCAGCGCCATATTGATGACGTCACGACTTCAGCGGCGTATAGTTTTGGGATATGTAAATAATGGAATAGTTTGTGGAGGTGTTAAATGCTGGATTTCAAATTTATGTGCCCATGGGCTTCATTAAAACTGGCTATCATATATTTATCATTTTATAGAATAAAAGATTAGATTGTCAATAAGCATAATTAATTTTTTTAAAGTAATAAATTAATTAATTAATAAAAGAAATATTTAATAATAATAAATCATTCCTTTACATGGGGCACATAAAGGAATTTGATTACGATACTATCTATGTCTATAGGCAGTAATTGTTTTTCAAGCAGAATTATCCAATTTTCTTCAAATTTTGTATATAGGTTCATTGTGATAAAGCGCTTTCCTGATTAGTTTTGGGGGTTCATTGGTTAAGTATAAAAGGGGGGGGGGACGGTGGGCTAACCCTCCTTAATTTAGATAAATGGGGGTTTTATGCAGAATTATCCGATTTTCTTCAAATTTTGTATATATGTTCATTGTAATAAAGCGCTTCTCTGATTAGTTTTGCGGGTTCACTGGTAAATTTTAAGGGGGGGGGGAGGAATGATCCCCCTTAATGTATTGTCGATTTCTTTATTTTTCGAAGGGGTTATATCAAATTCTTCGAAATAAGATTATAATATGCAATTAGTGTGAATAGCCTGTGAGCTTAATGCCCTCAGTTTAACTGGGCAGCTGTCTTTTTATTTGCAACACCAGTTGCAGAGAATCATGTCTTCATCTTCGGTTTGGCGTCACGTTACCTGTTCTTTTGCAACAGGTAAAAAGCACAGTTCGTTTTAGTTTTTCAAAACGGGCAGAAATGCCGATGCCTACTTTCGCCAGAATACAATGCTAAGATCGTTAACGGAAATTTCTGCTTACTTATCAGTACTTAATAGAAATTAGAGATGGCCGAAGAGTCGACTCTGAAACTCGACTCCTTCTAAATGAGTCGAACTGTCCACTCAAAGCAAGAAAGCTATCTCGACTCTAAAGAGTCGAACTTTCAACTCAGTGTGGGCTTCGGAATTGAAAGGTTCTCGAAAACAGTTCAATGCAGTATTTGAATTGGAGAGTCGGGAGTCGAGAGTTGAACACAGAGTTGGATTTCGACTCTTTGATATTTCGACTCCTCGACGGAGAGTCGGGGAATATATTAGAAGGATGATTCGGGAAAAAGGTATGAAGTGTTTCGTGAATGATTAATAGAATTTTCAGTATGCTGGCCACCAGGTAGGCGATCAAGCAGTTGTCATGTGTGGATTTTTTTTTTTTTTTTTTAAAGAGGAAGTAGGATTGAATAATGGAATGTTTTCAAGTTCTTTTGTTTCATGTAATTTAGAAAAAAATAGAAGAAAGATAAATTAAATTTTACTTTAGTAACAGGCTATTATAAATATGTTCTATTACCGAATTTATTTTATAATCGATGTGTTTTATTTAAAAATGGATATTCTTTACTTGATTTGCGTATATATAGTTATTTTAATTCATTTTTATAAATATAAATATTCGCAGATAATTTAAAAAACTATGTACACATAATTTCTTAAAAGTTTAACCAATCGATTTTTTTTAATGTTTCTTATTTAAAACCAGATTCAGAGGTTATTTTCAGAATTCTGCTTTCCCATTCTTTTCCTCATTCAGAGGGGATATGAGGGGTAGAGAGGCGTAAAAACCTATCGCAGGATATATGATGGTTTTAGAAATAAAATGTTGAAAGGAGGTGAATCACAAAACATAAAAAAAAGATATGAAAGATTTTTTTTTTTCAGGGGAGGGTGTTCTTTGCTGGGTGTGTTTAGGGGGGAGAGCGTAAAAACGCATCTCACGATCTCTCGCCGTTTTCGTCATAAAATTTTTCAATATGCTCAGGGTCAGAATATAAACATAAAATACGGATGAAAATTTTTCGCAGTCGGTCCCTTTTCTTTCGAAAATTGAGAATCTATCACGGTGTTAGAGATTAAATTTTGAAAGAGGATAAATCACATAATGTATATGATGCAAAGAATTTTTTCTATCTTCAGCTACTTCCTCCCGGGTGTGTGGGGAGAGGCAAAAATAATAAATCATGGCTTTCGTGATGAAATTTTGCTGCATGTTCAGTGTCAGAATATAAACATAAGATTCAGTTGATGTTTTTAAAATTCAGCCCCATCGCCAACCAGGAAAAAAAGAGGGGGTAGGGGCATAAAAATGTATATCCGCATTTATCAAGGTTTTATAGATGAAATTTAGAAAGCGGGTGAATTGCAAAATGTAAACAGCAGATACAAAGAGTTATTTTGTCTCAGCAACCAACTCATGTTTAAACCTAATTTTTAGGTCACGACAATCACAACAAAGTGATTACAAGAAAAGAATCGACAAAAAGGAAATATATATCACATTTATTAGAAAATAAAAGAATATTATTAAATATTAGAAATATGGTTAAATAGTATTAAACATCAGAATTTTTATTACCGCACTGACGGCATTTGAAATTTTAACCAATGTGGGAAAGAAATTCATCTTACAAACGTGTCAGAAAAATCCGCAATGGCGATTAGAGAATTTTTCCATTTCTTTCTTTCTTTTTCTGTTTTAGAAAACATTTTAGTTCTATTTCTGGAATGTCTCAAGAGTCCTTCCTATGGAGCTTTATTTGCGAATCACTGCTTTAAAAGACCATGATCTGTATGGAATTTATTTATGTTAAATGTGAGAAAAGCTGTTGCTGATAAAAAAATTAGATGTTTACTAGTTTTTATTATTTCAGGGTTCCCAGCAACATGGAAAATCTGGAAAGTCAGGGAATTTCAAAGTCGTCAGGGAAAGTCATGGAAATTTAAAAATATATAGGAAAAGTCAGGGATTTTAGAAATATTTCCTAAAAAGTCATGGAAAGGTCTGGGGGTGGATTTGAGTTTGAAATCATTTCTTTTTCAGAAAAGTGTTACTATATTTCTCGCTACATGGCGCCTCTAAAAAATCTCTAGACTCTTGTCGGTTTCAAGCAGGGTTGTAGTGGGTAGCCTCCCGGGTACCTGCCTGGGCTGGGTTTTAAAAAAAAACGGGTTTTTACAACCCTAGTTTCCAGTAGGGATGCACTGAATAGTGATTTTGGCCGAATACCAAATATTCGGCCCACAGATCAACCGAATATTCGGCTAGCCGAATAGTAACAGTGAGGCCAACTACCGAATATTCGGTCAACCGAATAGTAACTATTCGGCCGAATATTTTTATATTTCAGAGTTTAAAAGTATTAAAAATTAAATTATAAAACAATTTTACATAATATTTAACACAGATACTACCATTTTATAAACTAGACTTTTTTACAAGAAACCTTTACACACACAAAAAAAAAAAAAAAAGAAAAAAAAAAGAAATCTGTGCTTTGAGTTATAACTTAAAAAAAAGGATAGTCTTAAAACTTTTTTAATTAATAAAGTTTTAAACTTTCTAGCTTCTTCTGTGAATTAAAATAACTTTATAAAATGTTCTTATATTCTAAAACAAATACTTTAAAATCAAAGAAAAATTTTTAATGAATTAGAAGAAACACTTTACAATGATATAGTGTTTATTTGTCAGGAAGGGACAAAGTAAAACAATACAATGTATTAAAATGGTGGCAAATCAGCAAGAATAACTTTCCTGCTCCTTTTGATTTGGCAAGGAAATTTTTAAATGAACCAGAGAGCAGGTGTCTGGAATGGGCGATCATATTCAGGTTGTAAACATACAGGATGTACATACATTTTGGAACAAACTTTCTGCGTAGATAATGTGGTCAAAGGAAACATTTATTGAGCAAGAAACTTTATCTCAATCCATTTATTCCATCAAAAATACAATACATTCAGTAAAAACAAAGGGTGTGTCACCACAAGCTGAAACTGAATTTTCGTTCACAACTTTAACACCAATGAAGATATTTTATCAAGATTTGCATCGCATTAATTTTGCTTGTAGCAAATATGATGATATTATTGGAAGTTGCTGAATTTTGGCCATTGACACAGTATAAATAGTACTGTCAACTGCACTCTGAATAAAGGAATATCTAGCTCAGTGTTGCTTAGTTATGAATGGTTGCAACTTCCAGTACTTCCCTTTATTCGCAGAAATAAAAGTAACTATGTTGAAAATATAGTTACAATATCTTCAATATTATTAAAGTAACAAACGAAAATTCATATTTAACCTGGAGTGAGATACACTTTATTTTCGTTTGAATAAGTGTGTTGCGATCCAGGTTTCCTGAACAAAACTTGTCTGTCTTGGTGTCTATTACCACTTGTGAAAGTTTTTTTCCCGTTTTAATTAGAAACATTATGTTTGCGAAAAAAAAAAGAAACAGATTATTTACCTAGACAATATTCAGGAACTTATTTGTACATCATTAATTCCAATGAAGGTCATCATTAATTGTTAATTTCCTTAAGTAACACTTTTCAAACAGCGAATGAATAATGTAAAAGCATTCTCTTTCATTGAAATATGATTATGTTTCTAATTATTTTGAATATCTTTCAGTTAAAAGTACAAATTGTGGATTTTTTAAAATACAGTAAACTCCCGACTATCCGGCCCCCGACTATCCGGTCCTCCGTACTCTCTGGCCTAGTAAAAAAATGAGAAATGTTGCGAGTGACCGATACAGGCAGGTTCCCGTCCGTGGGAAGTGCTGACTCACGACAGGAAGGAGCAAGCGGTCATCTATCAAAGACTTTTTCAAAAACTAAACACTGCATGTTTTGACTCTTTTATCTTATGCATAACTTTTCATATTTGTGCAATCAATTATCCATAAACAGTAAAATAAGATTTACTCATTTTTTCCGAATTAGGTTTATGTTTTACTTTAATGTTTTGCTTATTTTGAAACTATGTACTGTATATATAAAATGTATCTTAAAATGTGTAATATGTGTTTTTAATATTATGGAGGGGGGAAAGCCGGAAGTGAGTAAATATTTATGGAACTTCGGCCTATCCGGCTTTTTTGTTATCCGGCCTACCCTTCCGCCACATTAGGCCGGATAGTCGGGAGTTTACTGTATTTAAAAATGTTTTTTTAAGTATTTGGTTTGGCCGAATATTTAAATATTCGGCCAAACCGAATATTCGGTAGGCCGAATAGTTTGATACTTGGCCAAGCTGAATATTTTTCAGATAGAATAGTTTGATATTTGGCCTAACCGAATATTCGGTAATATGACCGAATAGGCCGAATACCAAATAGATACCGAATATTCGGTGCATCCCTAGTTTCAAGATAGAGAAATTCCTTCAAATGCAATGCAGAAAGACCATAATATGGACAAAAATTTTCTACATTTTCAACAATTTTTTTCATGACATTGCACATTCCAGGCTTTTTTGTATGGCATTCATTTAAAAACTGGCAAAGATGAAGTTTTTTTGCATTATAGTATTTTATAGAATTTCATTTTGCAATTTTCTTAAAAGGTTCTTGAATTTTCTCCTGGGAAAAGCGTATAAACCCTGTTATTACAATACAAATTTCTGATTTTTTTTTAATGCTGCTTGTTTGTTTTTTGTGTTATTTAAAGCAGATTTTATGTATGCACGTTTGCGTTTGGTCATTGAATTTGTGTAGATTTGATCAGGGAAAATCATGGAAAGTCAGGGAAATTGCCAGACATGTTTAGCTGGGAACCATGTATTTGACCTAAATATTGTTCCATGTTAAATATTATTTTGAATTACTTTCCAACCAACCAACCCTAGTTCTTTGGGCGAGTTGAAAGTCGACTCAAGGGATTGCCGGAGGAAGGGAGCCGGTTCAGACTCCAAAGCCCATACACGTAAAAGCCAAGACAGTTGTACGGAAGAACTATCGTAAACTTACTTCATATTGAAAGTTCCGGATTTGTAGTTCTAAACGCTATAGCTACGAGCGCTGCGATCGCCCCGACCAGCGAAAACTGCGCACGCATCCCCCTCCCCCCATTTTTACAACACTTTTCAAAAGAATTCGTTCTTCACTTCTCACGTGTGGAGTTTTTTTTTGTTGATATAGGTTCTGTAATTTAAGAATCGTTTTAAACCTATTGAGTATTAACAACGGCACTTTTCAGAGCCAAATTTATTTTTTTGTGTAATAATTTATTAATTAAAGGATATGAATATCCAACAAAGGTGCCATCCCGATACTGCCGTTTTATCATGGCTGCAGCAAGAATTCGAATAAGTATGCCAGAGGAATTCATTTCTCCAGGCTCCCGAAAGAAGAAAAAAGGTTAGTAATAAACTGTTTTATAATTCTGTTCCTTTTTTGTAATGTATGAGTTCTGTATATAAGTCATGTATTTTCATAATTTATTTTAAGATTTATTCTGAAAACGTTTTTTTTTTTTTTCTACGCTTCATGTACTAAAATATCTTTAAACAAGACTTTAAAAACTTGTAGTATAATATGTAGAGCCAGTGCTTTACAAATTTGATAAACATCTGATAGCCAGCCAAAACTTATTCTAGTCACCAGAAAAAAAAAAAAAAAAAAAAAAAAAAAAAAAAAAATCCCCCCCCCCCCCCTCTCCGTCATTGATTTTCAAGCAGCACGAACATTTTTTTTTTTTCTTTTTTTTTTTTTTTTTTTTTTTTTTTTTTAATGACTTAGTAATGGAGAAAAAAAATAAGCATAGTTTAGGTACTCAAACTTTATATAAACAAAGTTTCGTACTTAAAATTATCAGTTATATAGGATAGGTGTGCCAGTAGTGGACACCCTCAAAGTTTTTGGTATATAAAAAATATAATCAATTAAGGGGTCGATCCAGGAAAATTTTGGGGCCTATTTAGGGACCCTTCACGAAAAATTATTTAATAAAATGGGCCCTTCACAAAATTCTATTCCATAAAAACTTACTATTTATTATTTATTTATTATTTTGTGATGTTTTAGAATGTGTAATTTGTAAACAAATAAGTTCACCAGAGAGGAAAATTTCAGCCAAAAGGATTAAAAAAAGTTTGTTTATAAATGCTTGGTTCGAATTTGATTAACTGGGATTCAACTTTTGTTGCAAAATGTTATTTTTCAAAAAAATATAATAAATTTCACAAAAATAACCTTTACTTTTCACAAAATGGACCCCAAGAGTAAAAACCTGCATTGACCCCTGCAATTAAAAATTTATCTTTATTTTTTTCCCCATAACTCCCCCTTGTATGTTTTATAATCTGGGTTATTGTTTAAACTCTTAATCTAACCAATCAGGAGGCAGAAAATGCTTCACAATTCGCTTATTTTTCTGTGAAAATCTTAATGAACATGTTACAGTTCAGAGATGAGCAAAATACATCAAAAACCATTTTCGATACTAAATACATCGATTTTAGAACCTAAAATGCAAAATATAAAATAGTTTTCAAATTAAAAAATATATAATTACTAGAAAATTCTTTGGCCCGGCCCAGTATAAATGCTCAAAGTTTGGCCCGAGCCTGGCACATACAAAAACTTATTTCTACAAAAGATAGTTTTTTACACAAATGTGGCTAAAAATTCTCTTCTATGAGGCATTCTGACATAAAATATTTATTTTTCATGTTTATAGTCTTTATTTTTTTTAAATTCATCAAGAGCTGCAAAGTACAGACACATCCATTCCAAAATACTATCCTTCCTATTTATTTTTACCTATGCCCATGTAAAATATATTTCTTTTATGAATCTTTATTTGTGCACAGATGTTTGAATTATCATTAATCCATATTCCATGGCTTGGATCTTGGAGAGTTACAAATCTGTATATTGTTTCTTAAGCATGTTCTAGCTTGGAGAAGGTTAATTTTTATATGAAGTAAAATAAAAGTATTATGTTTACAACAGTAAAGTTAAAGTGGTGATTTACTGCCATTCTAAACAAAATAAATAAAGCTAAGTTACTGTATTTTTTTTGTGTATGCCACATGGTTTTTCCCTTCAAAATTTACTTTTAAAATCTAAGTGCATGTGATACAAGATCAGTATTTGGGATTTGACTGGTCTCTCTATATATAACCATTGATCACTCCATAAAATAGTTTGCTAGCAATTTTGCATTCAAATTTATGAAACTAGTTAGCCAGTGCATTGTGAATATTTTGTAATTTTGGCACTAGGTATTAGATTTTAATAGAAAAAATCTGTTTTTCTCTCTAAATGAGGTATTAAAAATTAGGGTGAGTTTGCGAGTTTGCGTGTCACACAAGGGCACAGCATACATAAAAAAGTATGGTAAGTCGATTAAAAACCATATCTGCATGTCCGGTCAATTCCACAGAAAAGTCTCATTTTGATGGGAAAATAAAATTTATATGTTTATTTTAAGGGTATAATTGGAAAGCCTGGTATTTTTATGTTGTATAATAAAATGCCATTCTAAATTACTGTTTACAAAGTAAGTTAAGAACCATTATTGTCTTTGTAAAGTCATAACGTTACGTCAGTTACACAATAAAAGTTACATCAGTTACATGTGTAAATGCCATTTTTTTTTTTATTGTTCAGAAATTAATTAAACAAGCTACTGTTATAATTTGTCATTACTTAGTGTTGTTGAGAACATTAAATCACTTTTTTTAACGGCATAGTTTTGATAATTTTTACACTTCAATGAAGGCAGAAAAAATGTTTGTCTGTTTTACGTTACATCAGTTACAGGATTTTGAAATGCAATTTTTGGGACTAAAAGGGAGATTGAAATAATCTGCAGGTATTTGGGTATTAAGTCCTTAGTAAGAAATATTTTAAATTGTAAAAATTTGTTCTAGTTTTATTAGTAAATTTTCTGCACAGTTTTGAAAACAAAATTTGATGATCAAGTTTTACGTCAGTTACGATGGATTTGACCGTCCATGAAATAAGCCAACTTGTAGGAACTACAATCGAAATATAGATTTGCCATCCCTGTTCCAGCTCAATAAAATGTCTTTACTGGATTTGCTTCAGAAAAATTTGGTGTCTTATAAAGGACCCTTTACATTTTTTTTTTAAATCTTAAAACAGATGTTTCAAAAAAATTTTGTCTTAAAAAACTGCCTTTCACAAAAAAAAAGAAAATTTCATATCAAAAATGGATTCTTCACAAATTTAATCATCTTAAAGGGCCGATCTGTCTCAAAACAGGTAGAATCACAAAATAACCTATTATCTAGCTATATAAAGTAATATAAATATATAATAATATATATTTATATTACTTTATATATCTAATATAAATATATATTTAGATATATAAAGTAAATTTATATATCTAAATTTAGTACATTCGTATATAATAATTGCTCATTAGGATCAGGTGGGGTAAAATGGGTATGAAAATCGCTATTTTTTCATTCAGGGCTTGTTTTCATTGAAACAAAAATATTTAATATGATTTTTTTTTGTGTTTGTGTGTTTATTTATGCAACTGATGTCTTGGCATAACATTTAAGTCGTTATACTAGATTAATTTTGACACAATTATTCAAATTGGTAAAGAAATCATATGAGTTGTAATTTTCCAACTGGACGAAAACCCCTTGCCCAGATATTTTTCGTCCAGCTGGAAAATTACAACTCATATTTAAGTAATTGTTAATTTATTTTTTTAATTTTAAATAGTAGAAAAATTCTTTTTGTTTTATATACACTTTTTTATCTCTGAAGTGGGGTAAAAATGGGTACCATATGGGGTAAAATAGGTATTCATTGAATAAGTAATAATTATCTAAATTTACTGGAAACTTTATTTTAAGCTTTTATTTTAATTATGTAAAGAAAATTATGCAATATTAATTAATGTTACTGTGCGGATGACACTTGAGCGATACTGTTAAAATGTAAGCATAAAAAGTATTCCAGTAGCAATTAAAAATATATTTCGTGTAAAATAAACTTAGATTAAGAAGAAAGAAAAAAAAAGTTTTTAGGAACAGCTGGCGTATTAGCCCGCAGTCCACCATCTTTAAGTCAAAACACATTTGTTTTGTTTCTCATTTCCAAAATAATGTTCATCCATATATACTTATGGGGCCGTCCATAAATGATGTCACGCTTGGAGGGGGGGGGGGGCGTCATGAAATTGTGACAGTTTGTGATAGGGTTGGCACGTTTTTGCCAAAGGTGGAAAAAACCAGTAAAAACCGCCCTGGCAAAAATACTTTTTTGCCACTTTTTGCCAAAGTGGCAAAAATAGATATGTTTTATTTACAGCGATGTAATTAATATATTTTAGTTTTTAATAATTTCAACTCTAATAATATGTAATTTTATTTTTTTTATTTAACTTAGAATATTCAATGCATCATTATAACAGTAATCTAAGTAGTTTGTAATTTTTAGTAAATAACTTACTGGCTTTGGTTTAAACTGTCATAATTATTAAACAATCAATCCTTATGCTTCAGTTAATTTTGCAGCAAAGTCTGAGAGAGAAATAGCACTCACCAATTTTGCTATGCTATGAGAACAACAGTAATTTGAAGTTAACAAAGTGAAAACAATAGTAACAAAACATTTTGCAAGATAATTCAATCTCATTTTCTAAGATCAAATCAAGATTTAAGTCAGTACCCTGTTAATGAAAATGGGGAAAACAGTAAGAAAAATTACCTAAAAGATTAATTTGCCTATATTTGCAACATTAAATAATCAAATAAAATTATTCTACCCTCCCTTCTCTTATACATATTAATTTCATCCAATCCCTGTATTTTTTATAACCCTAGCCCCTCTCCCCCCCCCCCAAAAAAAAGTTGTAGGAATTTTAAAAGTTTATTTAGTACTACTTGATTCTACTTGAGTACTACTTGAGTACTACTTCGACCAAAAAACTGTCACCAAACTATAAGATTAAATGCCAACTATGGATCATTGTAAATGTCATTTTCACTTGACATTAAACGTGTTTGTTACGTCATCATGTGAATTTTAATTTATTTTTTTTGTATTTTTATTAAGGTTTTACTAATTTGTTTTTTCTTTCGTTATTTAAAATGAAAATTATATCAATGAAAATTTATGTCAATAAATAATTATCTCATGATATTAAAAGAGAAAAAATATAACAAATTAGTTTTAACGGCTGTCACAAATTTTTGTCCACAAAATATTTTTATTTTTCTATATTTGCTTCAAGCCTATATCTAATGTTTGCATACATTTTATAGTTTTTTTTTCCTGTTTTTTTGACAAAATAAAGAGGATTGAATTCTTTACAATCTTCTGTTATCATGATATTTATTATGTTCTTAATAAATTCGATTATTACATTTAAAATACTTACATTTAATTCACAAATTCAATATCTTAAAAATATCTGTTTGCTTATGGTTTAATTTAATAATTCTGCATTTAAACACGTAAACTGTTCTTAGTATTATTTTGTCCGAAATAATCTGGATAAATCAAATTTTATATTTACTATGTCGTTATGCCATGAGTGAACTTTATCATTAAAGTAACCCTATTATTTAGGGATTTTTTTTTAAATTAAAATTCACTCATTTTCCTAACTAAAAATTTTAGAATGACAATATTTTTTCATTTGTATAATTTGGTGAACAACTTTCATGTGATTTGTTTTTACTTATATTCCTTTCTTTAAAAAAAAAATCAATTGCTCATTCAGATTAATATTGTATATTAATTATATTTTTTGTTGTAAACCTTAACCTTATTTCATACAAAATAAGAGCACAAATCATTTTTATTGTTATGCTCACAAATGTCATTAAAACACATAGTTAAAGTTTAAAAATAAAATTTGAAATATGATCTATAACGTAGTGCTTTGTTTCTGAACTGCAAGTATATATGTTTATGTAATATAGTGTGACATGTGACAAGAGGGAGGGGGGAGGGGTATGGTGAAGTGTGACACTTTGTGACAAAGGGGGGGGGGGCAAAAATATTGAAAAAAAAGTGTGACATCATTTATGGACAGCCAATATTATAAACACGTTATTTTATTTTATTTATTTTTAATTAATTTATTTATTTATAATTAATAATAAAAAGAAAAAAAAAGATTGTAGACTGCGAGCTACTATGCAAGTATAGCCAAATTAAAAATAATAATAATTATTATTATTTCAAATTTACTTTAAACAATATCACCCTATAGACAGTATTATATCTGAATATTTTTGTTGCCATGTATAAGAACTATAAATGCTATGTCGACTGTTTTCAGTCAGAAGCAAGTTGTCATGTACCTCTGTTGAGTTTGGAATCATTAACGTGTACTTTAAAATACTTGCTGTTCATAGTTTCACATTTTTTTAATGTATTTTAATATTTTTTCACCATTCTATTGTTATTTTCCTTTCAGCTAAGAAATAGTGGTATAATTTTCTTAAAATTCAATAATTTACATAAATACAAGGTTCGTGATCTTTTTAATTAAAAAAAAAAAAAATTCTAAATATAATTCTAAAACTACACATTTTAAAGTAAAATAATCTTTATTAAATCATTAAAATTAACAATTAGAAAAGCTCATTTAAATTTACTTGAAATAATAATTAAAAAAATGCCTGACGGCTCGGCCTACAGGCACAGGTAGATTTCGAAGACTCAGACCGTGGGGCGCCTGTTCGTCGGTAATTGCGGAAGAAATGACCTTCTTTACGATGATGCGGCAGTTGGAACCGCCTACTTCGAAACCTAACTTTTTTGCAGGCGGAGCCGGCAGGGATTTTTTTTTTTTTTTTTTTTTTTTTTTTTTTTTTGGTATAACGGTTGGTCCTATCAAAACCTTGTCAATATAAAAGTTTTAGATAATATTAAGAGGATTTATAATAAATTTAAGTGGATTTGAAATCTTCAGAATTGACGAAGTTATGCATTTTTTTCTTTACATCCCCCCCCCTCTTAAGGCAATTTTTAATTATATCAAAAATCTGTCATACATAAATTTTCGGCCATTCTCCTAGAAGTAATAATAACTTCAAACAGATTCGATACGTATCATAATTAATAAATTATAGGGTTTTTTCTGTTTTCACAAAAAGCCCCCCCCCCCCTGGTTCGATTTTGCCCATTAACGAACCTGACCGAGATTTTATGCATCAGTTTGGAAGAGATTTATGCAGAACTTTTCCAGTTATCGTGTTCATAAAAAAGTGACATAAATAGATAGATAGATAGATAGATAAAGTTTCGATCGTAGGTTGATCTGAACCTGTTTATGATATCCTAATTATCATGTATGGCTTAACAAACGTAGAATGTAAGTTTTAATTTATATATATATATATATATATATATATATATATATATATATATATATATATATATATATATATATATATATATATATATATATATATATATATATATATATTCAGATGCAGGATGACAAGCAACCTCTTACTTTTTCGACTATGGAGGATATTTTACAGAACTGGAATAGTCTTTTTGGAAAAGGACCATTGCCACTTGCACTTGCTCCACGATTGCCCCTGGTCTAACAGATCATGCAGATGCAGATGGCGAAATGTACCCATTGTTCAAAGAACAATCAGAAAGGATCAACTAGTAAAAGCTGACAAATATCACATTCATTAAGTTCGAGTTCATTTACTACTCTTCTGAATATTTTGCCACTCAAATAAGTAATTACATTTTGTGATAAAAAATCGGCTGCTTCGAAACATGTTTCTTGGAGAGTATCCTCATCTTCATCACAACGAGATACGTGAATGATAAGACGATTATAAGAGATATCATTTTCATTTTGGGTTTCTTCCTCCTCTGTTTCATCTTCTGCAATTTGTGGTGCAAAAGACAAAACAAAAAACATAAACTTATCTTTGTCTGGTTCACAGTTTGAAAATTTATTTATAGACGTAAAAGAATTAATTGATGCCAGCTTGTAAGCTGTGGCGAATTCGTATGCGGATGGGTTTGTTTGGTTTCCACCATACCCTCTAATACGGATAAAAAAAAATTCCAGGCAATCTTGGTTACATCGCTTAGTCATGAAGTATTCTCTGTCTTGGAGCATTTCTTGTGAGAGTTGCATCATTGCTATCAGTGTCTGCAGCCAACCTTTTCTATTCAGAGGTCCAGGATTTTGCTTCCGTTTATCAACCACAAAATTATGCACAAAAACCCAGGAATCAATAAATTGGAGCATCTCATTCCAAAAATATTGATGAATTGAACCTTCTTTTATAGCACAATGATATTCATTTCCTTTTTGAGGTTTTTATTTGTACCATTCAAGGAATCAAAACCCTTTTCAATGCATTCATTAAATCGGAACTTATGCCTGTTACTGATAACTTTGAAGAAACAAAACACTGAAGAGTTTTCTCTGCAGGAAGTTCTCATATGGGTTGTAAAATTTGTTACTGGAATCGGATGACAATGTTTCGTAGATTGTTTTTATTATGTTTTTATTATATGTTAATTAATAAAAAGGAATGTAATGTTTTTCTTGTGGTTATTAATTATGACATTTAAAGAAATGGGAGTACTTGAAAAAGCATGGAGACGGGATTATAAGTTTTAACTTAGAATTATTTTGATCACAGTGCTCATTTTTTGGCACTGGTATTTAAACTTTATTTCCAATAATTTTTGTTGACCATGTTTTTTTTCTGTTATTAAAGTGGGTGGTAAATCTATTTTGAGATACCAGGTGATTTTCCATTCATGCTATTTTAAAAATAAATTCCAAAAATCCTTAATCATATGGGAGCTTAAACGCATGGAACAAAATGTGAGTAAAAAATTACATCATCAGGATCCTATTACTTGAAATATTTTTTGTTTTGTCAATAAAAAGGTACTTATGACATCATTTTGCAACGGCGAAGACATTTCATCTTTCTGTGTTTTGAGATACTAGTCTTAATCATGTGTATTTTTAACTTTTAAGCATGATGTCACTTTAATTGGTAAAGGCATTTTTCTTCTTTTGAGATTAAATCCTAATCTCGATACCAACATAATTTTTGAAATATATATTTGAAATCATTTTGGCGTGACTGTATTGAATTGTAACATTTGATGAAAATATGAATTATGGTTTAAATATTATATAATCTTTGCTAACAGAAACATTCTGCCTTTCTGGGAATGGGTTCTTTGCAAGTATAGGAGAAAAGAGGATTTAGGCATTAAGGGGACTCCTCACTCGCAAACTAATGTTAAACCTATAGGAGAGTTCTTTTCAAATTTCTCGTTTGAATTTGAATATTTTTAATTGATACATTTATGTATTTATTTTCACAGGATAGCTGATGTTGATGTTTAATAGGGCCATCTTTTACTTTTCTCATTTTGGTTAGATTTCTTTTTAATACAGCTGCTTTCACTTTTCGAACTAGTTTGGAAGTGAAACTACCTTTATTAAAATAATTCGGAACCAAAATCTAAAATTAAAAAATGGCCCTATTAGAGTTTAACATCGGCTATCCTGTGCCAAATATATATATATATATATATATAAATTCAAACGAGAAATTTTAAAAGAACTTTCCCATAGGTTTAACATTAGTTTGCGAGAGTTTTTTTACTTGAGTGAAGAATAATCCTGGTACTGGAGGAAGGTAAAGCCAGTGTAAATTACACAATTTAAGCACAATCGTAGTAGGCAGCAGTTTTCTAGATGAAAATGAACATTGTCAGTTAGGTACTTTTAAAAAATTACATCATTTTCATGTGTAAAGGCATTTTTCTCTTTCAAGATTTAACAGATAATTTTAGAACTGGTAAATGAAATATTTCCATTTGAAAATGATGTCTGTATAAAACTGTTAAAAAATTCTGCACTTTATGAATCCAAATAAATGTTTTCCTAAAAAATAATTTTAGAAATCAAATTTTACAGCAAGAGAAGAAAATGAGAAAAAGTATTCTTTCAGAAAAAAAAAAAAAGTCTAAATGTTATTTAATATATAATAAAATATGTTTTATGTAGCTTAAAAATCAGAATATTTACAGTACTTATCAGATTTTATAAGAATATAATTTAGAAAGAAACATCTTTCTTTTCCTTTTTTTTCCTTGTTTATTTTTTTGCGGCTGTATGACAGTAACGGCAATCACGAATTTTCAATCCTGTCATTAAACTCTTGGCGTGATGAAATATTTTAATTTTTCATGAAAACTAATCAAATTATGTTTCTTTTGATGCTTAATTTTATTTTCTGGTCACTTCTTATAATCGAAAAATACGAATGTTTTTGTTAAAAAGTATTTGTTGTAAATATTAACTTCCAATAATAAATATTCAATTAAATTATTATGAATTTAAAAATATATATACACTGTTTCAGACATTAATCTCTTTTAAAATTTTCGTATTCTTCTCGCCATTATAAGTTATAAGAAGTAAACAGAAAATAACTAAGTTTTAAAATTAAATGACTGATTAGTTTTCATTACAAATTAAAATATTTCATCCCTCTATGAGTTTGTGTAATGACAAGATTGAAAATTTCTGAAAGTTGCCGTTGCTGCAATACTGCCGCGATCGCCATGAAAGCAAAACCAATACCTGAGCGCGGAGCACCCCGCCCACTATCGAACATTTGAGTTCTAATCGCTACCACTGCAACTCCGGTGGCGCTACTTTGCGCCCTCTTCTAACACGCGAGTGTCTTCTCTTTCTTGTGTATCCATCTTTGTCAGACTCCACTCCGCAAAGTGAATCGAATGCCCATCGCTAATTGAAATATATCGGCCTGCTCAGTTACAGAGGCCGTCTGAAATAATCGACGGTAAAAATGTGGAAACAAAAACATGTTTACTGTGTTTATTTAAAATAATTTTATTTGTTATCGTTTATGGTGTGAGTTTTAAATTTAAAATAGCATATTCCTAATTTTGCAGACAATGCATACATAAGATCAATCTTTAAAGGAATATATTTTGACAAAGTTCAAATTAGAAAAAATTTCTGGTGAACATATTAACAAAAAATATTTATGCATATATTGAACAGAATATTTTTTTAACATTAATAGATTTATTTTTTGAAAGGCAATGATGATTTAAATAATGATATAAAACTTCTCATTTAAAAATAATATGCATTTTTGAACGAAATACTTAATTTTTCTATGTCATAATTGTTGTTGTTTAATTGAATTATTCATGCTAAAAGTTTAAATTTATTTTTAAAAAAATTCCTGTAATTGTAAACGCATTAAAGCATATGAAATATATTTTTTAACATATTAGTGATTTTATTATGTATATTTTTCTTGTTAAATTCAAAAAGTATAACAGATTATTGAAATAACTTTTCAACTAGTTTGAGTTATGGAATTTATTATCAAAAATTATCTCTATTGTTTCTTTATTCATACAAAAAAAAAAAAAAAAAAAAAACCAGTTTGGTTTAAATATCTAAAAAAGTCATGGAGTTATAGAAATTCAAAAATCGGGATTAGCTTACTTTTCCACAAAACTAAAACCTCTCCGAAATTAGGGACCGTCTATAAATCTATGATTGTAACATGTAGGTCAATCATGTTGATTTTTCTGCTTTTCTTTCTAAAATAAAAAAGGAGAGAAGGACTTTACTCATCACTCAATAGCAATAAAGCTGAAAATCTCAATCTAGATTTTTGTTATTAATAAAACCTAATGATATTTTTAAGGAATCTGCAAGAAGTAAATCAATTATAATTTTAAATTTTTTTCATTTCTTTATTCACCTAAATAAAAATCCCAGTTGCGCCATAGTAATTAAATAACTTTAATTAAAGATATATAATTTAATGATTTGATCTCATGTTTTCTCAGCTGAAAAGAATTCGAAACTGAAGTAGTTCCCTACAAACTAAAATAGTGGACTCTAATAGCTAATATCTCCCTATGCTTACCGTGGGCATAAATTTTGTCATCTGACAGTAGATAAGGTTTCTTGGACGAGTCTGATTTTATATAGCTGACTGACTGACTGCAAGCAATTTGTACCCCTTGGAGTCAATTCTTTTGAGTGTTTAAAACTGAATAAAGCCCCGGGAATGTTTAGAAAGGGAAAGAAAATGCAAACTGGTAATCTGAAATCAGAATATAATCCGACTGAAGATAAGCCTTAAGGAAGTCAGAACTAGAAATTTGAAACTAAATATACAGGGTTCGCAGCGTTATTAGAATGTTTTACAATTGGTCTTACTATTATGAACCAATAAAATGTTTGGTGTATTTCTATTGCAGATGTTAATGGAATCTACCACAAAAAATTTTCTTTTAAAATAGCGGTACTAAAGATGGAAAATTTTAGGAAAGTTGCACTCCTTGTCTATATATATTATCACGAAGAGAATAGTCATTTTTATATCAAGTATTTCTCATGTCTGTCCATACAATATATATTTATCTTCAAATTGGAATCACTCACATAAATATATGCAAATGTACATGTAAATATTTATGAAGACAAAACAAAACAAAAAGTCCAAAGGCCTCTTGAACCAGTGTTGTAAGTTTGGCTTTCTCTTTAATTCAGATATTCCAAGATTTTAAAAACATATTTCGAAAAGTATTTTTTATTTTACTTAATGACAGATACTTAATCACTACATAGTATAAAACAAAGTCGCTTTTTCTGTCCCTATATCCCTATGTACGCTTAAATCTTTAAAACTACGCAACGGATTTTGATGCGGTTTTTTTAATAGATAGAGTGATTCAAGAGGAAGGTTTATATGTATAATAACCATACGTTTTGCTTTGTAATTTCAGATAAATCACTACATAGTATAAAACAAAGTCGCTTTTTCTGTCCCTATATCCCTATGTACGCTTAAATCTTTAAAACTACGCAACGGATTTTGATGCGGGTTTTTTTAATAGATAGAGTGATTCAAGAGGAAGGTTTATATGTATAATAACCATATGTTTTGCTTTGTAATTTCAGATAAATCACTACATAGTATAAAACAAAGTCGCTTTTTCTGTCCCTATATCCCTATGTACGCTTAAATCTTTAAAACTATGCAACGGATTTTGATGCGGTTTTTTTAATAGATAGAGTGATTCAAGAGGAAGGTTTATATGTATAATAACCATATGTTTTGCTTTGTAATTTCAGATAAATCACTACATAGTATAAAACAAAGTCGCTTTTTCTGTCTCTATATCCCTATGTACGCTTAAATCTTTAAAACTACGCAACGGATTTCGATGCGGTTTTTTTTAATAGATAGAGTGATTCAAGAGGAAGGTTTATATGTATATCCATTAAATAGTGGAGAAATACTGTTATTTTTGAGGTTTTTAATGTGATGTCGTAAATAATTTTTATTTTTTTCCGCTTATACATTGCAAACGCAGGCTGAACCCTACAAGATTTATCAAAATAATGTACTAATTATTGTACACATTAAAAAGGTCTACAGAAAACACAAAGAGATGAAGGTTTTCAAGGTTAACCCGAAGCAAAGCGAAGGAGTGCCGCTAGTAATTATATAAAGTGATTTTTTTTTCTTTTGGAATATCCGGCATGAATTCGGAATCTCTAAATATAACAGGAAGCCGAGCTGGCAACCCTGATTTGAACCTGGTAAATCTGTCCTAAAACATACCCTTTACTTTTTCTTTTTTTAAAACTTTTTTTGGCAAAGTCTGTGCGTGAAACACACGACACAATTTTAAGATAAACATACAATCTTTAGCACACCCGAGGAAAATTTCATAATAAAGAAAAGAAGAGCTAATCAAAATGTATACCTCTACATTTTATTAATAATATATATTAATATCGCGGAATTCGCTGCGACGATTTTTAGAAAGAGTGGCTCTTTTTAAAATTCAAAAAACATTTTTTCAACTAATGTTTATATGGTTATATTTTAAGAAATTTATTGGGTGTTTTTCAATCAGTAAATATTGTGCTGTCCTCTAAAAAAAAACCCAGTGTGAAATGTTTCCTAAAAAAAACCCACCCCAATATTTTATCAAATATTTCACTGAAGTCAATTTATGGTTTTGCCCTGTTTCTATACGCCATTTTCAAGAGTAAAAACATTTGATAATGCCTAAGGAGTGTTTATTTAGTTTTAAAAGAATTTAATCTAATAATGCAGAATTTTGGCAAAACATGAGCTTTATTTTCACATATTTGCTTGTTATAATACGTTATGTTAGAATGATGTACATCAATTTTGAAATGTTTTTATGTTAAACCATATAAATGTGAATAAAATGTTACATTTTCAACTGATTATGTCATGTAGGGCTCGGCTGGCGACCTTTGAAAATGGAGCTAAAAAAAACCCATGGTGGAATTTTAAAAAAACCAAAATTATTTTCAATAAATAAATGATAAAATATACATTTTTTTTTTAAAGAGACATTTATTTTTAAGGAAGCTAATTAAATTATGCAAATTTAATGCATATTGAAGCCACTTCTAAGGATTTTTATTTTTTTAGTATGTCATAGAAAAAATCCATGTTTGCAAAATTAAAACCCATCAATCTTTTTTACATACCCTTCACTTGTATTTTACTCATTATTTTGATATTTTCAAACTTTTATTTATTTTATTTTATTCACTCTTTTGACTTTTTAATGCAACATATTTTACTTAAGGTAGGAATAACTAATATAGATGCATAGCTGCTAATTTGTACTATTTATCTTCTAAGCTTAGAGATGAACTGTAAATTTGTGCAGTTTTGTGCAAAACACAGTAAGTGAATTGCAAAATATCATTTGGTCTTTCGCATAAAAGGTAAAACTTGAAATCTGATGCATTCCGCCTTTCTTATGTAATTTAAAATATACCACAGAAGAAAATCGTAATACAATTCAGAAAGGAAGTGTCAGGAATTTAATCAGCAAATTTTCTTTTAAGCACAAGAGTGCATTCTTTTTGTGTCATCGATGAACTTCATTATCTTTGCTTTATCATCTGAGAAGCTAAAGCCAGGGTTGTAATTTTGATCAGTCAAAACTAATTTTAACCAGGATTGTGGTCAAAACTGGTTTTAACCATTTAAAAGTGGTCAAATTTGCTTCAACCACTCAAAAGTAATTGAAACTCTATTAAAAAGACATTTGAAATGTTTGGATTTCATAATGCACCTGGTGAATTGTTGTGCAAACTCTTCAGCAATAAAGATAATTTTCAAAGTTTGATCTGAGTTAGCCTTAATACAGAAAAAGTCGTTACTTGATACGCAACACATGTTGTATTAAATTTATTTTAATAAAATAAATTTAAATCTCTTTTTCCAAATCAAAATGTGGCTTAATTACTGATGATCAAAACATATTTTGACCAGGAAAGTTAAAACTGTTATTTTCCATGTTTAAACCAATACAACCAAGGTTAAAACAAGGACTAAGGATATTAGGTAAAAGGCAAAATTGGGAAATTTCATTAGTGGCCAGTGGTAGCAGTTTTATAAGTGGCCACTAACTTTAAACTAGTTGCCACTTTTTTATTTAAAAGTGTTAAACAGTAAACTTTTGTTAAAAATTTTATTAGTATTAATCTAAAATTAAATAACCCAAATAAATATGTTAATATAAACATATTGCAGCCAGCAAAAGTAGAATCCTTGATAAAATGCAAGAAAAGTTTATTCTCTCCTTGTGGGAAAAGTGCCATAAGGTGGCCGCTGACAGACGTAATTAGATATTAAAGGGAATGGAAATTTATTTGGTGCCAAATATGGGATAAAGGTTCAGATATGCAGTATGACTTGATACTTGCTGTTCATAGGGTTACTGCATCAATGGTAGGAAAAAGTGAAAGCATTAAAAATCTGCACATGCAAAAATTGTTGAAGAAATGCGATTAGTAAAATAAGATTTTGTGTGGCAATGTTGGCAGATGTTCTGGAAACAGCACCAATCCATTCCGTTTATTACCTAAGTACTCAATATTTTTTAATATCAATTAGATACATTTTTTGTTTCTAGATTGACACTGATAAATTTAATAAAGCACAAACTACGGCTTGTACAAGATGTAAGGAAAGAATAAAGATGAGTGTTTCAGTTATTACGCAAAAATAAATAGATGAAGTGTTAAAATCACACGAAACTCCAAGCACTTAAAAGCATTGTAATCCCTCTTCACTGCATAAAAGGTATTCAAAAATAAGCATTGAAAATGAAAGTACTAGTACTAGTGAAGATGGCAGTCAGGAAAGTAATAAATATTTATGGAGCTCAGA
The DNA here is from genome assembly GCA_963931845.1 of Maratus michaelseni. Taxonomy (NCBI): domain Eukaryota; kingdom Metazoa; phylum Arthropoda; class Arachnida; order Araneae; family Salticidae; genus Maratus; species Maratus michaelseni. The sequence continues at coordinate 58,528,364 of OZ007599.1, forward strand.
TTTATCATATGCAGATCTGCATAATACAGAAGAAGCCGCAATTTTGAACACCACAAATGATATTACCGATAATGAAGATAATGATTTATTCTGTTCAGTACAAGAATCTGAGAAGTTACAATGTGGTCAGTAGATGATTATTAAATAAGATGATTTAATGTTTCATGTTATTATTACCGAAGAAGTAAATGATAATCGTCGAATAAATTGCTTAATGCCAACAAAAATTAAGACTACTCAAGTTTGAATCTAATGACCATACTATTCAGAACAAAAGAAACCAAAATGTAACTATTACTGATGCTTCTCCATTAATAAACTCTCGATAAACTAAAGATTTTACAAATGCTATTTAATAATTTTCTTCTTAAATTTACTGAAGATGTATGCAAAGAAATGTGAAAAGTCTGGAGCGAATTTACAAATAATTATATTTTGCATTTGAAATTCCTTCAATTTACAACAATAATGAAATATTTTAAATATTTTTTTGCAGAATTGTGGTTTAAAAATAAATAATAATGACAAAATATATATTTTGCTGCCAGATAATGTTATTTCCAAGTATTTTTACATGTGGGTTTTTTTTTTAGGTAACATGGGTTTTTTTGGGGAAAAAGTGGTTTTTTTTCAATTTCTTGCTTAATTGGCTGTCATTTTGTAACATATTGATAGAATGAAAAATGCTCAGCATTAAAATCTTAATCAGAACAAGCCGTGAAAATACAGCTATGTTTAATTTTTTTGTATTCCTTATTAGACTTTATATAAAGATAAATTTAAAAAATGGGTTTTTTTTAGAGGACAGCACAATATATTTCAATGTATGATGAATTTAACATAAAAATTCTTAAAGTCTAAAAGATATATTGGCAGTATGATATAAATCTATTTTCTGTAGCGCAGAGACCACGCCCCTAGTCTATAATATATATATATATATATATATATATATATATACATAAAAGGAAGAAGAAAAGGAATTGTCAATTTCGTCTCTCACGTCAAAGATGTACAGAAAATAATATAAAAGATTTTAGTTGATGAGCTACCTTCATTCCCCAGGGGTGAACGAAGACCTTTCAACAATATCTCAATAGAAATTAGATTAAATTTCTAGTGTCTATGACAATTTGAAAGATGAAACAAAAATATTGTTTTTTTGTTGAGGAGGGGGGCTTTAGACCTTCTTCTCTTGAATGTCTCATTAAAGGCGTATTTAAGTATGATTAGTACGATTTCCCTGCCGCCAGAATCCATGCGTCTATGACAATTTGAAGTCAAATAATTAAAAATAGTATTATTTTTTTAGAAGGTGTGATGGGGGAAGTGTCCTTCGGGCCCAACTCATTGAAATATCCAAAATAGGAGTAATTAATAATCATCACTATTCAGGTTCTACCTGCTTTCAAATTTTCTAATGTCCATGACTATTTGGAGGCCCAAACAACAAAAAAAATATTTTTTGTAGGGGTGGGGCTATACACCACCTTCTCATGATTTTTTTTCAGAAATGGGTTCTTTTCTACATGCAAATTTAATTATCTATGACATTTGAGTGTGCGTCTATGTGTGTTGCGGGAAGGAGAGGGGGCTTTGTACCATCTTTTCTTGAATTTTTCATAAAGGAGTACTTAAGCATGGTTACTATTCAGTGTATACATGCCAACAAAATTCATCTTTCTATGACAATTTGAAGGCAAATAAATCAAAAATGTTATTTTTTTTTGTCAGGGGGTGGGGTATGCGACAGGGGTCCCTTTTGGACTAAACCCATTGAAATATCCAAAATCGGAGTAATTAATCATCATTACTATTGCATATGTGTGTGTGGTGGGGGGGGGGGGAGGGGGCTTTGTTCCACCTTTTCTTGATTTTTTTTTTATAAAGGAGTACTTAAGCATGGTTAATATTCCGTACATACATGCTGAAAAAATTAATGTGTCTATGACAATTTAAAGGCAAATAATCAAAAATGTTATTTTTTTGTCAAGGGGCGGGGTATGGGACAGCGGTCCCTTTCAAACCCAACCCATTGAAATAGTTAAAATTGGAGTATTTAAGTGTCATTTAAAAATTGATGTTATCTTTTGAAAGCAAAAGCATTTATCATTTTCTAATACAGAAAAGAATAAATTTGTCTTCCAAATTCTTAACAATATTTATTGAAAATAAATTTAATGTTTTTTAAAGAAAAGGTTATTTTTTTATTAATGCATATTGCAATAAAAATCATTATTTAAAAAAAAAAAAATCTCAAAAAAAAAACACGAACTATTATTTAATCAACATATAACTGAAAGTAATTGTACGTAGAGTCATAATTGTATGTCTTATAGAAATTTCGATATATCATTTTAAATATTATAAATATTGACAAAATGCATTCTGAAATAAATGCATTTAAATCTTGCAAGAAAGCGCAACAAACGCAGATAGTATAACATAAAAAGCGTTATATATATATATATATTTCTAAGCTTTTCGGTTTTAATTTTTCTAAAAATAATTTTTTTTATAACGTTTTAACTTTTTTTAGATGAAAAAAAGATATTATCAACCTACATATTTTGTAAATATTTTGATAGGCTACCCACAGCAACTGTAATATTGGCTTCTGAAGCTATTTGTGACGTCGCTATTGCCACTATGTTCGCTTCTATGTTTCCACTTTAATCTCTTAGGGGTTGAATTTCGAAAAATCCCTTCTGAACGGGTCTTTCTTATTTGTTATGAATATTTGCGCAAGTGCCAAGATGTTTTATAGATTATCTTTCATGAATCTGTCAGTCAATCGGGACAAAGTTTTCTATATGTATAGATTAAATAATTTCAAGAGATTTAAGTTTTTCGAATTGTAAACCGAAATATGGATTACGTGTACTGATATATACAGTATGCCCACTAAAGTCCCTTGACACCCTCTTAACTTCGGATCGGCTGCTGCTGTATTCATAAAAGTGGTGTTTAGGTATAGTAAAGTACGCATGCGCTACTGAATGAAATCGCCTATGGCGCCACCTGGTGAAAAACTGCGGAGTTAGCATTCCTATCTCGAAAATGGAAAGAGATAGGGAAAAAAGTGATTTACAAAGTTGTAGAGCATCATCGATTTAGTACGAAAAGACACCTTGTGGACATTAATGCGAAGAATAGAACGGTTAAAACGCGCATTTGTTCTTTCGTAATTTCCTACACTGTGACGTGACAAAACGATCTTAGAAAGGAAAAAAAACAATTAGTTGAAACAATATACCTTTATTTGAGATGTTCAAACTTCTCACTGCCAGCTGCAATGGACATTTGGATACTTGTTTGAATTTCACGTTGCACACGTTGGCGCATAGAGGGTGACACGTTGGCACAAGCGTCCGTAATGCGTCGTTTTGATTGGGAATCACAAGCGATACCACTGTGCGACATGGCAGTGTCCTGTTTTGTTTGAAAGATACTCATTTCTCCTTTCGTTCAAGTTTCGTGACGTCACAGTGTAGGAAATCACGAAAAATCAAATGCGCGTTTTAACCGTTCTATTCTTCACATTAATTTTCAAAAGGTGTCTTTTCGTACTAAATTGACGATGCTCTACAACTTTGTAAATCACTTTTTTCCCCTATCTCTTTCCGTTTTTGAGATAGGAATGCTAACTTCTCAGCTTTCCACCAGGTGGCGCCGTAGACGGTTTCATTCAGTAGCGCATGGTTACTTTACTATACCTAGACTAAGACTCCTATTATAGGAGTTCTGACCTAGACACCACTTTTATGAATATAGCAGCAGCCATTCCGAAGTTAAAAGGGTGGCAAGGGATTTTAGTGGGCATACTGTATATTAATCAATTAAGATCTTCATTTTGTTATAATGGCATTTATAATTTGTTTGAACGATTCGTTAATGTGAAAATGATAGTTTTTGTACTCCCATAATAGTATTTGAAGTGCCGCGACGATACACTGAACAACTGTGTACCGTCACAGCACTTAAGAGAAAAAAAATCAACATCAGTGTTAAGTGAGAAAAGAAATATCCTACAATGTAGGGTTCGATTGTCTTTTGTTATAAAAATATGTTGTAGGAAAATGTGATCAGTGGAGCAGAAGAAGGGAAGGGATGGCGTACTGGGTATCCAGGTGCAGGCCTTCAATATTTTCTGCTCACATATTACGAATTACTGGTATGGCTTTTGTTTTGCATATTATAGCTATTTTTCTTTTAAAACAGTATCTATTATGGACAGTTTTTACTGTATTTTCTATTAAAATTATTTTTAATTATTAGTAATATTATTTATTATTAATTTATTATTGTTTTGTAATATCGTCAAACAAGAAAAGACGTCGAACGTGTCCCTTTTCTTTTATTTATTGAAAAAATCTTCTCTGCGGCATTGAATGCGATCAAATCTTTTCTCAAAATGTAATAGATCTTAAATTGATAGTGAAGCGTTCTTCGCAGCTGTAGGAGGCGTAGCTATTCAAAAATTACGGGAGGGCTACAGTAGTTATTTTCAAATGAATTGAACAATTGCGATTATCAACAATTTATAAAATATTTATGAAAATAATTAATTCTTCTGACAAATTATTAATATAATTTTCATAGAACTAATATTTTAATTAAAGTAAAATATTTAAAATACCAAATTCTCTTGTCACAATAATCAAATTAATGGGACAACGGAGTTTTTATGATACGAGTTGTAGAGCGCACCTGATGTTTTCGTAGAAGAAATACTAAGTGTTTAATACTAGTACAAGTAATTGTATTTCGCATTGTAGATAGTATTTCGAAAGAGTTAAGTCCACTAATTAACAATACTAATTATATATAATAATAAAGATAGAAGTTTCGATTACGCGTTTTCACTTCATATTCTCCAGAAAATATGATGCATATCAGTTACGAATACGATGCACCTCAAAGATGCATACAAGTTTCAATATGTTTTTAGTACCATAACACAATTAAAATTCACTGCAAACAAATTTCCAATGTGGGTAAAAAAGTAATGAAATTATTTTGTGTCTCCCTGTAAATTAGCTATAATAGATACAAACTTTATTTTCAATAGGGAACATTTAACATCAATAACATATATGAACATCATAAAAAAATGCATTAATGGAGTGAATGAATATAGTAACATGCTGTTTTCGGGATTATCAATGCTCTTTTACAGAAATCTGATAATATAAAAAAATTAAAAATTACCACCCTTGAGGGACGTTACACATATCCAAAAGACGAAAATTCCCGTCAGCTGTGAACAATGTGTTCATAATATAAAACATCAAATCCAAATGCATGAATTCTCTTAAGCAAAGGTTAAGGGAGGAGCGGGGAAGATACATATGGAATACATTCAGTGTGTCCCCACCCTTTAAGAAGGAATAAAAGGAATGAAAATAAATTACAAGGGGCATTTTTAATACGTTATTTCATAAGTGGGCGGTCTTAACAATATAAGTCCTAAATTGCACTTTTAGAGTAAAGTGGAAAATCTGTGTACTCCCAATTTGGGTTTAACTGGCTACAGGATGTTTTGGTTACCATCAATATATTTAACCATGAAATATGTGTTAATAGTATAAAGTAATATTTGTTACTGTTTGGTTTTGTGTCGTGAGTACTGTAATATCTATATATACAGGGTGTCCATAATTAAACGACGATACTTTAAAGTTGTCTACAGACGAAATTATTGGTCAGAAAGTTGTGAAATTTTGTGAAAGACATAATAGAGAATGGTTAAGACACCATTCCGCTAATCGCTTGAGAGCGTAGGAGTCAGGTCGGCGGGTTCGACTCCCGCCAGCTCCATTGCACACACTTTGTGGAGTTCGCGGATGTAACTCTCTGGTGTTGTAAATTTCTTTGTGGCTATCTCGTCCCTGTATATTGACGATGACTTATAAGCGGGCACTTGATGTCAAGCACACAAGTCAGATGTATGTTCTCAATAAAGAATAAACAAATTTTATTACAACAAAAGATGTTCAACAAAACTTTTTTTGCGACATGTTCTTAGCATTTCCCAAAACCCACTGCGGTCAACTGTGGAACATGCTATCTTACAATTCCAGATGGTAGCTGAAAATGATGGCCGTCATGTGGAACGGGATATGTTGTAATAAAATATTTAAACTATCGTAAATGTATGCTAATGTGTAACTCGTTAAAAAAGCGCCGTCTGGTGGCAAAATTTTGAACTAATTTTTTTTCGCTCAAACAAATTCCCATTCCTTCATTATGTCCTTCACAAAATTTCACAACTTTCTGACCAATAGTTTCATCTGTAGACAATTTTAACCCCTTGAAGGGCACTGGTATATTATATATACCACTTAATTTTAATCCCAAAATGCCACATTGACACCAGAATTTTATAATCAAATTTTGAATTTATAAGGTACATAAGCTTTTACTTAATTTAAAATAAATTCGTTCGTGAATCCTGGTGTCAATCAATCATTTCTACATTTTAGCTACAAAAGTACTTTGCCCCTGAAGGGGTTAAAGTAGGGTCGTTTAATTATGGACACCCTGTATATAATAGCGAACATTGCTTTCTTGTACTGTAATGATCACTAGCTAAAACAAATCCTTCCTCCTTAACTTACACTCTTTTAAAACGCCTATATATATCATATTTTCACTGGGAAATATACAAATATAATGATTTTACCAAAACCCGCCCACATAAGTTAATACAGAATAAGGTATTTTTTTTAAATAAAATCTAACGCTGGTCAATTAATTTTAAATCAGTTATAACAGTAGTCATCAAACATTAAGTTTCCTCCATAAGAATAATAGAAATGGTTCTTTTAAACTAATCTTGTGTTGATGATTTCAAATGCGTATGCAAAAAAATTCCAGTTTGTACAATTTTTATGTTGGGAGTATATTTTTATATTACTGGATGGTTATTTATTATTTTTAAAATGTCTTGTACAAACTATTAGTTATAGTAGAGCAAATTGTGAAAAAAGGATATTAGTTTAACTGAATGGATAAAAAAAATTACCTTAAAATTGTCGCATAAAAACAAATGACAGTGAATGGAACAGAATTCTATCATGTGTTACTGTGTTTGTTAAAAGAAAGCACTGGTATTAAATATTTATTAAATAATGAGCTAGTATGAAATTGTATGTTATTGCATTTAAATAAAAAAAGAGTAAAATTTATTCAATTCATACCAGCAAAGTTCCACGATTAAATGTTGTTTTAAGCAAAAACGCATCTCAGCTGGTGACAAGCAAGGAAGGGCGCCATTATTGAGGTAAGTAGGCAGTTGCATACATAACTAGACGGTAATCGCTAGGATGCTCGGGCTCTCGAGCAACCAATCACAGTGATTCGAAGCCAAAGCTTTGCCAACATGAGATAAAATGGTTATATAGTAACCTTGCTTGGTGTTGTATAGCATAGGGTTGCGTTATATACAGAAGTAAATAAAACACATCTCTTTCGCTGAATTATCGTATCGTTGGAGTCCATTTCTAACAAAAGGCTGGCTGTATTTATAGATTTAAAGTTAATTTTTCATCTTTTTTTCTCTGTAGATGTTTTCATACCTCTCTTTCTCATATAATTGTTGCAGGTTTTGCTTTAAGTAAAACATTTTCTACCACTTTACATTCAAAACCAGATAAACTGTGTTCGAAGCTGTCGCATTGTAATTTTTTCGATTTGCTGATGAGTATGTTCAATAGTTTTTAATTTTCTGCAATTCTTAATCAAACAACATGTTTTTATGAATGTAAGTGTACTAAGTCAAAATCCTTTCATACGATATCTCATTTATTGTTTGTTGTGTGTTTTATATGTGCATAGAAAATGGTAGTGTTCACTTCCCAAACAATATAATGATTCATTAAGGCTAATTTAAACTGAAGCTTGATAATGATTTCGCTTTGGTATGATTTTCCTTTATACATTCCATTGAAATGAAGTAACTCGATTCTGACCGTTTTCTTTTTTAGAATTCATAATAATAATAACTTTCTAAAAAGCCAAACTTGATAGGAATGCTGTATTTTAACTTTTTCATTTTACTGTGAAAAAAAAAAGTGCCATTGCACCTGCATACTATTCAAATAATTATTTTAGATAAAATTTTGCTCATATGATATATTAGTGAATTAATTTGTTACAGTACAGCTCTAAAGATGATTTAATATCTTTATTCTTTCTTTATTTTTTCTTCAACTACTATAATATTTATATGTAAAAGACTAAAATTTTAATCAAATCACTTTTTGGTTTAAAAGACCATACTGATTGATGCTTAAAAAAACTTTTTAAACCTTTTATTTTTCATAACAAATGTTTAATACTACATTATTTTCATAAGTTGTAAGATGAAATGTAATATTTCATTGAAGGTACACAGTTTGGGACTAAGGATTTTGTTAATTTTGTGGTCATTGTTTTGTGTTCATTTTAACCTTGCCAGAATAGTTATATCTTATTGAAACAGCTATTTATATGTTCTGAATGCTAATAAAAATAGATATATTATGAAAATTTGAATTAATTCATTAAAGAACTATTTCTTTAATGAACAATTTTTGGAAATTATCCTCACTGTTAGAAATTTTTAATCAACAGTTAGTTTTAGAATATTCATTTTTCTATTTTAAAATATTTTCTTGAAACCTGCAATCAGTTAGAAGTTTTTGTTCACTTATAAAAGGATGTGACCTTAGAAAATTCCAATATCTATCTTCACAAGCAAGTAGGATGTAAAAAAAAAAAAAAAAAAAAAAAAAAAATTCAAAGGGATTTTTTTTTTCTGATTTAAGATTTTTTTAAATTAGATTTTTATGGGGGGAGGGTTTTTTTTCCACCATTAAAGTATGGATGACTCAAGATTTGTAAACAACTAAGCCTCTAATTAGATGATATGGTTACCTAGATTGTTTACCATTAAAAGAATTATAATTAATAATTATAGGTATAATAGAACTGCAAATAAGTTATTTCATTAATTAGCAGTGGAAATAAAATATGACAGCTCTTTCGCAACTGTAATGACGCATTTGCAATTTATACAGTTACTCTAATTGCATAAATTTAAACTTATGTACCATATGCATGCAAACTGGGGCACTGTTGTGCTATTTTTTTTTTTTTTTTAATTTGCAGATCACTCAGTGTTCAGAGAAATGCACTGTAATCCCTATTCATAAGTGCTGATGTGTAAGTAAACTATATCTCATCAAAAAGTCACCTGTAAAAAATGCAGCCAAGTCTCGTAACTAATTTACCGTAAAAAGTACTGAGATCGTATAAAGCCAAGTTTAACTATCTTATTAACTCTGAAATTTTCATTCACAAATCTCTCCTAGTCTCTACATCTTTCGTTAATTATTATTTTGTGACTTGGCAATTACGCAGCACAGGAAAGTTATTACACCTTACTATGTTATGGGATGGGATAATTTAATTAAGGCAAATTATGTACGCACAGGGAAGTTATTACACCTTAATAAGTTATAGTATTATTTGATTAAGACTAACTACATACATCACATTCTTGTGCTACGTAATTGCTAAGTCACAAAATAATAATTAACGAAAGATGTAGAGACTAGGAGTGATTTGTGAATGAAAATTTCAGAGTTAATAAGATTGTTAAACTTGGCTTTATACGATCTCAGTACTTTTTACGGTAAATGAGTTACAAGACTTGGCTGCATTTTTTACAGGTGACTTTTTGATGAGATTTCACTTCTTTTTGTAAGTAATCCTCCTTTTCTTGATTTTGGGCTCTTTTTGGAGATCATCCACTGATTTTCGATGAAGTTACCTTAAAGGAATTTCAGGTAACTAGGCAAGCACTAAGTTATGGGAGGGGGGAGTCAAAAGTACTCTCAACTGCTTCCAGGAAAGGGGCTATCCATCTGAGATATTACTCGCAGCCTAGATACGTGATATTTAGCACAAGAGTACTGTTTAGGATAAAAAGAAAGCTAAAATTAAAATGTTCAATATATCAAACTATATTTGATTTTTCGAAGGTTTCCGGATTTTTAAATTTTTTCTTATTTTGTATCCTAAACCCTACCTTTCTGCCAAATGTCAATGGTAGGACTACAAAATCAAGTTATATTCAAACCTTCGACTTTTTATAAATTTATTTATTTTTCGATTTTACTTCTAAGTTTCCTGATTGTCATGCCAATATAATAATTCTTTGATCCGTCCTCTTAGGATCATTTAGGTTCAATTTAAAGATAAATCAAGATAATCTTAGAGTCACCATGATTTTATTTAGAAAGGACTATCAAGCCATAACCAGCCAGTAATGTCGGGAGGAGAGGAGGAGCTGTGAAGATTGTTTTGGTGTCATCATTTAACAATCCATATTTCATATGCAAATTAAATAGAGTATAACCTGTGAAAGAAAACAAACATGTCTATAAAGAAACCACCCATAACGTAGCCGGTCTATAGCGGAACTTTTCTATACCGAAATTCGTAAACAACAACAAAAAAAAAAAAGCATAATCCAGGGGAAAAAACATAAAACAATTACGGGCGGTGTACTAGCTAATAGGGCAATTATTTTAAAACTCATGTTTCTAGAACTACAAAATCAAATTGTTTTTGAATTTTCAATTTTTTACAGATATTTCGAGTTTTCGAATTTTAGAAATTTTTAAAAGTTTTTTTTATTTTTTTAATCGTAAATATTACCTTTACACTACATTTTAAGTCTCTAACAAGATCGAATTTTCCGGATTTTTTAATTTTTCCTTATTTTGTATCCTAAATACTACCTTTATTCCGAATTCAAAGTTTCTAGCGCAACAAAATCTGATTATTTTCAAATTTTTGATTTTTTTCGATTTTTTGATTTTATTTTAGATTTTTATTGTGTTTTGGATATTTTTTTTTCTAAATTCTAAACACTACCTTTACACCAAATTTTAAGTTTCTACGACTACAAGATCATATTATTTTCAATTTTGTTGAATTTTCGAATTTTCTGGATTTTATAATTTTTTTTCTTTGTAGCCTAAACAGTACCTTTATTCCAAATTTCAAGTTTCTAGGCCTACGGGATCCACCTAATCTTTTTGATGACGTGTGAGTGAGTGACTGAGTGACAAAAAATTGAAACCTTCAGTTCATATATCATTAGCACTAGAAAAGACAGAAATGTGAAATTTTAAATTTGTGCCTTATTTGCCACATACACTACATAAAGTTTCTGATTTTTGGGATACACCAGCTCAAAGCTATGGGGAGGTCAAAAGTGCCCTGAGTTGCTTCCAGAGAAGGATGCTTATGGCTGTGCTTTCTCGACTTGGCGGAGGCACTACCGTGCCTCCAGATACAAAATTAAAAATTCAGGAAAATTCCAACAAATCAATCTTTTTTCAATTTTTTTTTTTTAATTTTCTTGATTTTTCAATTTTTTTTTTCTATCCTAAGTACTACCTATATTCCAGATTTCAAGTTTCTAGTTCTACAAAATCGAATTATCAAATTTTCGATTTTTCCGATTTTTTAATTTTATTTTCGGTTTTTAATTTTTCCTTATTCTGAATTCCAAACACCACCTTTACGCCGAATTTTAAGTTTCTAAGGTTAAAAAATAAAATTCTTTTCATTTTTTTTTCAATTTTTTTCGAATTTTCGAATTTTTTTTTCAAATTTTCTGGATTTTTTTTCTTTTTTTGTATCCTAAATACTACCTTTATTCCAAATTTTAAGTTTCTAGCGCTATAAAATCGAATTGTTTTCAAATTTTCGATGTTTCTCTATTTTTTCGTTTTTTTAATTTTATTTTCGATTTTTATTGTGTTTTTAATTTTTTCTTATTCTGAATTCCAAACACTACCTTTACGCAGAATTTTAAGTTTCTAAGGCTAAAAGATCAAATTATTTTCATTTTTTCAATTTTTTTTTAATTTTTTTTTCAAATTTTCTGTTTTTGTTTTTTTTTCCCTTTTTCTGTATCCTAAATACTACTTATATTCCAAATTTGAAGTTTCTATCGCAACAAAATCAGATTGTCTTCAAATTTTCAATTTTTTCATTTTTTTTTTCAATTTTCCTTTCGATTTTTTTGGTGTTTTTGATGTTTTCTTTTTCTGGATGCTAAACACTACATTCACACCAAATTTTAAGTTTCTAAGACTACAAGATCGTATTAATTTCAATTTTCAATTTTGATGGAATTTGTTGAATTTTCGAATGTTTTTTTTTTTTTCGAATTTTCCAGATTTTGTAATTTTTTCTTTCTTTGTATCCTAAACCATTTTTCCAAATGTCAAGTTTCTAGGACTATGGGATCTACCTAATCTTTTTGATGACGCGTGAGTGAGTGAGTGACAAAAAATCGAATGCTTGTGTTCATATATCATCTGAACTAGAAAAGACAGAAACTTGTAATTTAAAATTTTGGTTCTGTGTGCCAAATACTCTAGAAAAATAAAGTTCCGGATTTTTGGGAAACTCCAGCGCAGAGATATGGGGGGGTCAAAAGTGCCCTAAGTTGCTTCCAGAAAAGTATGCTTATGGCTGTGCTCTCTCGACTTGGCAGAGGCACTGCTGTGCCTCCAGATGTTTGGAAATACCATTTAGATATACATTTTTAAAGTTACTCATTGAATAAGAGAAAATACAAACCACTAGAATATACTTTTAAACGCAATTGCTGAGATAAAAAATTAGACAATGTTTGCCGAGTGTATGCTTTTATGAGTCAAACTTGACTCTTTCACTCTTTGTTATAAAATTCTACATAAAATATTAATTTATTTATATATTTGATTTAAGAGTAGTAAACAAATCATACATGAGCTCTTCTTTTGTAAATTTTCAGTTGTTTCCCTGAATTACTATTTGTTTGAGTGTTTTGTTTATGATATACGTAGTGCTGTTTGAATAGAAAAAAGTGTGCTGATGATGGCGACCTAGCTTCAGGTGCCAAGGTCATTTAAAGTAGTGCAGTGAATTATTATTAATGTATTGACAATTTGTGAAAATACAAAATAAATTTTTATCACCATACACTAAGAGTTGCTTGGATGCTGAGCACCATAACTATGCAATAAAAGCCAGCTAGCAGCTAGAATTAAAAAAAATCCCTGACGGCTCGGCCTACAGGCACAGGTAGATTTCGAAGACTCAGACAGTGGGGCGCCTGTTTGTCGGGAATTGCGAAAGAAATTACATTTTTGCGATGATGTGGCAGTTGGAACCGCCTACTTTGAAACCTAACTTGTTTGCAGGCGGAGCCAGCAGAATTTTTTTTTTTTTCTATAAGAGTTGGTCCTATAAAAAACTTGTCAATATAAAAGTTTTAGATAATATTAAGAGGATTTATAACAAATTTAAGCGTATTTGAAATCTTGGAAATTGACGAAGTTATGAATTTTTTTCTTCTAAAACCCACCTCCCCCCCCCCCTTAAGGCAATTTTTAATTATATCAAAAATCTGTCATACATAAATTTTCGGCCCTTCTCCTAGAAGTAATAGTAACTTCAAACGGATTCGATACGTATCATAATTAAGAAATTATGGGTTTTTTTCTGTTTTCACAAACATCCTCCCCCCCCCCCCCCTTGGTTTGATTTTGCCCATTAACGAACTTGACCGAGATTTTATTCCCCTTGATTTTATGTATCAGTTTCGAAAAGATGCGGGAGTTGGAACCGCCTACTTCGAAAAATAACTTGTTTACAGGCGGAGCCGGCAGGGATTTTTTTGTTTTTAATTTTTTTTTTTTTTTTTGCTATAACGGTTGGTCCTATAAAAAAATTATCAATATAAAAGTTTTAGATAATATTAAGAGGATTTATAATAAATTTAAGCGGATTTGAAATGTTGGGAATTGACGAAGTTATGAATTTTTTTCTTCTAAACCCCCCCTCCCCCTTCCCCCCCTTAAGGCAATTTTTAATTATATCAAAAATCTGTCATACATAAATTTTCGGCCCTTCTCGTAGAAGTAATAATAACTAAACGGATTCAATACGTATAATAATTAAGAAATTATGGAGGGTTTTCTGTTTTCACAAAAAGCCCCCCAATTCCCCCCCCCCCCCCCCCCTTGGTTCGATTTTGCCCATTAACGAACTTGACCGAGATTTTATGTATCAGTTTGGAAGAGGTTTATGCAGAATTTTACCAGTTATCATGGTCATAAAAAAGTGACATAGATAGATAGATAGATAGATTAGAGATGAGTTCAGGCTCTCTTTTTGGAGCCCGGGCCCGACAATTTTGGAATCGGAGCTCGCCCAAGCCCGAAACATTTTATGTCATCAGAGCCCGAGCCCAATACCAAAAAAAATTGCATAATATTTAAAAATTGTTTCAAAAGTAATAATCCATTTTTAAAAAACTTTATACATGAAAATAACTGTTACTCACCAGTACATAATTATTTTTTTGGAAATTTACATTTAATCTTATCAAAAGAGAAGTTTTCTAGCAAATAAAAATATACTTCCTTAAAAGGATTCTCATATTTTTCTCTCTCAACAAGCAAATATGATGGATACATTAACGAAGTGAGTTTTATGAATAAAGGCATGGAATTTAAAGAAATTACTTCTTCTATGCAGAAAAATTGAACAACATTTTTCTACTTCTCATAATAGGTGTATATCGTAAATTATAATTGATCCCTTAATTAAAACAATATTTCGTGTTCCTGAAAATCAGCTTAAATTAAAAGTTTTACACCGTTATCGGAAAGATTCTGTGCTTTTATAGGAAAAGGAGAAACACTGTTCGATTGTTTGCTATCAGAATTGGAATAACAATACATGACAATTCTATCTATTTACGAATGGAAGTGACTTCGGAAATATGCAGAGCGGAGCTTTAGCACGAACAGAGTTCACTATGAAAAATAGATTCATTAACGTTATTTTCATATGAAGAGCGATTATGACTCGAACACATTATTAGACTAAAAATTTGCAAACCTTAAGCTAATGCTGATTGACTAAAAATAAAAGAAAATATTCATTTCACGTTAGATCTCTGAAAAAAAAAAAAAAAAAAAAAAAAAAAAAAAAAACTAAACGTTCCAATTAAAAAATATCCCGTCAAAAACGAAAATGCAGCAACAAATTATTCACGCCACTTTCCACTGGTGCTATCACCCAGTCTTTGCGTCGTGTCAATGCCACACTAAATCTGCAAATATCAACATTTTTTTTTTTTTTTAAGGTAGCAGTCTAGTATACTAGAAACATTTTTTCTATTCATTTTGATCAAAATAACATTAAAATGACTTGAAAAACATTATGTAATTTTTTAGGAGAAAAAGAAAGTTATTTTTATTTTTTCTATATAAGAATAAATAAAATTGTCAGTTTCGGAAAGAATGAGCCCGGGCCCGAAGACTGGTATAAAAATCGAGCCCGTGTCGGGTCCGAGCTTTCGGGCTCAGGCTGAGCCCGTCTCATCTCTAATATATATATATATATATATATATATATATATATATATATATATATATATATAATTTTGAACTGGGGGTGGTTTTGGATTCTGGGAGTCATGATCGGCGTAAATCTGCAAAAAATTTTCAAAATTTCCAACTTAGGTGAAAATGTAATAGGTAGTATTTCTTACGAAATCTACCTAAAAGCAGGTGGTTGGCTTTTAATGGTTTAAACAGGTTTTTTTCTCTTTGGCCAAAATTGGCTTTTATACAGTGAAGCCTTTTAATTATAAACTGCACTTGTTAAAGTATTTTTAAGCTGATTTTAAAGACATTTTATTGAGTTAAATTTCAATAAATAGCCCAATTTCTTAATAATGAAAACATTAATATTGGAATAGTTATGGAGTTAGTGATTTGTACCCAGATTTGCAAATGTGTCAGCTAAATTTTAAAAAGGCATACCAATTGCTTTTTTTTTTTTTGTGTACACTGGCCTTTAACGTGATTTTGTTTTTATTTTTTACTGCTTTCAATAATGAAATATTGTAATTTTAGGACAATAGTTGTTTTGTTATATATTATATTACTTTTTACTAAATTTAAGGGGTATTGGTCAGTCTTATAATCTTTTTTTCATAAATATTTAAAATCATGCATAAAGTAGCGTAATAAATACTATTTCTCAATATTGAAACAGTTTTCAGGAATAAAATATGCATGAATATCTTTTTTGAATAGCAAAAAGTATTTTCCTATTTTGTTTTAACATTTTATTTTGAAAACATTCTTTTTTATTTTAGTTTTCTTTTTTTACATACCTACATGTAGTAAAATCTCAAATATTATCTCCTTACTCATTCATCTTTCAATATTGATTATTTCATTTTTTAATCTGTTTATATGGATTTACCTGAAATAAGTAATGAATCTGCTTAGTATCCGAAAACCTTATTTTATATTCATCAAAATATATAATTTCTGTAAGTCATTAGACCCACTGATTACTAACTAAATATGGGTGTTCTCAAGTCAGATAATTTTTATTTATTAAATATTTATCAAATATTTTCTTTTGTCAAATACTGTATCAGTTAATAGATACAAATACATAATCGGAAAAATAGCATTTAGTTTTAATTCAATTTTTAACGTTAATAGCAGTATGTATGTATTTTTTATGTGTGGAGACTTATCATTGGTTAACTAAATTTTTTAATGTATAGTAATATGCAGAGCTATGTAATTCAGAGTTTTAAAATATCTTCAAGTCTAATTTAATACATTCTTCTCAAATTTTTCTTTTAGACATACTTCATTCATAATTGTCTTTTAGGAGTCCTAAAGACTTTTTTTTTAATATTTAATAAAAGTTTATATTTTTTTTGTAGAAAACTTTTATAACTACATTAACAATAAGTTATTGTGAATTAACTGTAAATCGCACATACTGTTTTTTCTTTTAGGCTTTTTTTTTTAGCCTGGCTAATAAAATCTGGCAACCCTGTAACTAGGGGATAAGAATAGGGGTGCAGATCTCAAAGGAAGTAATTCAAGAGGCTTTTAATTAATATTGTTTTATTTCAGAGGTACATAATTGAAGTCTTTCCTAAGGTGAGGACATTGTCTTTTAAACATCATACGTTATTTAACAGGGTTTAAAAAAAAACTGTTTTTGTTTGTTTGTTTGTTTGTTTGTTTAAACTGGATTTTGTTTTGTTTTTAATAAATATTATTTTCTATTACATATAGACACATATTTGTTCATAAAAATAAATATTTTTGGATATTAGATAGGTAATATAACTTAATTTGAAATTCAAATGATATAATTAGTACAGTCAGTTATGGAAAAAAGTTGAAATCATTTGTAAATTAAGCATTATTGGTAACAGCTATGTCTTATGTTCAAAGAATAAACTGCTCTACACAGTGAAACATAGATATCTTAAAAATCTTATCATGAATCTTTTGATTTAATAATAATAAATAAATATTTTATGTAGTTTCATGAATATAATTAATTTTTTCACAGCTATTGAAATTTTTTTTAATGAAATATTTGTTATCTAGGATGCCTGATTTTTCTGTCAGAACACGAAATGAGCAATTATGGTTTTTTAATTTAAAAAAAGCTTTTCATAACGAATTCCTGGAATGATTTGACATTTAATAGTTGAGTTTTTACACCTTCTTTCAAGAAATATTGTGTATTGTCACTTAAAGAAATTAATTTTGAAAACTATTATTTAGGTGGAAGGTACCGTTCATAATATATATAATATGTATTTATTTATTTTTGCAAATTTTGGATCCCTGTTTATAGTGTGTAGAATAAGCCCTAAAACAATTATACGAAAATCTAAGTTACAGTCCATTGAAATAAGTGCTGATTAACTAAAAAACAGGTATAATGGGACATAACTGCACACATGATGAATTATTTGCTTCGTAGGTGTAAATCCAAAAATCACAGACTAACTGTAAGTTACAAAATAATGATTATACAGTTTTTATTAGTAAAATCTTAAGCATTGTTTTCTTGAAAGAACATTTTTCATCATGCCTTATAAAGCACCATTTAAATGGTTCAAACAATCAGCTTTTTTTTCTTTTCGGAAATTAAAGATTATTGTTATTGTTTGGGTTGAATTTATTCTTTCTATGAAAAAAAAAAAAATCTGAAGTTGACCTTTATTTCGGGCTCATGCGCAGTATCCTCCCCTTAATGGTTTTTTTTTTTTTTTTTTTTTTAATATATATATATATAGAGAGAGAGAGAGAGAGAATATTTCTGATTTTAATTGTTTGCTTTTATTCACTGATTTTATCATCTAATTAATGTGAACAAGTCTTATTAAAAGTAAGTTTCTAACCTTCTTCCTTGATGCGGTATCGGAGGAGTACTTTCAAGACTACATTATCCCACTTATAATTGCTTATCTGTGAGATGCTGTGTGACTAATGCTTAATTAGAGCAAGTTAGTTACTCAACTGAGAATTAAGTAATCAAATGAGCTATCTTGATATATATATATATATATATTGATAAATGGTACTTTTATGTTAGCTGAGTGCCAGTGATATATATACATATATAATGCACATATATATATAGATATATACACATATATATGTTATATAAAAATTTTATTTCGCATTATACCTTTAAATTAATCTTAACTTCTGACATAGTCATTATTTCCTTAATTCTTAATATTTATTCCTATTTAATGTCCTTTTAAAAGTAGTAACACGTATATTAATTTAATTATCTTATTCCAAATCTTAATCTAAAACTTTAAGTTCATTCGTAACTTTTATCAACTCCCCAATCTATAAAATTCTGAGAGACACTTATTGTCATTTCGAATGTTTTTAAGATCCATTTTTTATTCCATGCATTGCTTCGTGCGCTGGGTATTTTTCACATCAAAATCAATGTGCCATTGTGTTGGGAATTCTTTCTTGTTAAATCTTCTCCATCGCACCTCATTCGCTTAGCTTAATTTTGTCTGTCACTCATTGGTTCCTGCATACGTTACGTCGTTTCAATAACTCTACACGCGGTTAACAAAACTGCATTACAAGCTTTTAGAGAGCAAATTTTTGTCGTGTTTGGAAGTGCTGACCAAATCGTTATCTGGTGTTCTGCGACTTAGAATTTCACAACAGCCTTTTAAGATCTATTAAATGAGTTATCGTCAAGCCTGAGGGGAGGACTATAAGGTTTTACCTGATACTGTGGGAACTGTTACTGGCATCGCTCCTGTTCGTTAATAAACAATTTATCTGGAAATTGGCTGCTGATTATTGAAGAGACTTGTGGTGTTTCATCATTGCCAAACCTCCTCGCCATGATTCTTAATATCGACTGCAATCATTCACCATCTTTAACAAACTGCCATTTTCTCGTGGAATATTAAATCATCTTCGTAAAAAGTTTACATATATATGTATATTAATATGTGTACATATACATATGTATATATATCACTGGTGCCCAGCTAACATAAAAGTACCTAATAAATTTTGGTTTGTTGAAGTCTCATATTGAAAATTCTACTACAGGGGATAGGAAAGGTGGCTTTGAAGAAAGTTGTACTAGACCCTGAGCTTTTCAGGGCCCTGTTATTCTTACAAGAATACTTATAAAAAGAAGTTTTAGTAGTTGATATATGTGTATACAGTAACCCTTAAGTATAATCCTTATCAGATGACACAACTTCTGTCAACATCCTTGATGGAATTATATGAATACTGCAACATCATTAGAAAGATGCATCTTAACTGTTTTCTGTTCTATCACCAGCTCATCATTCATAATTATTTCTATAAGTCGAAATAATTGCAATAATATCCATCAAAGAAGTTATGCTTGTTTTATAGACTTGTTTAGTAACTTTTCTTTTTAATTTAAATTTGCTTTTTAATTGCTCAAAAAACTACATAATGTGAAAATCTATAGAGATTAGAATAATTATCCAAATCTGCCAGAGAATACTTCTATCTCTGTTTCTGAGAATCGTTAATAATTCCATACATTATAAACTTCATCAAACACCTTGAAACACTCTTCATATTTCACAGTCTTCTTTTCAATATTTTGGTTACTTTTATTATTTTTTATAGTCTTTTCTGGAATATCATATTTAAAATGCATTTATCATAGTTAAAATAAAACTTAATTGTATATAAATTGAATAGAAAACTATTTTTATAAGAACTTTTAATTATACTTATTTGTATATCACCTTTTAATATATGTATTTCTTTTGAATAAAACAACAAAATAAAATGCAATAAAACTTTATTATAATAAATACAAAAGTTAATATTTACTTTTTCTCCAGCTACAAAAAATCTTTCAACAAAATACAGAAAGTGTAACTATACATCCGTTCTGGATCCAAAATAAAAATAAAATATTTTTTTTGTTGTTGTTCACCACAATAACTCATTTCATATTCAAATGTTATTATATTATTAAAATGCATTTCAAACATTTATTACCTCATTGACGTCTCTGCAATTATGTCATAAAATTTTCTTTCAGCAGTCAAATTATTTTTCTTTTAACCCTATCACTATGTCCTGGGGTCCACACGGACCCCAAGCACTTTCAACAAGTTGTCAAAAAAATCTATCACTCACTAAGTAGTCTCAGCCGGTGACATCTCATATCATAATGTTTGTAACACACAGTAAAACTTAAACTGTACAAATATAAGTGGTGCTCGTTTTGTTTTAATTTGAAAAATAGATAGCATATTTGTCCTGGGCAACAACAGGGCATGTTTTGATAGGACATAGTGATAGGGTTAAATAAAACAATCACAATAAATTTCTTTAAGTAAAATAGTAATTAGTAATTTTCTTGATTCCTTATAATTCTATAAATTAAGCATACAAATTGCAGCTAAAAGAAAATAAAGAATAGTAACAGTTGTTCAACAGCTACTTTGAAAGAATGTATTGTAGAAATATCACCATGGGCATACCCAAGGGGTGGGATGATGGGGCTACAGCCTCCTCCGAAATAGTCAAGAGAGAAATCAATAGAGTGCTAATTTTTTTTCTTTTTTTAGAGATTAAATTTTTTTCTATGATACAATGGATTAGCCACTCTGTTAATCCCATATTAGTGTACAGTGACACTACAGTATACCCAAATACGGCGAAGGGGAGCTGATGCGGTTAAAGTCATACTCGTCATTCCCTTAATAGTGCACAGTCACACCACAGCAAACCCAAAAAGGCTGATGAGGTTACAGCTACCAACCCCCTCCCAAAAATAGTCTATCTAAAGTAGAAATGTAAATTAATAGAATGATTTTTTTTTTACTTTTTTTTAGATAAATTTGTAAATTTAATTTTTTTTTTCATACAATGCACTAGTCTATCTGTTTAGTCCCATATTAGTGTACAGTTACGCTACAGCATACCCAAAGAGGAGGAAAAGGATTGATGGGGTTATCACGCTCCTTCTCTCTCCGAAATGCTTGCAATGAAATGAAAAAAATGGTTGATTTTGTTTCTTGCTTTTCAAGGTATATTTATAATTCTTTTTCTGTCATACAACTACAACAATGGACTAACCATTCTCATTACTCCTATATCTGTGCAGTAACACCACAACATACCCAAAAAGGAGGAAAGGTGCTGATGAGATAACCCCTTCCATCTGCGAAATGGTCGCAATAAAATTAAAAAAGTGCTGATTTTTTGTTTAGTTTTGAGTTAAATTTGTAATTTTTTCTGTCATAATACTATGAGTTAGCATGGATGTAATGAAGGGTATACAGTGGTATACGCAATATATCTTCTGGATTTTTTACGTATACAATGATTTTCTCAAGTAATGCTAAAGCATGTACTCTCTAGTGTATACCCTTAGCCTATAGCATATACCCCCTGGTACTTTTGTTTTACGACTCCAGCACTATGAATTAGCCATTCTCATCAATCCCATATTAGTTTACAGTGACCCCACCGCATACATAAAGAGGGAGTGGGTGCTGATAGGATTACGACCTCCCGCCCTTCTGAAACGATCGCAGTGAAATGAAAAAGTGCTATTTTTTCTTTTTAAAATTTTTATTTATCATACAAGAGACTAACTATTCTAGATTATAGTACCATATTAGTGCACAGTGATACTACAGCATACCCTACCTAAAGAAGGGAGTTATGGGGTTACAGCTGCCTTCCCCCTCCTAAGTGGTCTCAGTGAAATGCAAAAAAAAAGGTCTGAAAAAAAACAGGATATAAATAAGTTGCTGATATCGGTTTTTTTAAATAAAATTATTGCTTTTCTGTCACAATTTTTATGAAAAATAAAAGTTGTATTTTAAGAGAATTTAAAATTTTGGAACATTAATGAAAATAATTTCACTAAAAATTAATGTTTAATGCAAACTTTTATGCTTAATAGTAATAATAATAAAAGCTTTTCTTAGTTTTTCAGTTAATAGAACACCACATAGTGTTGCCAGGTACAATCTCACAAAACGTGAGACAGTGGCTTCTAAATTGGGACACAAAAATATACTACATTGTATGAATATGAAATCCTGTCTTAAACATATAAAATTCATTGTCTCTACATTAGGACTACCATACATACCTACTAAAATGAAAGACCCTAAAAAACGAGATTTTTCTCCTGTCCCTTTTGATTTCGTATTAGCAGGTTTTTAAATAGGTAAAAAAAAGAACTTATACAGTAAAACCTGTGAAAGGTTAATTGTATAGTATTCATAATGTCGGGACAATACAATTTTTACCATAAAACATAATTCCATTATAAACAGGTTCCATTTACGCAGGGTTTATTTAGTGTCGAAATATCAATAAATAGTGTCAAAATATCGTTATTTGAATGTAACTTTTTACACTACAGTTTTAGTACATTAGGGAAGGTTTTAATCTCAGAGTAGTTATCGCATCGTGTGTGAATTCTTTTACAGGAACATATCAATTATTTTAATATAAGATAGCCTACTGCGATATCAAACGTTTGCAGTACTGTAATTTCCAGTATTGGGAACATTTGATAATGCAGTGAACAATAAATGCAATCTATCTTTGTAAATAGGGGCTTTCAGTCGTGACGTTTTGCTTGGAAAATGACTCCAAACAAATGGTTGCAATGTTTCATTTCTTATTTAATATAAATCGTAGGAAATGTTACGACTGTTTATAAAGTATTAAAACATTTAGCTGTGAGATATAGCTATAATATACAAATGATAAAGAGAATACAACGTAGCAACCGTTTCTTTTGAGTCAGTTTTCAAGCTAAACGTCATGATTGACGTCACACTATAAGCGCGACCTACGCTATACATAAGTATAAGGAAAGGGCAGCTGACGTCACATGGTTCGCACGCGAGGCTAACGAAACAGACAGGCTACCGCGGTGCATTCCACTTATCTTTTTTTTACAGACCGCTAGAGTGACGTGATGCTCTTTTCGTACACCTGCATTGGTGGATTCGAGCAACACGTGACTCCCGCGGTCTGTAAAAAAAGATACGCGTAAAGCACAGCGGTAACCTTTCTTTTTCGTTAGCCTCGTGGTTCAAATAGGCAGTTCTGATTGGTTTAACTCCCCTGACCTCCAATTGAAGTACAATGGTTGATCAGCTGATTGCAACTTCCCTATAGAATATCCCTATTTTGACCAATGAAAATGTTTCATAATATAGTAAAGTAACCGTTTTCTCTAAAAGCGGTGGAGTGTGTCTGCAGCAAAAACTGAAGATTTTTAACATTGTGTGTTCCTGCTCCCAGTCCTCCACGTTTTCATACTTTTGGGTGCAGGAAAACACAATGGTAAACCTACAAATCAACCGCTAAAATCAGGTTTTAAGGTGTTTTCCACCAAGATATGACTTGGCAGACCGATTGCGTTTTAATATGCGAATCGAGTTTTAACTAATTCTGGAATTTCAGCCGTGAACTCGATGAGGTGATTGTTTGTGTTGTCGCCTCCCGGGTTATAATATCTGTTCTCTGAATTTCGAAATATACATTGCATTTTATTGTCGTCACTGAAGAACATTGCGATAGTTTTGTTTGAATGAATGGTAAAAATTAATTTTTTCTGTGACCTATAAAAGGAAATTTGTATCAGAAGGTGTAGAAAATATATTTTGGAGTCGCCTGAAAATGTAGCTCGGGGCACATGCCTGGTGTGCCTCTGTGATATTCAGGCCCTGCATTTGATAAAACAAACGCCAGACCAGCAGCTCACCGAGCCAACATCAAATGATCCCATGCGGTTTGTGTAGCAATCCAAGAAACCATGTGAAGTTCAGCTTAGAGTGCCTTTATATGAAACTGGTGACAGGTGACATAGATCAAACTTAATGTATGTACTTAGATGTACTTAAACAGACGCGTTTGTCCAAACTATGGTAAACCGACATTCCAGAACTTAGCGATACTCGCCTGGTCGAGTTCAATTATATGAGTGAAACTAAAGGTGCCTCGATATATAAAAATTGATGCGGTGAGACGATTCTGGACTAAAACGAATCACAAGCATTTTAGAGAGCTAAGATTAGAGAGCATTATAGCCAAGTTAATGCTTCTTAAATTGTCTCACTCGTCAAGACTAGTATCGTGAAGTCTGGAATGGACTTCACACTTGTCACGTCATCTGCGGGTATATAGAAGACAAAACAGCAATAGGCGTGAAGAGCATTTTAACACTGCTTCTCCTGCCTCCAATAAACAGTTTTTTTCGGAGGGCAAATACCCGAAGAGGCGTGGCTGTTGCCACTCGTGGATAAAGACCATGTAGTTTTGCCATAGTTTGGACAAAAACATCTGTCTAAGCCTAAGCACAGTATGAGCGTGCGTCAGTGTTTTTTGTTTGGTGTAATTGCGTTATAAATTTTTTAAGACCGTTTGAGTCACGTGATACCACGTAACTTTAGCCGTCTAATGAAGTGTGTCTCCATATGAGAGTGGCGCCATACGATGCTGAGATTCTGCTTAGACAAACGCGTTTGTCCAAATTATGCCAAAGCTAGACATATTCTATTTCAATAACAAGAACTTGTTAATATTCGCCTGGACGAGTTCGATCGTGACATACGTTATACGTGGCCGGTTCATGATTTTTAACAACCCTCTCATTGACAAGCCCGTGTTAATACGTTCACTAAGTTCCAGGCTTCATTGCAATATAAGCATTATTTAAAGTAATAAAATTCTATTGATTTAATGCATTTTTAATGGGTTGAGCAATGAATAATAATCAATTAACTTGTTTTATATTCAGTGCTGAAAAATTAGTTTTTCTTAGCATTTAAAACAAAATGCAGAGAAAAAAATTACAGATTTGCCCTTTTGCAAGACTGTTAGAGGCGAGGCTAACGAAAAAGACAGGCTACCGCGGTCCATTCCACTTATCTTTTTTTACAGACCGCTACAGTGACGTGATGCTCTTTTCGTACACCTGCATTGGTGCATTCGAGTATCACGTGACTCCGGCGGTCTGTAAAAGTAGATACGCGTAAAGCACCGCGGTAGCCTGTCTTTTTCGTTAGCCTCGGTTAGAGGGTTAAAACGTCATACGGTGTGGATCATCTTTACACGGCGATTGGTACAAAATGGTGGGCGTGCCGCTTTGTAACAATCGCCGTGTAAAGATGATCACTGAGTGTGACTTTTAAATGTCACGAACTGGCCGTGTATAACGTAAGTCGCGATAACACAAGTTGAATCATCAATCATTTTGTTGCCCATGGGCATGGCCAATCGTTCTTCTCCTACGGGCAATTAAATGGCGTCGTGAGTCAGCCCGGATTGTAGGAGCCTTAAGCGCGACCAACGAAATACACGGCCAGTTCCTGACTTTTAAAACCTCTCACGGGTTGGATAATCTTTGCACGCCGATTGGCACAAAACGATGGATTGGTATCGTTGGTCTCGCTATAAGAGAGTGGCGACTTACGACCAATAAACACAGACCTTTCAAAATTAAACGGTTCATAAGTTCCTGGTACTTTAAAGGTAGGGTGTCTTTATAAGAGAGCAGCAATATGTACATGCTCAGACTAGATATTTTGTCCAAAATATAACAAACTTAGATTCCAGAGTTTGGTAATACTCGCATGGACGAGTTCGTCAGGTCAATTTCAAACACGTGACCACAATTCTCCAATTTGCATACAACCAATCAAAATCAACAAAAGCTAGTGGGGTAGCAAAATGCCCAGGGATTGCTAAGTTAAATACTGTAGCAACTATAGTTTCTAGGCTATGGTGTCAAATGAAATTGATCCATTAAACGAATGAGAGAAGTCGACAAATATTAGTTGGCGATATTGGCAGAGTCACCAAGTTGCTTCTTGATCGATTTTGCGCAAAATCGTCGCGATCAATCAATTTGTATTTCCCCATATATCACCAGTCTCATACGGAGGCACTCTACGTACTTGTTCTCAACATAAACGTTGTTTCTAGCTCGTCAACTGATTACATTTAAATGTTTTATCAGTGAAGTGGATCTTGTCAATTTTGTTTTTTCATTACGCATCGACAAGGGGGTTCTATGCGCTCTAAAATAAACTCTCCGCATTCTTCTGTGCTTGCTAGCGATATCACTCTATCCATCCATTGTAGAAGGAAGCGGTCTGGATGCATTTGGTCATAGCCTGATCAACCCTAATGCTTATATATTCACCATCTACCTCAACCTAGAAAACCTCGGTCGAATGCCTAATTGAAATTCTCGATTAACCTGATTAGACCTGATTGCGGCCAATGTCCAATCAGATTAATGATGGATGCTATTTGAGCGTTCGACACAGGTTTTCTAGGTTGAGGTTGACTGTGAATACGAGCTTAAGTGGAACCGGACCACATAGATAGCGTTGGAGCTCGGAGCTCCCCTTTCTCAAAAAATTGTATTCTAAACATGATAAATTGGTTTATGTGCAGCTCAAAATTTTAACCCTAGCTTTTTAAAAGAAAAATACATTATAGACACATGTAAAAATGTATTAAAAAATTGGCGATGATGTTGTACACTCACGCACCGTTTTCTTTTTATAAAATGGAAAAAAGTCGCCAAATTTTGGAGATTTTTACATTTACTGGTAACTTGGCTATTGTATTAAGTTATTTGGTTTGGCACGGGCTTGAAAATCGCGCCAATCAAAAAGTCGCCAAACTTCTGTGCGTGAGTGTAACACATCTGTTTCAAAATTTATGGGACTGTAAAATCTTCTGCGCTATAATGCTATTTAGAGTAAGTAAAACTCTAAACTTAAGGGACTGAATGAAACATGTTTGGTGTAATATCTGTTCTTCTCTGAATTTCGAAATATACATTGCATTTTATTGTCGTCACTGAAGAACATTGCAATAGTTTTGTTTGCATGAATGGTAAAAATTAATTTTTTATGTGATCGATAAAAGAAAATTTGTGTTAATTTGTAACAGAGAGTGGAGAAAATATATTTTGAGATCGCCTGAAAATGTGGCCTCGGGACATATGTCCCTGTGATATTCAGGCCCTGCATTTTGTAAAACTAAAAACTCCACCGAGCCAGTATCAAGTGATCCCATGCGGATAGAGTAGCAATCCGAGAAACCATGTGAAACGTTCAGCCTAGAGTGCCTTTATGCCTAGACTAACCGAGAGCCTAGACAGGCCGCATACGATGATCAGACTGTGCTTAGACAGACATGTTTGTCCAAACTATGGCAAACCTACCTACATTCCAGAACTTAGCAGTACTTGCCTGGACTAGTTCAATTATATGAGTGAGACTAAAGGTGCCTCTATACAGTGTGCCCGCTAAAGTCAATTGTCACCCCAATAATTTCTGAAGGGCAAGAGCTTTAGTCATAAAAGTGGGGTTTAGGTACAATAAAGTTGCCCTGCTCTACGCAAGGAAACAGCTTACAGCGCCACTTGGTGGCTAAATTAGGAGTTAGCGTTCTTATTTATAAAACAGTAAAGGATACGGGGAAAAAGTCAATTGCAAAGTTGTTCAGCATCATAGATTTAGTAAGAGAAGACACCTTCCATAAAGTAAGTAATGTTTAAAGTAGAAGGCATAAAATGCAAATTTATTTGGTTCGAAACTTCCAAAATTATAACGCGACATAATGCGGAAGAAATGAGAAAAGGTCACACTCCAGAGTTTCAATTGTGAGTAGATATACAGTATTCATCTTTAGATAAATAAATCTTAATATCCCATACCGTGAAAAAGTATTTTTTTCCATTTTGTATAAATGGTGCGGATACATGAAACAGCGAGAGTATGCAACACCTCCACTAACATTGCAGGAGCTTCGAAACCATATTATGGATGCTTGTGCCAGCGTGTCACCTGCCATGTTGTACAATGTGAAGCGGGAAGTTCAATCCCGTGTCCAGACGTGTATTGTTGCTCAAGGACACCATTTTGAGTATCACAGCCATATGAACCTCATGTCCGATAAGTGCAGTTTTGTACAACGCGATCAAACTCATGAGCGCTTTGTGCTTACCATTTGAATCATTTTTGCGAGCAAGATTTGTTTGTAATAAATCAATGATGCTGAACAACTTTGTAATTGACTTTTTTCCCGTATCTCGTACCGTTTTTGAAATAAGAACGCTAACTCCAAATTTAGCCACCAGGTGGCGCTGTAAGTGGTTTCCTTGCGTAGCGCATGGAAACTTTACTATACCTAGACCCCACTTTTATGACTATAGCTCTTGCCGTTCAGAAATTATTGGAGTGACAACGGACTTTAGCGGGCACACTGTATATAAAATTTGATGTTGTGAGACGATTCTGGACTAAAACGAATCACCAAGCATCTTAGAGAGCTTGACATTATCGCCAAGCTAATGCTTCTTAAATTTTCTCACTCGTCGAGGCGAGTATCGTGAAGTCCAGAATGTAGTTTTGCCATAGTTTGGACAAAAACAACTGTCTAAGCTGCAGCGCCTAGAATACATAGTGTGGAAATCTGATACAAAATAGTACTAAAAAATTGAATCCAATACATGTACAACGTTGTTGAAAAGTAGAGTTGCAAAGGGTGGAAAAAACCGGATTTATTCCCGGGAATAAACCGGGTTTTTTGGGAGGGAAATTTTAAAAATTCCCGGGAGTTTTCAGAAAATTTTTAATTTATTATTTAAAATTTTTTTTATTGATTTCAATTTTTGTCAATGTAAACAAAATGCTTTTACCAATGTAAACAAAACCAATAACATAAATATAGAAAAATAGCACAATTTACATGGAAACTAACGAAATATATGCTTTAGTTGCAGAAATATTAAGTAAGAGAAAGTAGTACTTTGCTATTTTAATCGTCGATAACTAAAAATTGAGAGAGGCAGATGACAGATTCATCTTTTCTGACATGAATGTAAATTTCACCCCTGTTCTCCGAATCAGCGAATGTAAACAAAAAAGAATATGAACAAAAGTAAAAGAAACCAATGCAAAAATGCAATGCAACTCGCTAGAAAATTAATATAGTCAAAGTATGCCTGAACAGTATATATGTCAGCTAACAGAACTTAAACAATTTTTATTGTTAAGGAAACATTCGAATCCTCACCAAATCACAGCCTCCATTGTTGTAAAGCTAATGAGTTTTAATAAATGATAATAACTTAGAGCGTAAAATCATAAGTTTCATGAATTCATAATAAAAAGTCCATCTTAAACTTTTCAAAACAATGCCTGAATTTTCAAGAAAATAAAAAATTCAAATTGAAAAATGACTGGTTTTGTTTACATTCAAAACTCCTTCAAAATTTCCAATATTCCCCAAAATTCCGGGTTTATTCCCCAAAATTCCCAGGTTTATTCCCGTCTCTGAAAATCTGCGGGTTTTTTGCAACTCTATTGAAAAGATAACGATTGGATCGCAGCGCCATCTGCTAGCTTATATTATACAGAAAGCAGCTTAATGGACCCTATTCCTACTGACGTCAGAGTCACGTGCTTTGGGGAAACATTGCCCACATTGTAGTCTTTTATTATGCAACGACTCGTTTGCAACGCAATCCTACATGTCATAGAGCAGCAACGGACCAGATTTTCGTGATGTTGAGTCACGTGCTTTGGGGAAACATTTCGGAAATTGTAGCCTCGAACCCAAACGGAGAATAGGGTCCATACGATACTATTAGAGCTTATTATCGTCGGAGCACCGTTGCACATTTACAGGCTACAACTTTTTAGCACTTTTTAAAGCATTACAAGGATAGCCGGTTTCCACACTATGTATTCTAGGCGCTGTATCTAAGCCTAATCACGGGCTGAGAATTCGCCATTTGCGTCAGTGTTTTTTGTGTGGTGTAATTGCGTTACAGTTGTTTTTCAGACTTCTTGAGTCACGTGATACCACGCGACCCTAGCGTATTGTAGTGTACCTCTATATGAGAGTGGCGCCATATGATGCTGAGATTCTGCATAGACATACGCGTTTGTCCAAACTATGCATATTCTATTTCAAGAACAAGAACTTGTTAATAAGGAAAGGGCATGTTTACAAACAAACTGTTCCATCAACCAATCTACCACTTCATTTTTGTCATAGATATCATTGCAGGAATCGTCATGACGACATAGGCCAATGATATTATAGACCAGTTCAACGTAGACCAATCAAATTTCCCCATTTCATGTGTATAGTAGGAGTCAAAACGAACAAACAGGTTTTTTTGCTAACCAACCGTAATTGAACCAACAGTGATGTCAGATGCCTTTTCCTCGAGGCTAACGAAAGAGACAGGCTACCGCGGTGCATTCCACTTATCTTTTTTTACAGACCGCTAGAGTGACGTGTTGCTCTTTCCGTACACCTGCATTGGTGGATTCGAGCATCACGTGACTCTCGCGGTCTGTAAAAAAAGATACGCGTAAAGCACCGCGGTTGCCTTTCTTTTTCCTTAGCCTCGCCTTTTCCTTATACTCGCCTGGACGAGTTCGATGGCGACCTAAGGTATACTTGGCCGGTTCATGACTTTTAAAGCGTCACACGGCGTGGATGATCTTTACACGGCGATTGGCACAAAACTTTGTGCCAATCGCCGTATAAAGATGTACACTCAGTGTGCCGGTTTAAATTGTCACGAACCGGTCGTGTATGACCAACGAGGCTAACGAAAAAGAAAGGCTACCGCGTTGCTTTACGCGTATCTTTTTTTACATACCGTGGGAGTCACGTGATGCTCGAATCCACCAATGCAGGTGTACGAAAAGAATAACACGTCACTCTAGCGATCTGTAAAAAAAGATAGGTGGAATGCACGCCGGTAGCCTGTCTTTTTCGTTAGCCTCAATGACCAAGGTATGACGTTTAGGTTAGCTTGGCGATAATGGACCCTATTCCTACTGACGTCAGAGTCACGTGCTTTGGGGAAACATTGCCCACATTGTAGTCCTTTATTATGCAACGACTCGTTTGCAACGCAATCCTACATGTCATAGAGCAGCAACGGACCAGATTTTCGTGATGTTGAGTCACGTGCTTTGGGGAAACATTTCGGAAATTGTAGCCTCGAACCCAAACGGAGAATAGGATCCATGGCGGTCTGTCCAAAATGCTTGGAGATTCGATTTTGTCCAGAATCATCTCAACCAATCAAATGTGTATACCCCGTATGTCGCCACTCTCATATCGAGGCACCCTGTTTCTAGAGTATCTCTATGTGAGAGTAACTACATACAGGAAAGAAAATTGATTTGATTGAGACGATTTTGTAGCAAAACACTTGTGTGCAGATTGGTGGCATGGCAAGAACAAGCACTCTCTCAAATGTTGAGAGTTTGTTCTTTAAACTCTCATTTGTTTTTTGAACTGACCTTTGGGCATCTTTTTAAAGAATTTAGAAGTTGTAGCCTAAAACATATAGCGCTCAAATATTTTATGAATTACACTTTTAAATAAAATGTCTTCGCTTTTCAAAAGTTTCCATTTGTACATATGTAATCATGACTAATAAGTTCAATATTTCTTTTTTCGTAAAAAATATGGAATGCAACATTTTGTTCGCGTCCAGCAATGTCACCGGTAAGGTCGGTTAGTTACCACGGCGTTCAATGCTGCTAACCGATACGCAACCAACGTCGTTCAGCGCAAGTAACCGGTAAAGGACCGAACTAATCGAAAAAAAATCTTGGTTAGGTGGGTCACGTGATTGGTTACATGAAAATTTATCTCAAAGGAATTGGCGACTATAATTACGATGATGTAATACAGATAGCGCTGCTAGTAAATAATACCAGTTAGTCCAGTTAGAAACCAGTTACTTACCGCCCCTGTAAGTAACCGGTCACATTGGTTAGGTCTGCTGAACGCACTTAGTGATTCAGTTTTAACTGACGTCATACCCTAGCAACCGAGGCTAACGAAAAAGACAGGCTACCGCAGTGCATTCCACTTATCTTTTTTTACAGACCGCTAGAGTGACGTGTGCTCTTTTCGTACAACTGCATTGGTGCATTTGAGCATCACGTGACTCCGGCAGTCTGTAAAAAAAGATACGCGTAAAGCACCGCGGCAGCCTTTCTTTTTCGTTAGCCTCGCTAGCAACCACTTTAACAACCAGATGGGAATTTTGTTTGCCCATCGGTTTTTGTGGATTTTGATTGGTTGGGCGATAATACAGGCTGATTAATTAACAATTTCGACTGGTTGGATCACGTGGTTTAAACTGATTTGTAGTATGCAATTAAGAGCCTACACTGTAAAAAATTTTCAGAAACGTTTCTGAAAGTAACGGAGACCTGTGCTGCACGATACTAACAGAAAGGTTTCTGATTCAATCAGAAAAATGTTTCGGCTAAAACACGGAACCTTTCCGATTCGTAATGAAACCTTCCTGAATATATCTGAAACCTTTCTGAATATATTGGAAAAGTTTCTGAATATATCGGAAATATTTCATAATATATCGGAAACTTTTCTGAATGTATCTAAAACCTTTCTGAATATATCTGAAGTGTTTCTGAATATATTTTTATCTATTTTTATTATATGTTATCTGAATTTTAAAAGAATACTTGAAAAGATTAGAATTTCTGTTCTTTTAAATATTCTAATCAAACTTTTTTTTTTATAATGATTCTTTTTTCTAGGCGAAATTATTCGGTATATTGCGTGACATTTTTCAGTTTGTATCAAAATTTTATCAAATATGTTTTAACCCTAATATTTAAGAATATTCACGCAGTGAATATTGGGGAATGGAGATATTTACCTTGTTTTTTAACAACATATCATGAAAAAAATATGGGATTCATACAGCTTCACAAATCAAGTATTTATTTTTAAAAATGAAAAAAAATAGCATATATACTTAGAAAGAAAACTTTCAAAACTTTTCATTAACATGAAATAGGCAAACTAAAGCTATACTAATATATTTTCGATACATTTCAAACAATCTAACTCCCAGCAACATAAAATGATTAAAACTTATGTATGAGCTTTCCAAAAGCAATGCAGCTTCAGAGATCTGTTTATCTGTTAATTTTTTCGGTCCTTAAAAGGTAATTTTTCATATTAAAACAAGACATTTCACAAAAATTCTCATCTTAAAACTGGGGCCTTCACAAAATTTTTCGTTCCAAAACAGTATCCTTCACAAAATTCTTTGTCTTAAAAACAAGACTTTACCACCTCAAAAACTGAACTTTTCACAAATTTAATGATTTAAAAATAAAATCTGACCTATCACAAAACAATTGAACTTATCAAAGTGCATAGATTTTTTATGTGTAAAGGATAGATACAAAGGAACCTGATATAACGATAATTTCAAATTCACAAAATTATGACCGGAATTTTTAAAATATTAAATATACTTCAGTTTCACAATAACAGGACCCTGTGAGAAAAATCTGGACATAACCCTGAGATTAATAAAAACACCTAGGAATTTTCTTTTCAGAATTAGAATAAAATAAATAAATATAGTTTGTTTACTTTAAAACGATATTTTTAAAGTCAGACAAGTCAATTTTCAATATATAGTATTGTAAAAGTTAGAGTTCTGAAACATCGTTAAAAAAAAATATATAAACAAACACACAGTACCGCCGGTAGATATTATTCTTTAAGAGATAAAATTGCTACTAAATGGTATTCTAAATCATATTTATTGAAGCAACATTAAAAAAAACTTAAAATGAGAGACAAAGGATTTGTATTTTTATATTTTAGAGTATATTTTAATAATTATCCTTCCAACTCAAAGTATCTAAATGCTCATGTAAATAGTCCTAAATGTTAGGGTTAAGACATTTGTTAAAAATATTGATATAAACTGAAAAATATCACGCCATGTATGAGATAATAATGAATATAAAACAGAATCATTATAAAAAATATTATTAGAGTATTTAAAACAGCAGTAATTCTTACCTTTTCAAATATTCCTTTTTTAAAATTCTCTTTTTGGACCGCTCGAATAACTAACATAATATTTTCCACAGCCCCAACAACGAGCTGCTTTAGCTTTGCCGTTAACAGGGTAAACTGCTTGAAATAGTTGAGAAGAGAAATATTTGGAATGCGCACAAACTGGTTTGCTATAGAAGAGGGTCGGTTTCAATCACCTAATCCTAAACATACGGAAAGGTTTCTGATGGTTTCAGAAATTGAAAATAGCTCTCAGATATCCGATGGTATCAGAAACATTCCTGTTAGAATACTAAACGTTCCAAATATTTTTTACAGTGTACATCAGTCACGCGGAAAAACGCTCAAGCTAATGTTAAGTCTATGGGAAGGTTCTTTCGCGATTTATCGCTCGCATTTTAAAATTATTTTTTTTTGCATAGGATAGCTGACGTCAATCTAATGTTGTTAGTTTTTACTTTTTCGATTTTGGTTACAGACCCCGCACACGAGATGATTTGAGATTTTGTATCTGATAATGGTTCAAACATACAATTTTCATCGCTGAATTACATAATGTTTTTTCCAGCTGCAAAATGCATCCCCTGGAGAAAAACATCTGAATTCAACATTGCACCTAAATTTTATTTGAGTATACATAATCATTATAAGAGTTTTTTTTTTTTTTTTTTATAAGAGCAATCTGTAAATTTTAGTATAAAATAAATATAAGGAGAAATATATTCAAATTATAACTGAGGCTCTACTTGATGAAGACCTGCCATTTATTTGTATGGTTATACATAATCATGAAAAAAAAAAAAGAGTTATTTTTGTGGAAGCCTGCCCAAATTTTATTGTAGTTATAATAGAAAGACATAACACCTTAACAGGGCTAAAATTTGGCTTTAATTAATGTAACAAGGGCAAAATTTATACAAGTATACATAATGATAGGAGTTGTAATTTTCCAACCGAGTGAAAAAATATCCAGGCCAGAATTTTAACCCAGGACCTTGGTTTAAGTTGCCAACACTATACCAATCAACTGAGCTATCCTGGACAAATTGGGTAGACACAAGTCACTCAGACAACCTTTTGATAATAACATGTGGTCTGTTATCTGAAATAATTCAATGTAATTCCAAGTAAATGTTGAATACGTAATTACATTTTATTAGATGAACACAATTATTCTAATTGGTAAATTAATCATAGGAGTTGCAATTTTCCAACTGAGTAAAAAAGTGTCCAGGCCGGGATTTAAACCTTTGACCTAGGCTTAAGCATCCAACACTCTACCAACTGAGCTAACAAATCTGGAGAATACAATTCACCCAGACCTTTTGATAATATGTGGTCTGTTATCTGAAACATTTCAACAGAATACCTCACAGTTAATGAAACTCCTAGTAAACATTGAATATCTAATTACATTTAATTAATTCAACAAAACCATTCTAATTCTTAAATAAATCATAGGAGTTGTAGTTTCCCAACTTAATGAAAAAGTGTCCAGGCCAGGATTTAAACCCAGGACCTTGGCTAAAGCGGAAATGCTTTACCAATTGAGCTATTCTGCACAAATAAAGAGGATACAATTCACTCAGGTAACCTTTTGTTAATTACATCAGCTCTGTTATTATCTGAAACAGTTCAATAGAATAAATTGCCAACAATGGAACTACAAGTAATGGATACATAATTACAGTTCATTAATCAAACCCGATTCTTCTAATCAGTACAAATACTTGCCTAGATATTTTTTCACTCAGTTGAAAAATTACAACTCCTATGACTTATTTTCCAATTAGAATAATTGAGTTGATTTAATGAAATGTAATTACACATCCAATGTTTACTTGGAAATCCATTAACTGTGATTCATTCTGTTTAACTGTTTCAGATAACAGACTAGATGTTATCAAAAGGTTGTCTGAATGAATTGTGTTCTCCAAATTTGTCCAAGATAGCTCAGTTAATAGAGCGTTGCAGCTTAAAGGGACTCTCCAGTCATGCAAAGACACTCACAAGCTAATGTTAAACCTTGGGAGGGTTCTTTCCAAATTTCTCATTTGAATTTGAATTTTTTTTTCTTTTTTGCATAGGTCAATCTTTTTTTTACTTTTTCGATTTTGGTTGCAGATTTTTTAATAAAGGCAGTTTTATTCTCAGAACTAGTTTTGAAAGTGAAAGTATTTTTATTAAAGAAAAAAACTGGAACCAAAATCGAAAAAGTTAATAACGAGATCAACCTCAGCTGTTCTATGCAAAAATAATCTTTTAAAAATATTGAATTTCAAATGAGAAATTTAAAAAGAATCCTCCCATTGGTTTAATATTAACTTGTCAGTGTCTCTGCGTACCTCAAGAGAGCTTCACCCCGAAGTATCACCGTATTAAAGCTTCACCCCGAAATTTTAATGTAAAATAAATACAAAGCTGACAAATTAAAATGGCTATAGGTTGGGTCCAAATCAATGTAAAACAGCCAAATTTTACATTTATAAACATAATCATTATAAAGAAAAACTTTGTAATTTTTTTTTTGTCCAAGTAGCAACTCCCAATTTCAGTGTAATTTACAATATAAGGGTCCAACATGTTAAAATGGCTATAACTTGGGTTCTAATTAACGCTAAAATTTTAGCATAAGATATAAGACTACATATTCGAACGACTATAACTTGGAGTCTAACTGATGTAGCACTGCTATGTTTTGTACAATAAACATAAGGAGAAGTCCTAACAAGGAGGGATTTAGTTGTTGAAATCCCCCACTTTTTGTCTAATTACAATATAAAGGGCTGACACATTAAAACAATTGCAACTTGGGTTCTAATTAACACAACATGTCATAATATTTATACATAATCATCACAAGAGAAAAATTTCTTGGCTTTTTTTCAAAAGTCCCTTCAGATATTAGTATACAATAAATATAAGACCCGATAAATTAAAATAGCAATAATTCAGATCTTAATTGATATAACCCAGCCAAATTTTAATGTAATTGTAATACAAGGACAAAATAACTATAATTTGGCTCTGATTAATGCAACAGACACACATTTTATAAAAGGAAGGGATTTTTTTTTTTTTTTAAATCAAAGCCTCCTAAATTTTAGATGATTATAACTCGGTTATAATTGATGTAGCTCTGCTCTTTTTTTGTAAATATAAATGGATGGATTTATTTGTTTAAGCCTCCACCCCAATATATATAAATTAATATCAATATGCAGGGTGCTGCTGGTCAGAAAAGGGCACTTTTTTTATTCTCAAGGGCACTTTTCAGATTCTGAAGGGCACTTTTTTAATTGTTGAAGGTTATTCTTTTGGTTTTTAAAGCCACTTTTGATATTTAAAAGTCAAGGCACTCTTTTTAAGACATTGAGTCAGTTTTTACTAAGAAAGCAAATTTTTTAATGCAAAAAGAAGAAAGGGCACTTTTTTTAATGAGGTGCAAGAAGGGTGCTAATTATTTTTATGAGGGGCAACAAAGGTGCTATTTTGTAAACCAAAGGGCAGGCAGGGTGCAGCCTCCTTCTAAAACTGTCTGGGGGAAACTCTGCTTCTAATATTAAATAAAATGAGTTTTTCTTTAAAAAAAAGTGAAGTGCTGCCATTGAGGCCTTGGATCTAAAGATTTACATGTTAGAAATTTAGTCAATATTTATTTTTTCTTTATGTACAGAGTTGTTTTTCACAAATGAATTATCAAACATAGAAAATAGAAATTAAGTTTTTGCAAAAGCTGATGAGACTTTACAAAATTGTTTTCATTTGAATGGGGCTGGCTTTAGCCCCTCTCTTTCCTACTTCTTTATAAAAATGTTGTTAATATATTAGACAAAATGTAGATAAGTTTTTAACAAAACAACAACAACAAAAAACAAAGCATTGAAAATCATTATTTCTCCCAGTTTACATCATGCCAAGTGAAAGTGCCATTTGATTCAGATTATTGATTGGCATATCTGTTATTACTGATTTTTAGGTTTATTTTTTGCCAGACTGTTTGGAAATATACTAAGTAATATTTTTTAAGGAGGTGAGAAGTAAAATCATATCTCAGAATTTGTCAGAGGGGTTATTAGAGGGTTACTTTAAGGGTCTTTTGACGAATTCGACTTGCTGGATAAGCAAAGCCTGTATCTATATTGCTGACTACCATGACAATGGGACACTGAACACCAGGTTCATTTGGAACCGCCCAGCACATAAGTGCCTGAAGAACAAATCCAGAGAGGGGTAAGAATTTTGAACATGTGCCTGCAGTCTACTGCAAAGGCCATATTTTTTTATAATGAAGAATGTAAAAGTGAAATAAACTAAGGCACTAAGTGCTTTTGTCAGAACTCTGTATGCAAGGTAATTTTTAACATATTAGCATAAAAAGCATTGCAGAAATGTAACATGTTAAAATCCAAAAATAAACTTCAGACAACTTTATTCAATTGAAAGAATATTTTTTTTCATCCTTCCGAATCTCCAGTTTAAGATTATATTCAAACACAAAAACATATAAAGGAAATCAAAACTAAAAGTTATCTCCCATGGGAAGGGGAGGGGGTTGTCAGAAAAAATCCTGAGTTACTGTTTTTCTCTTGGTGTTAATATACTTAATTACCCGAGAATAATAAATGTTACTTTTTTTCCCCCAAAATCATGTGCCAAAAAGAAAATCTGGTTTATTAAATTTGAAATTCCAGAGGCAGGCAATTGTTGGTGTCATGACACAGCTAGTTCAGTATTAAATAAAATTACAGTAATAGTTAATTTTAAAAAAACTCCCTTCGCTAGATGCAGCAAAGATCTGGTATCCCATCAAAGATAAAAGTAAGTTCTGTCAGCCCCACAGCAACATTTTATAATGCATGGTGACAAAAGTTTTTTACTGTTCTTTACTGATCACTATGCAATAGCTTAGTTTCAGAATTACATATGTCAATTTGCAGCAAACAAAGATTTATTGGTGACCCCAACAATGCTAGACTAGCCTATTATCATAATAAATAATCGAAATCTATTAATAAGGGAATTTTTCATTTGCAAAGCAAATACAATATATACAAAAATATAGAAACAAAGTAAATTGTAACAATTTTTCTTTTAAACAGCATATATATATTAGTTAAGATTAATCTGAAAACGTTAAAATATTCTGTGTTGCACTGTCTCTGGTAGTGATTACTGATGATGTTGACAAAGTGACTATCAAGTACAATTATTGCCTTGTCTAAAAAAGCAGAATGTGTTTCTAATTAAAATTACATATTTTTAAAAATAACTTCGCAATTGTTATTGTTGGTGATTTAAACAAAATAATTTCTCATACGTTAAAGTTTTGTTAAAAAATATTCCAGTAGGCTTGAATTACAAAAAAACTAACCAATTTATGCCATACATATTAAAATTTATAATTACACAGTCATCATTATTGGATGCCATTTTTATAGAATAATTTTATAAATCATTGATACTAGCAATTTACTCTTAAAAATGAAGATTTTTTCCCCTCTCTGATAGCAGGAATACAATGCTATTTAAAGGTATACTAACAGCCACCAGTGAAACATGCAAAATAACAAAACAATCTATACCTATTTCTAAACAAAGCAACAACAGTTATTGGCACTTCGTATTATTTGGGGCAGGTCAGATACAATTGTGCCAAGCATGGTAATAATAATACTAATTACAGCAACCCTTATTTTTTTCCCTACATGGTAAAACAAGAAAACAATATTTTTGGTGCCATGACTATTGCAGAAATATACTGTTTTGTATTATGTTGGTTACTTATAGTGCTATAAATTTCCAACCTGATATGATGCATTTAATAAATGTGTACTAAATTATGATATATTATTTACCATTTCTTATATTACTTAAAATTTATTAAGTTTACTAAATTCATGTTATTTGCCATTTTAAACAATTTTATGTATTTAATAAACATGTCAAATTACTAATTTTGAGTGTATGTGGTTATAATAAACAAGATTGGCAATCAACCATTTTTAGCGATTATCTCCTAGCTGAGATAAGTACCCAGTTTTTTAAAAACCAATTATGAACAATAATTATTCACAACAGGTTTTTGTTTTTTATGATTCCTACATTCATTTTTACACGAAATACTATTGAATGGCTTTTTAACAATTATTTACAATATAAAATTAATTTTTAATACATCTGGTTTCATGACATATTTTTTATATTAAGCCAAATTTTAATTCTAACTTCGAAATCTGAATAATTTAATTGTTTATTCTTTATTGAGATATAAGTAAATAAAATAATAAAAACCAAACAAATAGATATTTAAAAATGAGTCTGTATAAGCTTTTCATTTAAGAATAACTCACAGTTAATATTAACTCTCTTACAAACTGAAAAGTCATAAATCATAATAAAAGGAAAAAATGTTATTGACAAATGAAACATCTATACTCTCAAAAAGTCATGAAATTAATTTATAAAACAATATAAAACCTGAAATTATTTAATCAACAGTAGCATTGAAAAAAATTATAGCTCTTGAATTAATGCTGAAGTAGATTATATTATCTTCCATTGTTCACAATTCTAAACATTGG
The DNA here is from genome assembly GCA_963931845.1 of Maratus michaelseni. Lineage (NCBI taxonomy): Eukaryota > Metazoa > Arthropoda > Arachnida > Araneae > Salticidae > Maratus > Maratus michaelseni. The sequence goes on from OZ007599.1 coordinate 58,569,276, forward strand.
AGAAAACTCCCTACTTTTTCATTTCCACAGCCAACATTTATAAAGGATTAGGTGTAATCGAGAAAGTATTGTCAATGATATGATATGAATTAACAAACCATATGGCACAGACAATACTCATTCAATTAATATACTGGGAGTTGCTGGTAATGGTGGTGAGCACAAATTGACACTGAAAAGAGAAAAGAAAAACCACATTTAAAAAATGCCACACAGAAAAAGAATAGATAAATTACAGTTTATTAAACATATAGCTCATATGTAGAGTTGGTCATTTTGCTGGCAAAAGGGTATTTTTGGTAGGACAGTGGCAAAAACTGAAAAATTATTGGATAAAAAATATATATATAACAAACAATATAATTTTTTACATAATATAATTGAGACTTAAATCAGAATATTAATTTCTATTTTATTGATAGTAATTTGGTTATTTACATTAATTTCAATTAGTGATAGGATTTGAAGTACTAGTCGAAACATCTACTTTGTAAATAAATTTATGTTAGATGTTAGATGGAGATAAAAACTGTTTTTCTTCATTCTTAATATCAGGGCATCTATTCCAGATCAACAATGAATTTCCCTGACTTTTCTATACCAATAATAATAATAAAAAAGATTCCAGGTATCAAGATTTTGTGATGTCACACACAAAAACTCTTTAAAAAGTTGTGAATTTGAGTGTGGAACTTTCACAGCTGATTCTGAGGAATAAATTCCTGATTTGTTACATAATATTTTGCAAAATTTACAAATTGAACATTTTAGATGAAAAACATTTTGCAGATACACACTTTTAGCATCAGGTTCTATCCATTTTGTCTAATTAGTTATGAAATTCTTTATCACATCAGTCACAGTTTAAACAGATTGCATCGACATACTCTAATACAAATAATAAATATTCAATAAATTAAGCTAACAAACATTCAGTTCCCAAACAAAGAGAAGTAAACAAACTGAATCCCCTAATCTAATCAATCCTACAACATTCAGTTCAAATTTCAGTGAAGCTGGAATGGAAAATCTCTGAATTATTATAAGGAAGGACTGAAAGGGGTTTGACAAAATGATTTGCACAAGAGGTTGAAATCATTTTTACAGTCCATATGAAGAACACAGTTTGATTTTAATGGCACTACAATTTCAAATCCTTAATTTTATAAAAAACATTTTCCTATTTTTTTTCTTGAAAGTTCAAAATTTTCAAATTTTCCTGACTTTTTCAGGTGGTTAGACACCCTGTAATATAATAATGTCATCTTTATCTTTAATAGTAATAATATTTTCGATATTAAAAACCTTTGAATCCATAATTTATATATTCAAGAAATCTATACAGTCAAACCAGTATGTCAGTCTCAGGTCCACTTAAAAATGACTTACTAAACAGAGTTTATATTAAAATGTAAAATAAAATTCCAAATGTTTATATATAATAAGAATGTCTATTACTAAATTTATGTTATAAATTATATAAATCGGTAGAACAAGAATTGGAATTCGTAAAATGGATGGCAAATTAAGGAAAGTTATATATTTAATTGTACAATTCAATACGTACCCATTTGTTACTGCCCTACAAAAAAACCCACCTATTTTTGTTTGATGTCAGTTTTCTGAAATAAAATTTATCTTCTCTTAGGAATACAGCATATTATAGATGCTATCTGTGTGTCAATCAAAGACAAAATATAGCTCCTTAATTTACCAATAAAGGCTTTTTTCTTTGCAATAAGCGGTTTGGGAGGTTCCTCTTCATGATTGCTGTCAGATGTTACTGCCGGTCCGTTTTTTTTGCTTTCAAAACATCAGCTACAATTTCAATTCTTGTTGCATTCAAAGAACTTGTTGCTACGTCAAACAATTTTTATAAGGAAAGGGAATGTGTAATGTTGTTAATCTTAGTCATGCACAATAAAAGTGTTTTTTGGAGGTAAAACATGACATAATATGCAGAATGACATTTTATTCGAGTGACCTATTAACGAGGTTTCACTGTAACTATTAAAGACAAAATTACTAAATTAAAAGTTGCCTGTAACATACACATATATATATGTATACATACGTTATATATACAGTAGATCTTTATGATGCAATTCTATATAATGTAATTCTCTATATAATGCACAATGTCTCAGATGTAAACAATGAATTTTGCAGTTAAGATGCACCTGCATTCCCACATTGTAAAAAATTGCTAATCTCTAGAGGATTAAATGTGACACATTAGTTCATTGTTATCACCTTAATTCAGAGCTTTTTAACGGAAAAATGATATTAGAATAAAAATGTTTCTAAATAAGTACTATAATGAATTATTTGGTCCAGGCATATTTCGAACATGTTTACAAAGTAAATTTAACAGTGTATGGAATAATCTATATTAGGTAAAAAATTATATGCACAACTCTTGGTCTCAAGGACTGAAATATAAAGATACTATACTATATTTTGATATGTTACAGACATATTTGGCCATGTTGAAGAGGTAAGTTTAATGATGTGTGAAATGTGATCTATATAACGCAAAAATTCTATATAATGCACAACCTCACGTTTTTAAGTTTGCGTTATAAAGATCTTTTACTATATATATATATATACATACATAACTTTATAACAATCAAATCAATCTGCATTTCCTTTTTATCTGAACCTCTTTTATAGAGATAATCCTTTTAAAAGCACTTAAAAATTACTTTATATATAAAAAACACATGGACCAGATAAAACTTATTAATATACATGAGAGAGGAGAAGAATTGCATAGTAATTATACTTTGTATCTTCAAATGACTATTGTTCCAGTAGCTCAGCAAAGCAGCTAATAATTCTTAAGACTTTTTTACAGACTAACTGAAGTATAAAAAATAGTTGTTCCACAATTATGACTCTTCAAACCAAAACCAGGGAGTTATTTTATTGCTATTTACTCTCCCCATTCCCAAAATCTGTACCCATAGCATAAACTAAAATATATTTTACTGAAAACAATGCAAACTTAATAGAATTCTGATTACTGTTTGAATGATGCATTGATTATTCTAAGTTAAAAAATTTAAAGTTACATATTGTAAGAGTTAAAATACCTTAATTACATTCCCGTAAATAAAACATATAGGGGAGAGTGGTAATGAATAGGCCAGTTTCTGTTTTTCAATTTTTGTAATTTTTCTAATAATTCTTTTGGCTCAGAATTGGCTCTTCAGTTACTTTACTTATTTGGTTTTATCAAAAAGTCATAAAAATCGGATTAGAAAATGTTTATAATGAATGATAATAGAAAATAAAAATATAGAAATTTGGCCCATTCATCCCCACCCATGGGGTTGAATGGGCCACTAAATGAATTCAATGAAAAAATGTGGAATTAATCTTTTATTCACCAAATATGACAAAATGAATGGCACTTGACATGATATGATTAAAAGTATACTGAAAGAGTAAGCAATACACAATGCTTATCAAAATTATTAAAAATAAAAAGTGATATTATTAAATCACATATTTGTTGCAGAAAAACGACAAAATAATGAGATAAGAGAGAAAGAACATAAAATAAGCATAAAAATAATAGATAATACACATTATGATTTAACGAAATTTATATATTTCAAAATTATTATTAAACTTCATGGTTATAAAAGCAAAAAAAAAAAAAAAAAAAAAACATTTTCATGATTAGGGTAAAGGTGGCCCATTCAGCCCCACCTATACTTCTGGAATATATTCAGGCTTTTTTAGCACATTAAATTCAAATAACATCTAAATACATCCTAAAATTAGTTTATAGATATGCAAATACTTGCTAATACATATATCTGCAATGAAATAGATACTTTTTAGCTTATTTATTTTACAGAAAAAAGGAAAATATTTACTTTTCAATCAGATTCTTGACCATCCTACTCTAGTGAGAAAATGGGTCCTCTCAAACAATGGAAAATTTTATGAGTTTGGTAGAACAAATAGCTTCATCTATTGGTGGCATCTAAAATAATTTTATGCAAACACTTTTTCATATTTTGTTAATGGCCCATTCATTACCAATCTCCTCTACCTATTTTTGCCAGAACGGTTTTTTCCACATTTGGCAAAAACTTGCTAACCCTACCCATACACATTTTAAAATTTTCGCTGACATACCATAAAATTAATCATGCAAATTATATATTTTCTTTTAAACATGTAAAAAATTTACTTTACATTTACACAGTATAGTACATAATCACAGCGTATAATCGAAAATTTTGTGGAAGAAAATGTAGCCCTTAAATTTTTTTTGACAGATTTATGAATTTATACAGAGAAAAATCTTTATGTATGAGAATTAGCAATCTTGGTAGTAAAAGTAAATAGGAAATATTAAGGAAAAATAATACCCTAGCCAGGGCCGTAGCTAGGGGGGGCAGCACCCCCTGGGAAAGTTGCCAATGCCATCATTTAAATTCTGTTTCAAAAATCCAAATGAAACCCTGTTCAAAAATTGAACTTAGTTTTGAGGACTTTTTGCAGTTTTGCATAAATACTAAATTGTAGTATTTGTTTAAAAACAGCAAATAAATGCTTCAATAGGCGCGCATCCATCCTATCTGCACATATTCAGAATTAGCAACCTGTTGCTGATGCAAACATTGACTTTTGCATTAGTTATATACTGAAATTTTTCATTTTGCAGCGTTTTTCATTATTAGCATAAAACAAAGTTATTCTAATGAGTTATATAGCCAATTTAAATCCAAGTGGTTTTAGCTTTTGACTAGACACAAAAATAATTTTAATGAGTTATAATGAGTTATATAGCCAATTTAAATCCAAGTGGTTTTAGCTTTTGACTAGACACAAAAATAATTTTAAAATGCAAAATATACCCTTGATTTTTCAAAAGTTTTTTATCATATAAAAACATAATCCTGAAGGGCAGGGAATATTCAGAAAAAAATTAAAGGTTGCCACTCTTTTGAAACAGGTGAACTGCCAGATTTTTATTTACTTATTGAAAATTTTCATTATCAGCAGCTAGTGATGTAGTAGTAAAAAAACCTGAAGGCATACGCTTTAGACAGAGGGTATACCCTAAAAAGTATATGCTATAGTGTGTTTGAGAAGAGGGTATATGGTATTCCAGAAGTTATACGGCGTATTCACTGTATATCCTCCACTACATCCCTGTCTGCAGCCTTTACTGTTCTTAGCATCAAATAAAGTTATTATAAACAATTTAATAGGAAACATAGTGCCTACAATATGAATATGCACTAATTTACCTTTCTACACTTTGATCATATATATCTGTGTTTGTGTGTGCATGTGTCGAGAGAGAGAGAAATAGTATGAGCCCCCCCCCCCCCCTGCATTTTCTTGAGCACCCCCTATTGTTTATTTCTAGCTACGGCCCTGACCCTAGCTTATTCACTGAATGTACTAAAAATAACCACAATTAACAATTTTTTTTATGCTATGATCATTTCAATTGATGTTCAAATTGGGGAAAAACAATTTTCTAACAGGTTTAATTACAATAAACCAAATAATATATTACAAATATAAACATTTTAAAACTTACTTAATCAGATGGCTATACTCTCTAATTATAAATATCCCATTCCATGGTATAAATAGAATACAAGCATTACTTTGTAAATTAAATATTAGCCACCATTTTTTATTTTTAAACCCTGGGTCCTCAGACAATAGTTAAGATTTGAAGATTTTAATGACAATAATGCAAAGAAACATTAACACATTGGATCAGATTTAAATCCGGAACAATATTTTCTGTTAAAAAGAGGAATGTACAGTATACAGATTTTGTTCAGTTTATATATTTTTTTTCTTGTCAATTTGTAAGTTAAATAACAGGGGTCAATGCAGACTTTTTTTTTTCTTGGGGGCCCATTTTGTGAAAGTAAAGGTTATTTTTGTGAAATTTATTATATTTTTGTAACGAAAGTTGATATCCAGTTAATCAAATTCAAACCAAGCATTTATAAACAAAAACTAAATCATTTTGCTGAAGTTTTCCTCTCTGGTGAACAAGCTTGTTTGCAAATTACACATTTTAAAACATCACAAAATAATAAATAGTAAGTTTTTATGGAATAGAATTTTGTGAAGGGGCCCTAATTAGGCCCCAATTTTCCCTGGATCGACCCCTGAATAATGTACACAATATTTTTTTTTAGATGGAAATCTACAAAATATTCGGAGAAAGTCAAAGCTTGGTGTTTGTACATTTAATTATATTATATGTAACCAGAAGCACATATTTAAATAAATTGTCAAAACTGCACCTGTGCATGTGAACCCTACCATGAGATGTACATTCTTTAAATAACTTGAACCACATTAAAAAGTAGAATATAAAGATTAAAGCTTGCTGTTGCTTTAAAATATTTTTATAAATTTTCTTGTCGACATATAGTAAATTATTAATAGTAGGCGGTACTAAAGAAAATAAAAAACACACTGCAAGATTAAATACATTTAAAAAACAATGGACAAATTACCGGTATTAATAAATCTTACCTTACTTAAATGTAATTCTTTTTTAGCAAAACAATATGAGCTGTATGAATTTTTAATCGAATCCAGGAATCCGTTTGCACCATTTTCCAAAATGTCGTGTTTTTCAGCCATCTCCTGCAGCATAATTGAAGAAATATTGCTAATGTATATGATCTGAATTACAGCATACATCACAAGCAATACCCATTCAATTAAGGTGGTCTCGTCACTTTAATTTAGATCTTGATTTTTTGGACTTTTGCAGATTGCACCTTGCTGACAGTCAGTCCACGTGCACCGTCACGTTTATTTTGCTCAATCGGCAGCTCCAAACTAATATGAGGTTTTTTTTCGTAAGTCTTTGGTACACTTTAATATTTAAAAATGCTACAGAATAAATATTAACCATTTTTTTACGATCTACATGAGCATTATATATTCAGTAATGCGAATGGTCTGCCGAAGCGTCATCATCAAAGCGAAGGAAAGGAGAAAGACGAGCTATTCTGAAAAGCTGGGAAGCTCGAGCGTTGGCGAAGCTAGCTGCCAAAGCCCCATTGCCATCCCCACTGGTTCTCTGTGATTGGTTGTAAAAGAGCAGAGCATCCCAGCGATTACCGTCTAGTCATACATATCTATCATTTCACCATAGCAGCCATACACTCATGTGTACATGACATTCGTATGTTTTATAGTCATTGCGGTAACCGTAATTCCCATACGATGCAGGAGTGTTATGGTTATTGTTAAATGTACATTATATAACTCTGAGAACGCCTATATAAAAAATAAAAAAGATCAGGGAAACGGACAAAACATTTTCATGCTTCAAGTAGAAAAAAGAACGTGCAAACATTAATTGTTTTATAGAAAATATTTTTTTAATTTTTTCTTTATTCTTACCTATTAGTGAGAAATTTGACACTGGCTTTCCTGTGCTAAAGCAGAAAAAATCTGGAATATAGTTCCAACATGCTGCACGTAAAATGTTTTCTAGTTGACTGTCACTCAGCGATAGATTATTGGATTTTAAAATTCACATTGTAGAGAAAAGCGATTAACATAGGTAAGTCGAGTCAAAGCACGAGTTAAGTTTCCGGGCAACGTTACGAAGTTCCATTCTCACCTATGCCTGTCCCGTGTGGGGCTTCATCTGCAAAACCTCAATAGACAACTTAAGCAAACTTCACAAGAAAAATCTCCGTATTGCTAGGAATGCCTCCCGTTACCTGCGTAACCGTACGATTAGAAGGGACCTTAATACCTCTAGTTTTAAGAAAATGATTATCCACCTCTCTAAAACATTTTATGACAAGATCTACGATCTTCCTAATGAAATTATTGCGGAATTACCGGACTACGACGCCTTCGATCGTCGCCACCGTAAGAGACCAAAATATTCCAGCATTATGGACCATGAGATTTAGTGTTCACTATCACCATCATGTTTTTTCCATTTTCCTTTTAATTTTCTCTTATATTGAAAAAAAATTATATGGCTCTGTAGAGTATCTTTTATTTTGGGTAAGTTTATTAACTGCTAGACATTTACAATTGTTAGGTACACACATGTTCGAATTTTCTTTTATTCTTTTTTCTCCATAGTAATTTCTACAACTACAGCTATACCATGTTTCTTATTTTTAACTTAATTATTAAGCTAGTTTCTAGCCATTAATTTTTTAACTTTACTATTTATATTCCAAATTTCTCTACCTTCTCCATTTTTAAATTTTGCCCATTATTCTATCCCTTCCCTGTAGTTTTAAAACTACAATTCATCTTTTTCCTTTTGGCTCAATTTTATAAGCAAAACATTTTATCACTAGACTGGGCGTTAAGTTGATAACATCTAGAAATGCCCCTGAACCGATGCTCTACTGTTCTGACTGTTCGGATGGTGTAAAGTTCTAACCATTCATTTAAACAGCAAGTGAGCGCCACGTCTGGCAGTAATATCTCCTCTTTATATTTATAATTAATAAATAATATTGGCCAAACCAAAACTCAAAAAATGTCGAAGTTCGTATGAGGTCACCTCATTTTAAATTTAAAAAAGCTGTATGTATAGTTACTGACACACACACATTCATTCATTCTGAAACAGCTCTCATCACCTCAAATCGATGTAAACTTGACAAATCTTTGGATGCTCTTCCAATCAGAAATTGGCTTTTTTGGGGATAAATGAGGTGCTTTCTGTATGGATTGCCCTATACTAAAAATGTTATTGCAAATAATATTTTTTACATTTTAAGTTTGCAATTGTATATGTAGTATTCAGTTTCGGAAACTGAACACACTTTTTATGTAACTTATATGGTAAAATTTGTTGAATACTAATTGACCTGCACGCCTTTGTACGGAATCCGTATAATAACCTTAAACATGCATTAAATTTTTCTCCGATTCCTACATCTCAGGGGATGGAGAGCACTGTAATTTCAGAGTTTGGGAATGCACTTTTAGACCATCGATAAATTAAAAACTCCAACTCATCTCTTCCCACGAAAATTTAAAAAAAAAGTCCAGTTCCCGAGGTTATAAGCGTCATCAAATTAGTTATGTTTTTCACGACAATGGGTCTCATTTTCGGCAAAAGGGAAAATTAATTAAAAATATCGCAAACAATTCACTGTACGAATTCTGAATAAGCATTCTAATGGAGCACAACATTTCCTCTATCGTTTAGAAAGATTAAACTTCGGTTGTATTTATGAGTGGGAAAAAATCGGTGAAGAACTTGGAACATCAGGAAAATACATGAATCGTTCCATTTAATTAAAAAAATTACAAAAATCCATTAGAAAATTTTAAAATCTGACCCCCTGGTGCATTAAAACCAATCTTCCTTTGTCCGAAACCAACTTTACAGATCTCCGAGGCTAACGAAAAAGACAGGCTACCGCGGTGCATTCCACTTATCTTTTTTTACAGACCACTACAGTGACGTGATGCTCTTTTCGTACACCTGCATTGGTGGATTCGAGCATCACGTGACTCCCACGGTCTGTAAAAAAAGATACGCGTAAAGCACCGCGGTAGCCTTTCTTTTTCTTAGCCTCGACAGATCTCTACATGCGACAGATTTTCCTAGCCGTCGGCAACAGATAAACAAACGGTCACACATGCATACATACAGAGATATTATTAATACTAATACACAATTGTAGCATAATTTTTATCTCGAGACATATTTATTACTAATAATTAATAAAAGAGCTTTAATAAAAAAAACTCTAATACGGTGTTTATGCTGATGGAATGATTGAAAAGCGTAATTTTTTGAATAATTTTGTGAGGAAGGTGGAAGATAATAATAAGGGGAAATTATAAAGATTCTCAAAATATTAATTGACTGTGCTGGTATGATTATTTCCTCATATTGAGCGGGATCTCTTCCACTTTTACTTGTCTAATACATCAAGTATTGACACTGAATAACTTCACGATTTCAGGGCAAATATAGCTAGCGATTAAATTTTAATATCCAAAACCACACTTAAGAAGCCTACACTACTAACGGGAAGAAACGATCAAGCTAATGTTAAGTCTATGGAAAGATTATTTTCAAAATTTTCACTCGCATTTTAATATTTTTAAATGAGTTTTTTTTTTTTTTTCATAGGATAGCTGGTGTCAATCTCTAACGTTGTGAGACTTTATTTTTTATTTTTTCAATTTTGGTTAAAAAATTATAAGCGGACATTTTCAATTTTGGAACCAGTTCTGAAAGTGAAATTACCCTTATATATATATATATATATATATATATATATATAACTGGAACCAAAATCGAAAAAGTAAAAACGCACAGCGTTAGAGATCGATCTCAGCTATCCTATGCAAAAAATCATTTAAAAATATTAATATGCGAGCGAGAAATTTTAAAACAACCTTCCCATAGACCTAACATTAGCTTCCGAGTCACATGACTAGTGTAGGCTCTTAAACTCTGTACTTGTTTCTTTATGATTTTTGTAAAATGTGCTTTAAGGCTGGCTTTGTGCAAAGGTTTAAAAGCAAATTAAAGAAATGTATGATAATAAGCATAAAATGCTCGTTAATTAGTATGCATTGTTTCAGGTGGAGTTGAGGTGTCCTTAAGATAAACATTCTTGATAAAGGAAATTAAAAAGTAATAATGATAATTTTTTATCATATATCGATCCCTTTTAACATCCCTTTTGTAAGTTTCAGGAAAAATAAACAAGAACAGCATCAAGTGTCCGATGCACCGGAAATACGTCAGATTTTAAACCATAGAACACTTTTTTCTCAATGATAAAAAAAATCATATTTTAGCAGAATTTTTAGGATATTTTATATGCGTTTTTATGCTTGCTTTTGATTATCTAATAAATGACCTTTTTTTTTCTTTCTTTTTTTTTTTTTTTTTGAGAAAGAAAAGGATTTAAAATATTGACTAGCAATAATTCTTTTCATTGTTTATTGAAAATGAATGAAACGCAATGAGTTCCACGAATTTTGAAATTGCAAAACCTTGATATCACAATTCTGAAACAATGAAAATATAATAATATTACTACTAATAATATTAAACAATAAGTTAATGTAAATATGTTAAAGAATGGACGCTATGATTTAAAAAAAATACTGCAGAAATTAAAATTGAAAGAGAGAGTATCGGGAGACTATAAGGAAAAGGCGAGGCTAACGAAAAGACGGGCTACCGCGGTACATTTCACTATCTTTTTTTACAGACCGCTAGAGTGACGTGATGCTCTTTTCGTACACTGCATTGGTGTATTCGAGCATCACGTGACTCCCACGGTCTGTAAAAAAAGATACGCGTAAAGCACCGCGGTAGCTCTTTCTTTTTCGTTAGCAAGGAGGAAAAGGCAACTGACGTTACTGTTGGTTAAATTACTGTTGATTTGGGAGAAAAACCTGTTCGTTCTTTACGACTGCTA
>OZ007599.1:59180925-59536676 GCA_963931845.1 Maratus michaelseni
TGAAAAACATGCAATAATATATATTAAATTTAATAATAAAATGCACCCACTATAATTATAATATTAATTATAGTCAATTTTCAAAGAATTATTAAAAGTTAGAACGAATAAGAATTTTTTATTTGCAGATTTCGCAACATTATTTAAATAAATGATATCAAAAGTAAAAAAAAATAAATTACATAATTGTAAAAAAATATATATATATATTTTTTTTTTAACTGTCTCAAAAGTTTATGCACAATGTCAAAAACAACCAGATTTATAATTTTTACAGAACTTTTACTTACAAATTATTTTTCCGTGATTTCGGATTAGTTTAAATAAACATGTGTCCATTGAAATTATTAGTTTTTGTAGGGTTTCTGGTGGCAAAGAGTACCATGCTTTCTCAATAGCCTCTTGGAGTTCTTCAATAGAGTCATACTGCTTTCCATTGCCGTAAACCTGGTGGGTTAAAATTCCCCAGACATTCTCAATTGGGTTTAAGTCTGGACTTAAAGCTGGCCAGTCAAAAACTTTAAAAATTTTCTGAGAAAGCCAAAGTTTTGTAGAATGTGATACATGGATTGAGGCATTGTCTTGTTGAAAAGTCCATTCAGGACCCCCAAAAATGTCACCGAATGGAAGCAAATGTTGGTTTAGCATCTCTTGATACTTTTTTTATTCTTGTCTTCCTTTTAGAAAAGCCAGAGAGGTCTGACCATTGAATTCAAATGCCCCCCAAACCATAACAGATTTACCGCCTTGCTGCATGCTGAAAAATGCCCTTGCCTTCCTTTTGTAAATCATGCCAGTACACGTTCCAACCATCAGGGCAATCTAAGTTCCACTTTTTCTCATCACTGAATAAAACAGTAAGCCATTTGTCCCCGTAGGACATGTGTTTTTTAGCCCAGTTCATTCTTGCCTGTTTGTAATGTAATTTGAGAGCCATTTTCTTTAGTATGATGTAATCACACTCTTTAATACGTCTATGTACAGTGTCTTTGGACACCTGTACACTGAGATTATTTTTAATTTGCCGTATGGATATATTTTGTCTAGATACCAATTTCCTTATTCTCCGATCAGTCTGAACAGTTGTCATACGTGGTCGTCCACATCTTGGTTTCCGCTTAAAATTATCATTTCTAGAGAGTACTTGATATATACCTCGCTTTGATAGATTTAAAACTTTTGCAATTTCAGAAACAGTTTTATTTTGTGATTTCAATTTAAAAACTTTAAAAATCTCACATTTTGTGAATTCTTTACCCTTTGGCATTTTTAAAACGAGAAGAAATAATTTCTCCACCTTTTATACTTTTGTAAAATTGCAATATGATATCATACAACGTCATTACACATGGCCAATCCCGTGTTTCTAAAAGAAAATGCATAAAGTGCTTAAACTTTTGAGACAGCGTTTCTTCAAGAAAAAAGAAAAATTAAATAAAATATATTTTTTATTTTAACTACCCAAAATGGCTTATTTTATTTTATTTTGATTAAATGTCGAGTATTTATTGTAAATTAGCATAAAATATTTTCTTCAATTATTTTAAACCAGATTTGCAGAGTGCTTAAACTTTTGAGACCGACTATAGCACTTGAGTTAAGGTTACATTTATATTTTCTCATTTCTCTTCTGATTTGTTAAAATATTACAACTATTGCTGTCAGTTGTTTAGCACACATTTTAATGTTACATTTCTTTTTTTTAAATCCAGAGTTACTTTAAAATTTCGTTTACATAAAAGAATGTTAGAAAAAAAATCTTAAAAGTTTTAAAAACTTACATCTTTAATGATAAAATGTGTACCTCAATTAAGTTTAAGAAAATGCTATATATATATACTGATTTTTAAATCAATCCAACATATATAATTTTTGAGTGTTTTTCTTTAAATGTATTAAATATTGAATAGATTTTTTCAGGATGTATGGATAAACTATAGTTATTAGGTAATTTTTTCTTTTTTAATTTTAATTTTAAATTTCTAATTATTTTCAATACAAGTTTTATGTCTTGATGTTTTATTTATTATTTTTTCTTTCCCATTTGGAACTTGTTTTTATCAATAATTAAGTAATCATAATTTTCCTCACCCCCAAAATTTTTGAAAAACATGTTACAGTATTCAAAATTGTATTTCATAAAATATTTTCTATGAAGTAGTTGTTTTGAGTTATTATGTTATATTTAAAATCATAAAAAAATAATTTAAAAAGGAATCTGCTCTATTTATTATTTTTTTGTAACAATAGATAATACATCACAACTTACATCTTATTCCACATTTTAGTAGATTTTGTAAGAAATACTACCTATTACATTCTATTGGAATTTCGGGAAAATTTTTGCAGATCTACGGCAATCATGACTCCCAGAAACCAAAACCATCCCACTTCAAAACTTTATCTATCGATCAAATCTGCATAAATTTATTATAAATCCTCTTAATATTATCTACAACTTTTATATTGACAAGTTTTTTTTAGAACCAACCATTACTGAAAAAAAAAAAAAAAAAAAAAAAAAAATCCCTGTCGTTTCTGACTACAGACACAGGTAAATTTCGAAGTGGGCAGTCTCAACTGCTACATCATGGCAAAAAGGTCATTTTTTCTGCAATTACCAATAAACAGGTGCCCCATGGTCTGAGTCTTCGAAATCTACCTGTGCCTGTAGGCCGAGCCATCAGGGATTTTTTAAATTATAAATCTTCCTAATACACAAAAAGTATCCAGCCTTATAGTTCTTGAATTTGCTGACATATTGTTACTTTATGATATTTGAAGTTAGTTATATTTGCATACAGTTATGTTGTATTGTCATTTTTTAAGTGCTCTGACAAGAAAGAAATTTAAAATCCCTTTGGGACAAGCATCTGTTATGACTCCAAATTGAAATGTCACTATTTCCAAATAAAAATATTCTTGTTTTTAATTGCTGCAATTTTACAATCCAGTAAGGCAATGGTTGATGTTTACAAACAATGGTACTAAAAAAATGCAGATCCTAAATACTTGTCCCAAAGGAGTTAACACCTTAAATTCTTTGCTTCACTGTGAAGTCCAACTATTCAAACTTTAGCAAAAATAAAGCATATTTTTTCTTTATATGCTAGGACACTGCAAGTTATAGAAGGTTTTTGTAGATGGACACTGCACCTTTCGAGTATTTGCAATACAAAAATCTAACACCAGAATGAGAGAAAGCATTCCTCCTGCTGAACGTCTTGCTCTAAGATTTTTAGTTACAGGTAGAGTTACATTTTTCGATTTTAAGTTTTCTTTGTGAGTGTAAATTAATAATCATATTAGAACAGCACATATATATATATATTTCTTTTATTCACCATAATTTTCAAAAGTAATCTTCATCCTAATCACAAGGTTTGTTCCTATTAAATAAGGAAAATTACTTTATACTAAAACAATGATAGGTTGCTCACTCTTATTAATATAAATTGATAAATTATTTATCTTGAATAGTTTCAAGTGGTATACATTTATATCATATTAGTCTTTACAGTCATTTTATATCTATTTCTTATCTTTTAAAATGATATTGCACTTTTGTCATTACAACAGAAAAAGTTTAAATTCTTTTTTAATATTTATTTGTTTATACAGTAAGCATTACCAACAACGATTTATTTTTAAAAAACTTTTGAAAATTTATATAAACATAAAAAAATTAGATTTTAAATTGCTGATAGTTTTCTGAAATTGAAGCTTCAATTTATTAAAAAATTCATTTCAATTTTGTCCAGATTTATACTTCATATTATATACCACACATTATATAATATTTATCATCATACACTTGTTTTTTTAACACGCTAAGTTTTTTAAATTAAAAAAAAGCGAAATATGTTATTCATGTAATTTTTTTAATGTTTGTAATTGACTTTTTATTTTTTTTAATTATTACTTTAGGTGAAACACAATCATCGCTAAATTTTGTATTCAGGATTCCCCAAAGCACAATTTCTGGCATTTTGGTGAATGTATCAAAGGCTATTTTTCAAGTTCTAAAAGAGGAGTAGTTACACTGTCCATCTAATGAGGATGAGTGGGAAAAAATAGGAACAGACTTTCACAGAAAATGGAATTTTCCTATATGCATTGGTGCTATGGATGGAAAGTATGTTAAAATTATGCCTCCTTCTTGCACTGGATCCACCTTTTATAATTATAAAGGTGATTTCAGCATTGTGCTGTTAGCTGTTGTCAATGCCCATTTAAGATTTGTGTATGTTGATGTTGGAACCAACGGGAGGATTAGTGATGGTGGAGTATGGGCAAAGACAAAGCTAAAAGAAGCAATACATTCAAACAGCTTGAACATACCTCAACCTGATACTCTTCCTGGAACTAATGTGCAAGTTCCTTTTGTGCTTATTGCGGATGATGCTTTCCCATTAAGCAATTATATAATGAAGTCATTCCCTGGTTACAGATTGGGGAATAAGGAAAGAATATTTAATTATCGGCTTTCTCGAGCACGTCGAGTAGTAGAAAACGCATTTGGGGTACTCGCAGCATGTTTTCGCATTTATCAGACAAAAATTTGTTCGACTGTAACAAATGCAAGACACTTTGTTCTAGCAACTTGTGCACTCCATAATTTTTTATGTGAAAAAGCAATAAATAGTTACTTGCCACCAGGAAGTGTGGCTATTGAAAATTTAAATGATTGTAGTATATCACAAGGTGACTGGAGAAATACCAGTAACAATTTGATAAGCCTAAGAAAAATTCCACTTAATTCCAGCAGGATGGCTAAAGACATCCAAAATAGATTTTGTGAATATTTTAATTCTTCAGGATCAGTTCCGTGCCAAGAAAGAATGTGTAAACTGCATTAGTAGTATTATTATTATTTTATCTACTTGTAACAAATGTAATTTTTGTTGAACATAAAATTGTAAATGATTTTTTGATTTTGATTTCCTGAAATATGAATTTCTTTATAAATATATACCCTGTAATCTTTAAAAAAAGAAGAAAAAGTTTAATGAGGAGAATTTAGTTTACAATATAATTCTTTAAATAAAATTTCTCCACTCTGTTCTATTGAATGACAAAAATCTGAAAAGGACTGAACAATAAATAAAATCAGAAAAACTTTGAAATTTTAACAATTTAAAAAATATGTACTGAAATTAGTTGATAAATTAATTTTAATGGCATTTCATATTTAAGTTACTACATTGATTACATTTTTTCCCCCTCTCTCAACTTGCTTTGTCATTAATTTAAAAATATGCATCAATTCATAACCAGTGCAAATAATAGGTTTAACCTCAAAATTTCCATAAAAAATTATTATTCATCACATTGATAAAAAATTCATGATGTACTCCAAGAGAATTATACTTTTATCAACGAAGAAAAATTACTTGTATAGAGGGTTTGTAAATATCATATTTTCAAAAATATCCAATATTTAAAAAATAGCCAATTTACTGCTGATGATAAACATTTTTGAGCGTAATATAAATTAGAAACTAAAACATATTGCACTTAACATGAAATCTTAATTTAACATCATTCTAAAAGTGTTTTTTTCTCCCCTCCCCCAACTTTTATTTTTCCAATTGGAAGAAAAATTGAAGATCAATTAATTCAAAATGGAAACCATTTTCTTTATATACTAATAAAAAACTAATTATAAGATTCTGTATCAAGTATTAAAAAAAATCAGAAATTTATAAAACAAAATTTTAAATACAAACTCTTAATTCTAACATAAATGGTAAGCTTGTCTTATTTTGTATTCCCTAATATGCTATACAGTTTAATCTCAAGTGAACCAAAATGAGAAAAGATTCTTTCCAAATGAAGCAGTACATAATTGATTAATTAAATTAGACAGTTTGTCTTTCAATGGGTATTACAAATGTTCTTTAGCTACAGAATGGCACAGTCACTAACAGCTGAAAATATCATTTATACTCGACTGAAAATATCAAATATATAAGAAATCAATATTTTGAAAATAAATTTTGGATATTTATCATGATATATATCAAAGAATCCTGCTTTTATAAACTAAGATTTAATTTAACAGAATTTTAAATGTTCCTGATTAAGGTTTAAATAATACAAATATTTTCAAGAGGGGCCCCAATTTGACTAAAAACTTACACTTAATACTTCAGAATACAATGTTAAGAATGGATGAGTATGACTTTAAAATAAAGAAATGGCCTTTCGTGAAAATATCTGTATTCTCTGAAAATAATTTAACATTATTAATTGTAATTTCATTATTAATTGTGATAGGTGCCAGATATTATGTGAAGTAAGATAAACATTATAAGGGGTTATAAGTAAGATGTTATAAGTAAGATACTTAAACTGTTTTGGGTTGAGACTTCTGATCAGAAAAATTTAAATACAGAAACAGGACATCATTTAATTACATAATTGTTACTTTATTTAACTAGAGAACTAATAAATTTGGGTACTTTTCAGTTAACCGGACACCAGTGAAATATATATACATACATATGTGTGTGTATGTATATATATATATATATATATATATACATAAATGTGTGTATCTATGTATATATATATATAAATATATATATTTCACTGGCGCCTGGCTAACCGAAAAGTACCTGAATTTGTAAAACATTGTTAAAAATCTATTGATGACATATTAAACATGTGTAAATACATCCCTAAAATGTACATTATTTATTCTCCCCCTCTCCTGTTGTATATTTAAATAAAATCTGTTGGATTTCTATACAGGTTTGTTATTTTTTGTATTTTTTTTTATTTCTTTTAAGTGGAGTTTTATGTAATGTGCAAATGCATCATCTGCATCTTCTTTTTCAGCACTTAAAGACACCGTTAATTTTCTTGCCTCCTCCAAGGCATCAACCATTTTGTTTTCAATGTATTGTTTTCTTCTTTTTTGCAGTTTGTTTTTTACGACATGGGGCTGGTCCTTCTACATTTTTTTCATTTTCTACAAAAGGTCTTTTTGTAGATGCTTTATTGGTGTTAGTCTGTGTTTCTCCTTCTACTAAATGCTCATTTTCTTCATTCTAGTCAATGAAAGATGATAGAGAAGGAATATAATCTTGCTGGCTCTGACTCTGAATATCAACAGTTATTTCTTGCCTTTCATCCTGATCTAAGCCTTCCTGAAAAAAAAAAAATCACTTTTTAACCCTCTGAGCATTTTGAAAAATTGTAATGTTGTTTTCTCTGAATTTTGTTTTAAATGCTAAAAAAATATGATTCTTTCCGCATTATAAATAAAATTTAATTACAAATATGAATGTAACCCCTGAAAGTATTAATCATTCTTCAATGTTTTGAAAATTCATTAAATCTATAGAATTATATTATCTTAAACATTGCATATATTGCAGTGAAACTTGGAGCTTAGTGAACGGAATATTACGTTCCACACGCTTAGAGGGTTAATAAAGAAAAATCTGTCAAAATGCATGCATAGAAAGCTGTATGTAGTATACTCTAAAGATTTTTTAAATTTTTAATTTAGGAGGAGTAGCTTTATATATTTTATTTTACTAAAACAGTAAATTGGAAACAGATAAACTAAACTAAACAGTGAATAATTATTTTAGGGATTGAGATAAGGAAAGAGTTTAGAGGCTACTTCACACTTGTGAAAATACTTGCTCACTAATATTAAGGCGGTATTAAAAAAAAAATATTTTTCCACGCTCAACAACTCAAAATTTTGAGACCCATTCCCAGACTCATTTTTAAAAGTAACAACAGGAAACTTGGTGGCGTGATTTATAAAGACATTTATAAGGGCCCCATGTTTTTATTTTTCGTTCAATTAATTATAAATTGATTTACAGACAATTATTTTCACAGTACGATCATTTTTTTTTGTTTCCAGCGCTATCGCTTCTCGAAATTCGGTTCAAAATGTCCACTTTGACAGCATTTTTTGAAATATATTCTGCCTTTATCAAAAAATCGAGACAGTGGGGACATTATAAAGTTTCTGAATAAGAGAACCTGCCAATTGGATGCATTTTAGAGCAAAAATGAATTTACGAATGTGTCTCAAAATAAGCAGTTTGAATTTGAATACACCCTTAATCCTAATTGACAAATTTTTTTAAAATCACATTTGCATTTCAATATTTTGTATTTGATTTTTTACGCATTGAACAGCTGAGGTCGATTGCTACAAAGATCCTTCTTTTTCAATTTTGATTTCACTTTTTTTTTTTTTTTTTTTTACCTAAGGACACATTTACTTCTGAAGCAGATTCTGAAAATAAAAATATCCTAATAATTAAAAAAAAAAAAAAAAAAAAAAAAATGAAAAACTAAAAAACAGTTTTTGTAGACATCGACCTCAGCTATCCAATGCAAAAAAAATTTTAAAAATTTAAATTCAAAAGAGATATTTAAAAACATTTGTCCCATTGGATTAACATTAGCAAGCAGGTGTTTTTGCAAGAGTGAAGTAGCCCCTTAAAATATAGTGCAAAATAATTTTCAACAGGCTGACAGAACAAAGACAAATTTTTAACAGGTTGGGCTGATTAAAAAAAATAAATTGGCCAGTTGGGCTGATAAAAAATTTAAAAAGGTTCAACTTAGTCAAACTTTTGTCTCAATCCAAGTAGGGAAAATGGATTAAATCAATTGGTGTGCATGTACACAAAGTTTCGAATCGCAATGTGTACTTAAGCTACATTAGTAATTAAGCTTTAGCTACCACGAATTAAAAAAATAATAATAATAATCTTCGAAATATATGTGTACAACATTTATAATAGGAAACCACGAAAATCATAGTATAGAAATAGTGGTAGTAAAATGGTTACTTTTATACAATAATTTTGCAATTTTATTGCAATTAATTTTAATTTTAAATTAATAATTAATTTTAATTTTAATTTTAAAATTAATTTTTGCAAATTTATTTAATTTGCAATTTTATACAATAATTTTACACTTAATCAAAATGACTCAAATGTTTTGCTCGGTGTTTATTTTTTGAGTTTTCAATTTATAGTTATAGTCATGGTATGATTATATTATAATACATATCAGTATCTTTATGTGGCAGAACTCATGAAAGTATAATTTAATTACTTTAAAGTATGATAATTAGACTTTATTTATCAACTTTCTGTCTATCTGACAAAGAAAAGAAATTGGCCGTACATTTTACCAAAATATTTTTGAGCCCAGCTGACCCAATATTTTTCAAAATTTTGCACCACAAGGGAGGGGGATCTTTGAAGTGCAAGTTTTTAAATAGCATGCAGGATTGCTGAAAACCGCATACAAAATAGAAAAATCCTACATAAAGGAAAAAATCCCACAGACCATTTTTTTTATAAACTTCTATCACAGACATGAGATTATTCTGTGAATATTTTTTTAATTTTTACGGAATTCTGTGATTTATTTTGCTTAATTAGCAGAATTTTACAAAATTAATTCATTAATTGGGAAAGGAAAAAAATCACACATTTCAAGAAATGACTGTGGAAAAATAGAGCATTTTGTATAATTATAGTAGAAAAAAAAAACGGTGCTTTTTGGTTAGCCAGGTGCCAGTGAAATATATATATATATATATATTTCACTGGCGTCCAGCTAACCAAAAAGTAAAAAAAGATAATTTTGTCAAAAATTGCTCAAAAAAACAACCGTGTCATTCTGTTGTGAAAAACACCCCACTAATTTCAACAAATGATTATGGAAAAAAATTGCGAATTCAGTGAAACATTTTCGCAAAAAAACGAGAAATTTGTCCAAAAAAGCATAAAAAAAGAAGAGAATTCTACCAAAGATCGCGCAAAAAAGCATGACTTTTTTTCAGTCCCTTTTGGAAACAAACATGAATTTTGCCAAACAATCATGAAAAATAATCATGAATTTCATCAAATGGTTGCAGAAAACAAAATAAGTTAGAAAATTGAGAATTTTGTCAAACAATCTCACAAAAAAATGGAAAATTTCATCAAAGTTCACACAAAAAGTGTTAATTTTGTCAGTAAGCCTCGGAAAAAACACGAACTTTGACAAATGGTTGTGAAAAACAAAATCACGAAATTAGTGAAACAGCTGCACAAAAATTGAGCATTTCTTCAACCATCGATGAAAAAAACATGAATTTTGTCAATCGTTTGTAGACATACTCTAATATCAACAAACAATCATGCAAAATAATCGCAAATTTCTTCGATTGGTCGCGGATTTATTTCAATACATGACTTCAGAATAAAAGTTAATTGTCAATCATTCTGAGAAAAAAATCACAAATAAGAATTTTTTTTTTTTAAATGGTGAAACAGTGGCAAAAAAAAAAAAAAAAAAAAAAAAAAAATCTCAAATTTCATCAAACGATTGTGGTGAAAAAAATCGTTTGTACTTGGGCCCAGTCTAGTGCAATTTTGTTGAAAAATGATTGATTTGGTGCAGAAATGTGCAGCATAATCATTTTGATGCAGTTATTTCATTACAGCATTTTCTTAAAGCACATCCATTACAAACAAAACTAGCTCTCATTGCCATATTCAATTTTCAATGAACATCTTAAAAACATGTAACTCACTTATTATCTTAGCATACAATTTTACCAATCGAACACATATAACAGAAAGCTATTGTAATTAAATACTAAATAAAACAATGAATGATAAATAATAAAAACTATTTTGCTTTAAAACTTACTTTGTTACCATTTGCATCCTCCGATTCTAAACAACCATCTTCCCCTAGAGTGCAGATGCTGTCTTCAGCTTCTAATGCTTCATCTGAAAAGCTAAATGAGTGGAAGTGGATCCACTTTGATAAAAATCCTGAACAACCAGATCCACTTTTCATGTCTCTTATTCTGTGTTTTTCCTTCAAATAATAGCTTTTTAGCCTCTGAAATTTCATCATTACACATTCTGAAATATACAAGTATGTCAGAAACAGTATAATTAAAACTAGAAACATTAAAAAGTATTTTTTTAGAAAATAAGACACAATTCAGCAATAATCCACTGTAACACATAATGTTGATTACTCAAGGACTGTAGCTAGCACGTATGTACAAACGCACATACATATACAGGATGATCGAAAAGTCTAAAAGTGGCGAATAACTCAAGAAATATATATCAGATAGAAAAACGAAAAAATACATGCTAAGTATTTTTGGTACTTTTCGGTTAGCCGGGCGCCAGTGATATATCATGTATATATACACATATATCTACATGTACATATATATATACACATATATGTATGTATGTATATATATATATATATATAGATACCTGTACATATATCACTGGCACCTGGTTAACCGAAAAGTACCATATTTTTTTTAAAGCTATTCAGTGATACCATAGATCCAACCCCTACCCCCTGGGGGTTCAGATGAGGTCCAACTTTGAAATCTTGAATGATAACTTTAATTTTTTATTGCAGATTCAGATTCTATGAGAAAAAACAGATAACTTTTGTATTTTACATTTTTTTCGAATCATCATAGATCACGGTGTAATCGAGCGATAAATGCAGTCAGATGCATATATATATTTTTTTCCAACCATATTTTTCCATCTCATAATCTGATTGGCCAAAGCTTTCGTCATTCAGATTACAAGATGGCAAAACTTGGCTGGGAAAAAATATGCTACTGTTTAACATCACATATTTCCTCGATTATATCACCATCTACGATGATCTGAAAGAAAATTTAAATACATCAGAGCCCAAGCCAGATACAGTAAAATCGTGTTATAACGAATATCTTGGGAACACTGATCAAATTCATTATACTGAAAAATTCATTAAAGTGAACGTTTTTAAAATGAAATAAGAGACTAGAATGATTTTTAACAATCCCAATAATATTTGTTAAACAGAAAAAATTGTTGAAGTGACATTCATTGTAAAAAAAATTTACAGTACTAAAAGTGTGCAGTAGATAACATTTAATAATATTTTAAAAGTGTTTCAAATTTAATTTTTTGATTTCAAAATTTCTTCTTGCATAGAAATGTGTGTTAATGCTACATATTATCTCATAATAACATTAAACATTTTCATGTCTCTGAAAATCTGTGTAAAGAAATTAATTTGATATTTATACCCGACCACTGATAAAAATCTGCAAAACTTATAATTCTTATTCTTTTAAAATATAGCACTACCAGGCAGAAAAGAACCTGATGCAAGTTCTGTTTTCCGAATTAGGAAAATGTATTTCAAATAGAAAGCAGATATAGATAAAGGATATTCTATGGGTTCTTCATATTACAAACACTCACCGTGTATTAAAGGCTTTACAATTAGATATTAAATGAAAATAATAAATCCTTATCTTCGCTTCTTAAGTTCAGTTCCCTTTCAAACTGATTTTTAAAGGGATTGTTGATAGATTAATATAACATTAACAAAAATGTACTATAATAATAATAAATAAGGGTCAATCCAGACAAAATTTTGGGCCTATTTAGGGCCCTTTCCTAAAAATCTGTTTAATAAAATAGGCCACTTCACAAAAATAAATTTAATAAAATAGATCTCCTTCACAAAAATAAATTTAATAAAATGGGCCCTTTCACAAAAATTTTTCTAATAAAACAGGCCCCTTCATAAAAGTTCTTTTAAGAAATAAATGCTTGGTTTGAATTTGAGTAATAGGATTTCAACTTTTGTTACAAAATGTTATTTTTCACAACAATAAATTCACAACTAGGAACAATAACCAGAAGTTTGCCATAGGATTTTTTTTATTTATGCTGACTTCTGAAACTAGGAGGGGGAAAGGGAGTGGAGGTAATCTCTCCAGTGTTCCTACACAATTCTGGCAAAAAAATTACTTGACTTTTCCAGGTTTTCCCTGACATTTTTACAAAAATTTCCTTTCTTGATAAAAAATTATCTTATCTACTGTTGTAAAACACTCCGCAATGGACACCTCCCAGTTACAGATAGTTACTAATTTCCATAAAAATGCATTACTTTAAAAGGCATGTCCTTTTTCTTTGATCTATCTAAATTATATTTTAGTTAGTTAACTAAAAAAATTACTAACATGCTATCAAATGTCAACACATACAGCTTTATGCTTTACAATAAATAAATAAATAATTATACTAATAATGACATATTAACTATATTTGTTGTAAGCAAATTCAGTGAATACAGAAGAAAAATCATAGTTCTAAGCAATACAAAGAAGCACTCTCAGCTTTTGTTTAAAAAAAAAAAAAAAAAAAAAAAAAAAAAAAATGGTATTATTTAGCCAAAGCAAATGTCTTACCTTATTAAAGTAATAGCAGAGATTTATTTTAATATAGTAAACCCGATTTATTTTAATAAAGTAATAACGGGGAGACATTTCTTTGGATTTTTTTTAACACAATGCTAAGTGTGCATCCTATGTATTGATTAGAACTATTATTTAATTTACCAATGGGGGTAGTTATGCAAAAAACGGGGTTTGTACACATTTCTTTAGTTGATAAAAATAAAAGAGTTTTATTTTAAGGGCTTCAAGGACCAAAAGCAGAAAAAAAGACCTATAAATTTAATTAACTAATGAATCATAATATGCTTTTTTGAATACAGGGTACTTTAATTATTTTTGTATTTTTATTTCTAATCATCTATTCTAATTTTTTCCTGATAATTTTTCATATTTTAAGTTAAAAAAAAAAAAATGGAGGGGAAAGGTCTGTTTTGCATAACTACCTTAAAATATTTTATTACACTTGAGATTACTCTAGGCATATTTTTATATTATGCAATTTTTAAAGTCTGTTGTGCTATTTTTAAGTACAGTTTTGCGATTTTTTTAGTGTGCCGTGTAATTTTTTAAATGCATCGATGATTTTCTGAGAACATCACATCGATTTTCCCAGAGCCAAGGGTGATTCTGTTTCATAAGTTCCGTTAATTTAAGGCGTTTAGTTCCAAAAATTTTTTTAATCTATCATCAGTCCAAATATTTGGACATTAAAAATCTTTTTTTTTTTTTTTTTTTTTAACCCTCTTGATGGATATTAATTATGAGAGAATCATGTTTATGCAAATATTTACATCGTGAATTTCGTTCCTCAGAAGCAAGGGCGCCATTTTCGTTGAGGGGCAGCTTTTTTAATAAAGTGCAGGATTGAACGAATCGTGCATAAAATAGGAAAATCCTGCATAATAAAAAATGCTGTATGGTATTTTTGTTAAATGGTCCCACAAACAAAATTGCGAATTTTGTTAAATGGTTCCTCAAACAAAATTGTGAATTTTGTCAATCGGTTGCAGAAAACAAAATCCCAAATTTCAATAAACAATCGAGAAAAAATATTGCAAATTTCCTCAAAAGATCACAGAAACAAACCATTGAGAATTAAGTTTTAATAATTCATGAAGATTCATTACGATTTCAAATGAAACCACAAAAGAAAGAAGATTCACTTCCAAAGTGGAATCAGATCTTTATTAGTACCTGGGAAATTCGGCTCGAAAGCAACCAATCAAAGTGATCCAGCAGTGAGACTTTGTGACAAAGTTTTACCACCATTAATGGACTCTGATTGGTTGCTAGTGAGGTGAGCTTCACAGCGGAACAGCTAAGTTTCATAGCGGAGCAGACATGTACAGAACACTATTCAAACGCGATGTGATCATGATCCATGAAATGAAAAATCTGAACTTTTTTGTGGACGAACCTTGGAACTTGGGAAAATCTTAAGACATGATAGCGCATAGAAAAAAAAAAAAATCCCTGATTTATCCAGGTTTTAGAAAAAAATTGTAATTTTCCCTGACTTTTGGAGCACTTGTCATTTTCTCTGACAATTCCCTGTTTCCCAGGTTTTCCAGTCGCATAGGAACCCTGCTGTCTTTCCATGATTTAAAAATTTATAGAACTAAAATCCCTTTTCTTCTGATGATTTTTGAAGAAAAAAAAGTAAAATTTATTCTTCACAAAGGATTAAATAATTGAAAAGTAGGATATATATATATATATTTTTTTAGGTAAAAGAAGTTAAAGTAATGCTGCAATCAATACTAGCTTGTTATTAAACTGAATGTGTTTAGTTTAATTCATGGAAAGTAGCTAAAATATTAAAATTAATATCAGAAATATGTTTAAAAAATTTGGTCAGTTAAGACATTTTTAGTATATATACACACTTAATAAGAAAATACCGATGAATAAACACCGATGATAAGAAGCACAAGATATAATAATTAAAATAAATAAAAACAAATTTAAAAGAATTAAAAGGCAAAGAGTGAGTTTGACAGTCATGACACAATATGAGAATGACATAAGCAAAAAGCCATCGGGCGAGGCAAGGGTTAGCAGGAACATCTATGCCAAGATAAAAGCAAAGTTTTGGCCAATATTGGTGGGGTTGCAAGCATTTTGTTAGCTGTCTTCCCATTAGTCCTGTTACGCTTTATACTGAATCGGTCACGTGATTTTCCTTCTGGATCTTCCTAGTTCTATGACTGCAATTGCTTCACAAGTGTGGGTATTGGTGATAGTTTATCACAGTGATATTAAGTGTATTAACTGCATCACAGCACATTCTATCCTTTTTTTCAGATGAACCTCAACTGTAAAGGAAATATTAATGTTTTTCAAAAGCTGTAATGATATGTTTTAATAATTACACAAATCTGAACAATATTTACCATGGAACAATATTTGTCCTAATTTCACAAACCAGAATATTGTTCAAGTTTGCTCCAGTACATTTTGAGCCCTGAAATAAATGACAGGGCAAAACATTATAAAACAATCTTTTAATGTGTCTACCATTTATCTGAACATATAAATTATGCATCATAATCTTATTTCAATGGATATTGGATGGGAGTCTACTATAGCGAAATAAATTATAATTACTATATGAAAGGTTTGTCTGAAAATAGAAGACATACTCTAGTTACTGAACTTAAATGACATGCTTAGAAATTATATTCTAAAACCCATACACAAGTAAAAGAAAAATTACACAAATGCAATTCAATGATTTTGAAAAAAAATTATATAAAAGCAATAACTTCCTAGTATTAATTAATGCATAATTTGTCCATGCCAAATATTTTTTAAGACAAACAAACACTTAAAACCTAGTCAACCAACACAAAATACTTTACAAATGAAATTTAAAATTGGATGGAAAGTGATAGAGAACAGAGAGAAGTGAAAAAAAAAATAAAATAAATAAAAAAAAAAAATAAAAAAAAAAAAAAATAATAAAAAAAAAAGGTGCAGTAAAAGAAAATATGTATTGAGTAAAAAAAGTTTGGAATATGACCTATAATGAATTTGTTTATTAAAATGAGTACATAATAAGGGTGCATAAAATATTTTATAGAAGTAGATTGAATTTCAGGTTCACAACAACCAGATATTCGAGTTTTTGAGATTTTATTTTCAGTTTAGTCTAAAACTAACATTTTCCTTTAAGTATTAAAAACTTGTTTAAAAAAAACGATGTTCCTATTTAGATCCGATAGCTAAAAGGGTTTCAGGAGTTTTTGTAGAAGAAGAAAAAAAAAAAAAAAAAAGCCTTATACACATTTAATGTTTTTTTTTTCTCTGAAGTTCTTTTAAAATTGCCACTAGATGTATAACTATCTCCTTGTTATATTGCTGGTTAAAAGATATCACTCTTTTTGCATGTCTCTCAAGATTTATTTTTTTCATATGTACTTTAAATAACTATGTACAGTCATGGGGAAAAAAAACACCCCCCCCTGCCCCCACTCACTCTGCAACAAATTATCACAAAAGAAAGTTACTGGTACCAAATGATTGGAAATAAAGTCTACTTTTAAATGATGTATATAAAATCTGCATCTACATTTCAAAACCAGCCCAAACTTTGCTTTTTTTTTCAATGTCAACACTCAATTTTTCACAATATTTTTAATTTCCATTTAAAACTATGCCTAGATACCAAATTTTCAAGTCATTTGCATGATAAGTGTTTGAATTATAAACATTCAAAATTTAGAGCTTCTAAAGTTAAATTACATTTTCATATTTGTATTAATATCTGCTGAGGAGGGCACCGATGAAATAGTGAAGCAGGAAAACAAGCTTTTGCCTATTTTTCAGTCAAAGTCTCAAATAGTTCTGATTTTATTATTTTAAAATTTACATTTGATGAACTTATTTTTGCCAAATTTAAATAAGTTACAAATATTTTTAATTTGAATTTATTTTTTAATATTTGAGGGAAGGCTAGAGAAAAATAGCATTTGTGTTCATTTCAAGAAAGCTTAGGTCAATTTTTGTACATAAAAAAAAAGGATCTTAATGATTTAATGTCTAATGAGCAATTATTAAAGAGAATTAAAGCTACTATTTGTTTTTCATTTACATTTACGTTCTTTACAATATTTTATTAGCATTCGAAAGTGTTTCATAATCTATGCCGGATGCATGATTCTTCATTCTTGTTTAATTAAGAGATTTGGCACCTGGTTCCGGGACACTACTTCATACAGCTTTGTCTAATGTTAATGCGAAGTTATGGTGAATGAAGCATATTAAAAAGGGGTGAGAATAGCTAAACTACAAAAGAAGAAAATCCCCCCCCCCTCCTCCTGTACCTATGCTTTTCACTTTTTGGGGTGATTAATTTAGAAAAATCTATATATATATATGTCTTACGTGGCGCGGAAATAGGGCTGAATTTCTACCTTATCGTTGGCAACAATTGTAGTTTCCAGAGCTCAGACTAATGAACAGACAAGATTGTGTTAGCCCCGCCTCCAATATGGCGGTCAGTGTCAGAGCAGTGAAACTGAAGCTAGCAATTATTAAAAATAAAATAATATGAACGTAATCCAAAGCGTCTGAGATGATTCCTCTTTTTAATTATGAGTAATATTGTTGATTTCAAATGAATTCATTTTTTCAAAGAATTCCTGTAGAATTTATTTATGAATTTCACTCACACAAAAAATCTGCGATAATAAAATATAAACTTTCTAGAATGCCCTGCTGCCATCTGTTGCCGTTTTATTGAAGTAAAAATAATTTCTTTTGCAGAAATCTATAATCAATTAGAATAATAAAATGTTGAATAAAATTTAAACAATCATTGATGATAAACTATCTTCCTACCACATAGTGTTTTTTTTTTTCTTTTTTTTTTTTTTTTTTAATGAATTTAAGCCGTGCTGTACAATATTATAGGTGCTAATTATGTTTCCAAGATCCTTTTTTCATAGTATTTAAATTATTTATATGTCCATTAGTATCATCAACTAAATGCATTTTTAGTTGTGTTTTCAACAGAGTTTTCAATTACTTTTTTACATTAAAAAAAATTGTCAATTTCATATATTCAAATGATTTATTGTAGTACTTATTCCGGCTAGAATTACTAGAAAAATAAAAAGGGGCGAGTGAGCTGTGACCGCATAGCGGTCTCAATGTGAATTGCTTTGCAATTCACCGGGGGTTGGCGAGCGTTAGCGAGTAGGGGGCTGAGCCCCCTAGTGATTTTTTATTGTTGCTAAGATTAAAAAAATTAAAATTAAAAATTAATGAGTAATCTAGATGTATATTTATGTATTATTATTTCATCAGGAGGGGCTACTTTAGGACAAAATGGAGATTCTGTTAAACAAGCAGATGGTCAAACAGGTCCATGGAGACTTAATGTCCAGTCCAATCCTACTTCTTAAGTTGAAAAAAAAAATTTGATTTTATTCCAAATTTTATCGTTAATGAGCATTTAATGAAACTTAGATATTGTAAATTGCTGTCTGGTTTATATTGTTTTTTTGACTTGGAAATTATTATTTTTTGTTTGTGTATTGAATATGTTTATTTACCCAGGTTGTGTATATTAGTAGTTTTATTCTATCAAATTATTACTCATAAAATCTCAAGACTATTTGTGAAACTTAAAAAATTCTTAACTGAATGGATGTGCAAGTTAAAAGTTTTGTCACATTGAGAGAAGGTAATGTAGTTAAATTCAATATTTTCTCTCTGAATTAGATATTACTAGATGGAACCCGTCAAAATTTGACGGCAAAAAACTTGATAGTACCATAAAAATAAAATTCATAGCTGCTTTAAAATGTTTGAAACTTTTGCAGAATAATTCAAATAAATAAAAAACCCACTTTGAATTAAAGCTAGGTTGAAGAACAGCAATTGGCTAAGTTTCACTGGCACATGCACTCGCGGAATTTCTTTCATTTGACACATTTAGCGCTGTTGTGCAAGTAAATGGTAAGTGCCCCCTTGGGGAGGGGGAAATGGCAGGATGGACCAAGGAGATGCATAACATGAATAAGCAGTCAAAGACCTTTCAAACGATATGTAACATGAGGGGTGTGTGCAAAATTTAAAAAAGTACCCCCTTGGGGGGGGGTAAAGTAGGGGATGGACACGGTACATGCATAATATGATTAAGCAGTCACAGATCTTTCCAACGATATATGACATGAGGGTAGTCTGCAAAATTTAGAAAAGTACCCCCTTGGGGGGGGGAGGGCAAAGTGGGGAGATGGACATTGGAGATGCATAATATGATTAAGCAGTCACAGACCTTTCCAACAATATATGACATGAGGGGTGTCAACAAAATTTAGAAAAGTGCCCCCCTTAAAAGGGGGGAAATGGCGGGATGGACCCCGGAGATGCATAACATGAATAAGCAGTCAAAGACCTTTCCAACAATACGTAACATGAAGGGTTTGTGAAAAATTTACAAAAGTACCCCCTTGGGGGGGGCAAAGTGGGGGATGAACACCGGAGATGCATAATATGATTAAGCGGTCACAGACCTTTTTAACGATATATAACATGAGTGGTATGTGCAAAATTTAGAAAAGTGCCCCAATTGACCGGGGGGGGGGGATGGACCACACAGATGCATAACATGAAAAGGCAGTCGCAGGCCTTTCGAACGATATATCATATGAGTGGTGTCAGCAAAGAAAAGTCTCCGCCCCGTGTGGGCAAAACATACTCCCCCCCGCCGCCATAATTATTGATGCAGACTCATTTTTTAAATTCGTTCGCACCCCTCTTCTCCCGCAAAATGTTGTGAATTTTAAAAACTCCCCTTCCGAATTTTTTTATACCAAAAGCACTTATGTCCATCGTCTGCATGCAGAGTTTTGTGCTTACAGACGCCAGACACAACAACACACACACAGACAGACGTTTACCGACATTAATAGCAGTGTTTCCCCCAGACAGTTTCAGAAGGGTGCTGCACCCTGCCTGCGCTTTGGTTTGCAAAATAGCACCCTTCTTGCCCCTCATAAAAATAATTAGCACCCTTCTTGCCCCCTCCAGCAAAATAATTAGCACCCTTCTTGCCCCCTCCAGCAAAATAATTAGCACCCTTCTTGCTCTCAGTAAAAAAAGTGCCCTTTCTCCTTTTTGCATTAAAAAATTTGGTTTCATAATAAAAACTGACTCAATGTTGTCTTAAAAAGAGTGTTTTGACTTTGAAATATCAAAAGTGGCTTTAAAAACCAAAAGAATACCTTTAAGCTTTAACAATTAAAAAAGTGCCCTTAAGATTCTGAAAAGTGCCCTCAAAAATTCAAAAAGTGCCCTTAAGAATAAAAAAAGTGCCCTTTTTCTCACCAGCAGCACCTTGCCCCTTTTTAAACCTGGGGGAAACTCTGTTAATAGTATAGATGATACTCAGTGCCTACACATTTCACCCTTTATAATTCAGCCAATGAGTTGACAGTCGTTCATTTCCAGAAACGAAACAATAATTCTTTAGGATGAATTTTGTTTGTTTGGCGTCACAAACTTTTTAGGGCACCTGCAGACTAAAAACATATAATCAATCTTCGCGGGAAAAAAATCCTAGATTTCGTCAAATGATCACGGGAAAAACACTAATTTCATCAAAGGATCATGTAAAACGTGAATTTTGTTAAAAGGCCACAGAAAAACGTGATTTACGCAAAAGATGAGCAAATTTTGTCAAAGAATCGCAAAACAGGAAATTCCACCAAAAGATAGCGCTTTTTTGCCAAATTTCGTCTAAAAATTGCGGAATAAAATGTATTTTATCAAAAAATCGCTGGAAAACGCACATTTCGTTAAAGTATCGCGAGAAAAATGCGAATTTTTTCAAAGATTGCTGAAAAAACGCGAATTTCATCGAAGGATTGCTGAAAATTCATGAATCTTATCAAAAGGCAGCAGAGAAAATGTGATTATTATCAAAGCATTGCGAAAAAAGAAAATTTCGTCTAAGGATCACAGAAAAACGCAAATTTCATAAAAGAATCGTGGAAAATAACGCAAATTTCGTGAAAAAAAAATCGCAGAAAAAACACAAATTTCGTCATATTATCGCTGAAAAAAAAACATGAATTACGTCATAGGATAGCTGAAAAAATTGTGAATCTCGACAAAAAAAAGATACAGAAAAAAATGCGAATTTCATTAAAGAATCACGAAAAAAAATGCGAATTTTGTTAAAGGATTGCGCAAAGAATGTGAATTTTTTGAAAGGTTCGTGTGAAAAATGAAACTGTCTTTATTAAAAACAGCACACACACAAACATCTATACAAACCTCAATACACACAAACATATTATAGGCAGGGCTTGAAATTCAATTTTTCCAAGGACGGGAGTCTCCCTACTAACATTTTTAAATGGAGGGGAGTTGTAATGTTTGGGAGGGAGAAAAAAAATTTTTAAACCCCACTATTATTTTACGTGTTATTTAAAGAATTACATTAATGCAGACATGACAAAATACCATTGAAAAAATTAAGTCAACTGAGAATGATTATGTAAAATGTTTATTTTTATTATAAAAAAGGGAAGAAAGTTAAGTTTTATATATGCAGTGTATTTTTCAAGTTCCATTAAATGTGTTAGGGACCCTTAACAATTAGGTTGTTAAATAAATTTCTGACTTTAGATTTTACTTGATTGAGATTCACCGATCGATCGTGGAAAAGACGCAAAGTTCATCGATCTGTCGCGGAAAAAACGCTAAGTTTGTCGACCAGTCGGGGGAAAAAAGCAAATTTCGTCGATCGATTGCAGAATAAACACAAAGTTCGTCGATCTGTCCCCAAAAAACGCAAGGTTCGTCGATCAGTCGCTTAAAAAACGCAATGTTCGTCTATCTGTCGCAGAAAAAACACAAAGTTCGTTGATCTGTCGAGGAAAAAACACAAAGTTCGTCGATCAGTTGCGGAAAAAAGCAAATTTCGTCGATCGATTGCGGAATAAATGCAAAGTTCGTCGATCAGTCAGGGAAAAAAGAAAAATTTCGTCGATCGATTGTGGAATAAACGCAAACTTCGTCGATATGTCCCCAAAAAACGCAAGGTTCGTCGATCAGTCGCTTAAAAAACGCAATGTTCGTCGATCTGTCGCATTCGTTTGATGTCGTTGTTGAAAATTTATGGATTTCTATTATTAAAGTAATTTTTTCATTTTACCGTATTTATTTTATTTTTGTGTTGTATGTATTTTGCTACTTTGAATTTTTTTAAACTAACCTTTTTTTTTTTTTGGAGAGTGAGAGAGAGAGATTTAGTAATTTGGTGACACGAAGTTCCGCAAATTCTTAAAATCCACAAATCGTTTCCAATGTAAACAATGAAATTTACAATTAAGTTGCAAGTGCAAAATTTCAGTTTTTTTAAATTTTCATGTCATTCTGTACACATTTTAATATGTCATTCTGATCATTATACATATTTAGTTACGCATTATTAATTATTCACTTGACCTTTACTTTTAATATTTTAAATATTTCAAACTTACAGCTGAATGTAATTATTAAAACATTTGAAATACTGCATTCGAAAAATGAAATTTCAGCTTAGAAACGCGACAATTACTATTAGGTTAAAAAAATTTAAAGTAGAAAAGTACTTATGATATAAAAAGAAGAAAAAAAAATACACCAGAATTTATCTGTATTACGAAAGCGGGAGAAATGATTTTCTGTGCTATACGAAAAGATATCCAAATAACTCAATCATAAACATAGAAATAGGTATCGGTTTCTATGTTCATGTGCACTCAATCCAAACTTGAAACTTTTAAAAAGGTCATTGAATGAATGAAATTCATCTCCGCCTTTCACATCCAGAAAACTTGCTGTGTCGCCAATTATGTTTATATTTTATATATATATAAAAAAATAATAATTCAGGCACTTTTCCGTTATACGGACACCATTGTCGTCAAACATACATACATTTTGGCATAGTGTCCGTATAACAGAAAAGTACTAAAGTTCATGGTTTAAAATCACAATAAAATATCATGAAATTTATTGATTAGTTGTGGGAAAATATCGGGGAAATAATGTGTTTTTCGTGAATTTTTTGTTTTGTTAACAATGTGGTTAGAGAGCCAGGGAGAAATCCAGAAAACTTGCTGTGTCGCCAATTATGTTCATATTTTATATATATATATAAAAATAATAATTCAAGCACTTTTCCGTTATACGTACACCATTGTCGCCAAACATAC
This sequence comes from Maratus michaelseni, assembly GCA_963931845.1. Taxonomy (NCBI): domain Eukaryota; kingdom Metazoa; phylum Arthropoda; class Arachnida; order Araneae; family Salticidae; genus Maratus; species Maratus michaelseni. The sequence goes on from OZ007599.1 coordinate 59,204,410, forward strand.
ATACATACATTTACATACATACATACATTTTGGCATAGTGTCCGTATAACAGAAAAGTACTAAAGTTCATGGTTTAAAATCGCAATAAAATATCATGAAATTTATTGATTAGTTGTGGGAAAATATCGGGGAAATAATGTGTTTTTGTGAAATTTTTTGTTTTGTGTTGTTGTGTTTAATTGTAAGCATTCATTATAATTTTCAGTGCATTATTAAATTGAAATTTTTGTTTAAAATATGTAAACAAAACAGTGACCAGAAACCTGCACAATTTCTAATATAGATAGATAGATAGATGCATGCATGTAGTACTTTTAATTATTTGGTAAAAATACTGTGATCGTCACTGAGAAAACCTGAATTTAACCTAAAAGTAATTGTCGAGTGTTTAAGCTGAAATTTCATTTTACGAATACAGTATTTCAAATGTTTTAATAATTACATTCAGCTGTAAGTTTGAAATATTAAAAGTAAAGGCCAAGTAAATAATTAATAATGCATAACTAAAAGTAATTGTCGAGTGTTTAAGCTGAAATTTCATTTTACGAATACAGTATTTCAAATGTTTTGATAGTTACATTCAACTGTAAGTTTGAAATATTAAAAGTAAAGGCCAAGTAAATAATTAATAATGCATAACTAAAAGTAATTGTCGAGTGTTTAAGCTAATTTCATTTTACGAATACAGTATTTCAAATGTTTTAATAGTTACATTCAGCTGTAAGTTTGAAATATTAAAATTAAAGGCCAAGTAAATAATTAATAATGCATAAGTAAAAGTAATTGTCGAGTGTTTAAGCTGAAATTTCATTTTACGAATACAGTATTTCAAATGTTTTAATAGTTACATTCAGCTGTAAGTTTGAAATATTAAAAGTAAAGGCCAAGTAAATAATTAATAATGCGTAACTAAATATGTATAATGATGAGATTTTTTTTTCTTGAATTATTCAGTGAAACTCGCCTTATAAATGTACGCAAATAATTCACATCAAAATCTTAAAATAACAAAGTTTTCTTTCGTGTTTAGCTATGCTTAATAACCAAAAAAGCTTGATTAATACAAAAATTTTTTGGTAAAAATACTGTGATCGTCGCTGAGAAAACCTGAATTTAATCATATCACACAGAATTACATATTAAAAGTTTAAAAAACTGAAATTTTACACTTGTTTACATCGGAAACGATTCCCGGAATTTCGTGCCACGAAATCTCTCTCTCTCTCTCTCAAAAAAAGGGGTTAGTTATAAAAAATTCAAAGTAATAAAATACATACGACTTAAAAAGAAAATAAATACGGTAAAATGAAAAAATACCTTATAAAAGAAATCCATAAAGTTTCAACAACTGAACAACCAAATGGAGTCGTAGTAATCCACACACGCTTCTAGAGAGAGGAAAAAGCCTTCACCTCATTGGCTGAAATATCGTGTCTGAAGATAGTAAAAGCCTCTAGCTGATTAGCTGAATGCTCGCGCATGCCTATAAAAGGCATTTTTGCACGAAAAACTAAAAAGCAGGTTAGCTTTAAGTATATGGATTGCCTTTTTGGACATGTATAATTCAGGGCGGGGGGGAGGAATTTAGATGTATATTTATGTATTATTATTTCAAAGTAACAAATAAAAAGAACTAAGGCAAAACAACATTTAAAAAGGGACACAGTTAAAAAATAAATAAAACTTGATAATTTTTAAGATTAACAACTTTAACCCTTAACTGTTGTTAGTGGTCTCACACACCGATGATTTCTTTTCAGTTTTTACAGTTTAACTATAGGTACTATAAAGATTCAACTATAGTGAAATTTTGTTTCGTTTGGATCCCTAGTCCTATAGCTAGAGAATTCAAAGTCCTATTCAAAGTCCTATAGCTAGAGAATTCTAAATAGACGAATTTTAATTATAATAGTCCAGTACATAAAGTTTAGTTGAGAAACAGTATCCTATGAATTAATCAAGCCTTTTATTCATCTTTCGATCAAGCAATCTCAGAGACCGTTCACAGTATCTATGAAACAATTTTTGTCAACAATTAAGGGTTAATGCTGGATTAGAGAGAGGGGGAGGATAGAAAAGAGAGGGGAAAATTTTTTTTAAGGCAGGTAGATGATTGATCGTTCATTTATTGTTAATTCAAAGTAATAAATAAGACATTTTTTTAGATATTTAAAGATATTAAACAATGTGAGGGGGAAGGTTGTGACTGGAAAATTTAGTGGGTAAGGAAATGTAGCTGATTCGTTATTTATTTATTAGTATTTCAAATTAACAAATAAAACAATTAGAGCAAAACCATATAAAAAAACTAGATTGCCAATATAAAAAATTAGATAGATATTTTAAATAACAAACATTGTTATTTTCTTTAAGACACTAAACTAAAAGGCTATATAATAATGTATAAACTAGGTAGAAATTAGAGCTTAACAATTATAAAGATTTTCAACTTAAAAGTTTGGGAGTAGTGGAAGGGGAAAAGGGGGATGAAATTTTCAGGGGGTGGAGGGACAAAATTTGCCGAAACACAGAAGACTGTCATCTCTTATCAGTATCGTTCTACAGAATTGAAACATATACAGATCTTTTTGCTGTTGAATAGATCTTCTCTCCCTCCCCTTTTTTTTTCCCAAATGAAAACTTTTTCTGCTAGAAATCTTTCCCATTATGCAACATTGTCACAGTGTTGCTGAGATTCTACCACGGGGGTATTCAGATATTATTTTCATTATCATTTGATCTATGTATGTATGTAATCCTAAAGAGAATTAAAAACAGAACATTCATTGATAGTTAAGAGCTCTAAAGTTCACAGTTAATACAAAAATACCATTTTTTCCCTTTTTTAATGATTTTAACAAGACTTTTAAATTTATTATCCAATGAATTATGGAATTACAAAACATCATGTCTTTAGGTATAAAAGGTACACTTTGTGTGGTTATAAATACGAAAAAGCTAAAAACAACATTGAACCACACAAATTACAAAACTTTAAAACACATACAGCTATTTCAAGGATACAAAGATCCCCTTCATCAGCATAAGGTGGGAAAAACAAAAAATAAAAAAATCATATATTAAATCATAAAATGTATAATATGTTAAAATTCATGTAAAAGCTTTTATGATTTAGTTTTATATTATTACTGTCACTATTAGATATCACAAATATAAGCAGTTTTGAAAATAATTGTTACAAAAAATAACTTTCCAGTAAATTTGCAGAACTAGTAAAGCTTAACGATAATACGAAATATACTACTTACCTTCTCAAACATTCTATAGCTGAGAATCTTCTTGGTGGAGTGAATAAAAACTTCTGGTTCTAGAGTATAAACCTAATAAGTGTAAAAGAAAGCATTTATTTAGACAGATTATTCAAACAAAAATAAACAAACATTTAAGTTGAATAAAATTTAAATTATGAGGTAAATGTAAATTAATAATTATGTAATACTCAAATGAAATTTGTTATAAAACAAAAAGTGCTACTTTAGCAAAATATCATTTAACATTTTAGCTGTCGTATGACCTGCTGGCAGCCACATATTCTTTTTTCTAAGAACTTAGTTAACACAGTCATTTTCGAATCTTGCCTTCCTGGTTGGCTAACTGCTAGCTGTCATTTATAATGTTCAATTTCTGTGGCCCATGGTTAGCTATTATTGTGATATAAGTGTCAGCCTAAAAGTGAAAAGTAAATTTGATTGCGGGGGATAATTCAACAAATAAAGTGTTAAAAATAAGTTAAAACTAAAATGCCAATTTGATACAAGATCGCACAATTTAAATGAAATGGTAAACAATTATTCAGCATTAATTTTGCACTTTAAGGTGATTCTCAAAAAAATATTATCCCTGTGAAACAACGCAAAAATTCCTGACACATTTAGAGACTGATTTTTAAACACAAAAGCAGGGCACACTTGCAAGCCTGACTATTAAAGTGATTTGGAATAAAATGTTGGCTTCAATACTGTAAATTTGTCTGCTATCAAAGTGATATTAAATATCACTTTAATAGTCAGGCTTGCAAGTGTGCCCTGCTTTTGTGTTTAAAAATCAGTCTCTAAATGTGTCAGGAATTTTTGCGTTGTTTCACAGGGATAATATTTTTTTGAGAATCACCTTAAAGTGCAAAATTAATGCTGAATAATTGTTTACCATTTCATTTAAGTTGTGCGATGCTATATTAAATTTGCATTTTAGTTTTCACTTATTTTTAACATTTTATTTGTGGAATTATCCCCGGAAATCAATTTTACTCTTCGCTTTTAGGCTGACACTTATATCACAATAATAGCTAACCCTGGGCCATAGAAACTGAACATTATAAATGACAGCCAGCAGTTAGCCAACCAGGAAGGCAAGATTCGAAAATGACATGACTGTGTTTACTAAGTTCTTAGAAAAAAGAATATGTGGCTACCAGTAGGTCATATGACAGCTAAAGTGTTAAATGATATTTTCATGGTATTACGAGTAACAGTTTTAATATGAAGAGTTTTATAATTCCCTTCCTTCTTGTATTAACCGATTTCGACTGTATTTACTTTTTAGAACTTAAAAAACAAAAGAAAACCCTTTTTGAGAATTTTTTTAAGTGGCCAGTAACATTACCTAGCATTGTTCATGTCCTTTGGAATTACTAGTTCTTTAGAGGCTTTGACTTCTGTACTGTGATTTTGTCTAAAGTAAATGATACTCAGAAAGGTAAGACTGAATATTTTATGATATTAAGTTCAATTTAGCATTAAGATAATTTTTAGAACAATTAATAGTAGTATTTACTTTAATTGTGTGTTTTAAAAATTTTTCATTATTTTCAAGGTATTATGAGTAAGTTTTAATACAAGGAATTTTATAATTCCTTTGTTTCTTATATTAATGGAGTTCAACTGTATTTTGTTTTAAAAGAATGCAGCTTTTTCTAAACACATTCTGACATGTTTGTTTCTCTTTTCCAAACATATAAAAATGTGTTTTACAAAAGCAGCTGTAGATACGTGTTTCATCTCACAGAAATAAGATGAGACTCACTAAAATACATTTGAATGGTTTTAAATTAGGTTGCTGATTAAAATTACTTAAAAAAATCAAAAGCAAGATTTTGGAAATTTTTTTTTTAAATACAAATAATTGATATATTTAATTTTAAAAAAGGATGAAAATGATGTGGAAAAAAGTTATTCTTCCATTTTCTTATTCTATATCCTCAAAATATTTCCTGTTCTCATTTACATTATTCAGAACAAAATTAAGGAATGTTTTAAATTTAAAAAAATTGCTGATAATTGTAAATAATAACAGTAATAAATATAGGGACAATGCACTAAATTTAATGGGAAAAAAATTGCAGTCGTAGAGTTTTTTACTACTAAGAAACACAACAGGGTTCATACTCATTTTCTAAAAAAAAAAAAAAAAATCCCCTGATGTATTTTCCGAGATTAATAATTTTCACATATCAACAAGTAATGACATTTTTTAAAGCAAAACCTTGCCCCCCCCTCCCCCCTAAAAATTATTAAATAAAAAAAAATTAAACACCACATATATAAATAATATGGACAGAAGAGAGTTTTAAGGAAAAAACATTAACTTTTATAACAGAGATGAAGTCTGCACACCTTGTCCTTAAAAATTCGGAGATAGCTGGAAGAATTTAATTTCTACTTTGTGATTTTATTACCTCCTTGTAAAGCATTATGAATGGTATGAAGACTACAAATGCCAATATCAATTTAAAAACGCCCTTTATTTTTCTTAAGTTCCTCCACAAAATTCAAAGAATGACTTGAAGGAAAGAGAGACACATTTAGTTTCATGACCTCGGAATGTTAGAATGTGTGTCTAGTGTTTGAATGGATGTCAACAGATATTTTTAAGAAGCACAGATTAAATATAACATGTTATATTAATCTGAGAGAAAGAGCGGCTACTTTGACTTTCCAATTTTATATCATACAATGTTAGAAAGAGTTGTCTTAGTTTGATTTTATTAGGACATCACAGAGCATCAGAGTTGTCAAGTTACCGAGGTAAAAAATCAGGAGATTTTTAAACAGAAATCAAGAAACTCTTTTTAATGATTTTTTTTGTTTTGTTTTTAAATGTATAAAATAGTAATTTAACTCTTTTTAAATAATGTTATACTTGTATATACTTAATAAATTTTAAAATACTTTTAATTAAGGGTTTCAAAATACTTTTAATTAAGCAAATGACATAAAATAATTTTTATAAATACCATGAATGGATTTTGCCTTCTAATTAAAATATACAAATATGAAAGTTATGAGAGATAATTCTTTATTAATAAATTATTAATAATAAAAATAAAATTATACATGTTTACATTTAAAAAGTTAATTTATAGTTTCCAACATAAAGTTACAATTTATCCATTATAGAAAGTAAAATTAATGGTATCAAATTTTGCATTTACGAATGAAAATTTGTGAATAGGAAGAGTAACAAAGTTTTCAAGAGCCATCATATATAATTGACATGAACTTATATCAAATAGCATACTACAGATATACTAAAACAGAGAAGAAATAAATCATGTGATTTTTCTAACATATTATTTAAATGTGAAATTAAAATGAAAAAAAAAATTGTTAGAAAATCAGGAGAAATATGTCAAAAATCAGGAGTATGGAAAATCAAGCAAAAATTAGGAGACTTGGCGAACCTGGAGTATGCAAAGCTGCAACTTTCCTCATTTGTCAGAGTAGCTAATCATTTTCTCAGGTTTTCCCAGGTTTGGGGAATTTTTTATCCCCCGAGATTCCTCTGATGAGTATGAAAACTGTAATTACTTAACTAATCTGTGTGAATTGAGCTTATAACAAACATGGTTATTTTCTTTAAGACACCAAACTGCCACAGCTATATAATATAAATGGACAGAGACAAGGGCATTTTATATTCTTAGCAATATTCTATTCATATTCCAAAAATGTAAAATTAATATTTTTCTAACAAAATTTCACAATATGTTCACTAAATTGTATTTCTAATATAGTAGAGAGCCGCTAATCCGCAAACCTGTAATCTGCAAAGGCCTCTAATCCGCAATCAATTTATGAATGTAAACAAAGAAATTTAATTCTTGAAAAATGCTTCAATGGTGACAAAATTTTGAATTGTGAAATTTTTTTTCACCAATTTTAACATTTTTCTTATCTTTATATATAGTATTATATATCATATAACATTCTTCTTTATAGTTTAAAATGAAAGCACATTTAATTAGTATATGATTTTATATATTCATTTCTTCATACAATACTTGTAAAATACAATTTAAGCTTTTGGGATTTTTTTTTTATGATAAAAAATCCTTACTTAGACAATATATTTTATAATTTATTTATTTTTTCATTAAATCGTAATTATAAAATTGAAAAACACATAAAAAAATACATATATATTGCTTTTGAACTCTTACTTAAAGATAAAATTCAACACTATAAACCAAATGTCCTAAAACAGACAACAATTGATGCCATAGTTAAGAAATTTAAAAAATAATAAATTATTTTTTACATAGTTATTACTTTATCTATATATTAAAATGTGTAATTTATTTATTTTTTAGTATTAGCAATCTAAATTTGTCCAAAATATGAATTTAAAAAAATGTAAACAAAGATTAAATAGACATGGCCTGTAATCCGCAAAAAGCCTCCAATCCGCACAACACTTGGAACCAAGCTTTGCGGATTAGTGGCTTTCTACTGTATAGAAGAATTTGATTGAAACTGTATCATCATATAATTAACAAATCATAATAAGTCAAAATGTTTACATTTTTAACCTCTTTTATTACAGTATTTACTAATAATCACAAAAATGACACATGCCATTACATCAATTACTTCAAACTGGATGAAAACAAAGCAAAAGGAAAGTACAAAGATTCCCTTTTTTATGATATAAATCAAATTATTTTAATATTTAGGACATACAAATTCATTTAAAATCATTCCTAATTGTTCATTTAATTTGTTTATCTATATATATATTTGTCTTACGTGGCACGGAAATAAGGCTGAATTTCTAGCTTATTGTTGGCAACAACCGTAGTTTCCAGAGCTCAGACCAATGAAAAGACTAGATTGTGTTAGATAGATTAGCTTCGCCTCCAATATGGCAGTCAGTGCAGACATGCAACTGTAATAATGCTTCCAAAAAAGTGAGAAAAGTGATTAATTTCCCAAAAAAAGTGACTAAAGCATGTAAAAAAAGTGACTAAAAAGTGTCAAAAAAGTAACTAAAGTGTGTCAAAAAAAGCCTAAAGCCAAAAAAGTGAGGAATGGTACAAGACGAAGATTTTTTTTCAATCAATTTGTAAGTTTTAAATTATATAAATGAACACATTTTGTTTTTTTAATGAAAATCCCCTACCAAAATGACAGATAAGATAAGATCAAACCTAGTTTTATTTACTCATATAAAACAAAGAGTACAACATTAGCATAATAAACTTTTAAAATTGAATTATAATAAGTAAGCTGGTGTCACAAAAATGTCAGGGGTGCTATTTATCACTTTTTAATTACATCTATTTATAAAGAACAATCTTTATTTTATTTTTACAATATTTGAAATGGAAAATCTACTGATTGCAAATAAGGATATTTAAAAAGATGATTGGTAGGATCCTTGCAATATTTTAAGCCACAAATTCAAATTATAACTGCAACTAATTATACAAAAAGAAACTAGACATTTAGGAAAAAATTATGCAAATAAAGAAAAGTTAAAATTCTAGGGCTAAATTCATCCTGAGTAAATAATTAAAACTCTTAGAAAAAGCACAAAGCACTGTGCCTTCATATTAGCTCGTATTAAAAGAGTTGTACTATATTTACACACAGCTTTTTTGTGAGAGAATATCAACAATTATTGATGCTGGAGATATCGACAAGGTTGAAAGATAAAAATGTCAATTTTAGTTACATTTTTTAATGAAAAGTGAGCAAACCAGTTTCTACAGATGCCTTAGAGAGTTGAATTGTTGAATTCAGGGGGTAGCCTGGGAGGTTCACTCCCCCCCCCCCAGAAAATTTGTGCTTTCAATGGTCAAAAAGTGTAATTTCTCACCCCGGAATTCTATAATGTCCCCCCCAGAGACACAGAAATCCCTCCTGGAGAAAAGCGACTGAATTCAACACTGCTTTCAGAGACTTTTAACTTCTTTAGTAAAAAAAAAGTGAATTTAAAAAAAAATAGTGACTAAAGGTGACAAAATTAAAAAAAGTGACTAAAAGTGAGAAAAGTGACTAACTTGCATCCTTGTACAGTGTCAGAGCAGTGAAAATCAAGCTATCAAATATTAAAAATAAAATAACATGTACGTAATCCAAAGCGTCTGAGATTATTCCTCATTTTAATTATGAGTAATATTGCTAATTTCAAATGAATTCTCAACTCTTATTTAGAATTTATTTATGAATTTCACTCACATGAAAAATCGGAGAGAAGTAAAAATATCAACTGTCTAGGTTGCACCTGCTGCCATCTGTTGCAGAAATCTATAATCAATTAGAATAGTAAAATGTCGAACGAAATTTAAACAATCATTGATGATAAACTATCTTCCCATTATGTAGTGTTTTTTTTTTTTTTTTTTTTTTTAATGAATAAGCCGTGCTGTACAATATTTTAGGTGCAATAAGTTTTAAACAAATTATGTTTCCAAGATCCTTTATTCATAGTATTTAAATGATTTATATGCTCATTAGTAGCTTTAACTAAATGCATTTTTAGTTGTGTTTTCAACGGAGTTCAATTACTTTTTTACATAAAAAAAAATTGTCAATTTCATATGTTCAAATGATTTATGGTAGTACTTATTCCGGCTAGAATTACTGCAAAAATAAAAAAAGGACGAGCGAGCGAAGCAAGCAGGGACCGCGTAGCGGTCTCAATGAGAATTGCTTCGCAATTCACGGGGGGTTGGCGAGCGTTAGCGAGTAGGGGGCTGAGCCCCCTAGTTATTTATTAATATTTTATTATGATTTGTGATGTATAATTGCTAAATTTTCTTAACTTTTATATATATATTTAATAGAACAATCATTTATAAGCATTTTGGAGATATCTAGTTATTGCAAGAAACATAGTCTATATAACGCTAGCCATTGACACTCTGAGAATGAAGACAAACATTGCCATAATTCATTTATTAAAATCCATTCACCCTTTCCCATTTTGTCAGTATATAAACATTACACTCAGCAAGGGCAAAAAGATTACTCTGCTTTTCTGTGCATAGTCATGTAAAAATAGGACATACATAAAGTTATACAAGATAGCTTAACATTAGAAAAGAAAGGAGAAATCTAACAAACAATTTGGAAAATAAAAATATTTTCTTGGAAATGTCTTTTTGAAGTAAACTCATATAACTCATTGTTAAATGATGGGTAACTAATCCATTTTCAACCATTTAATTCAATAACTCAAACAGTGTTTCACTGGATAAGTGCAACTAAATAAATCTTTACATACTGAGATTCAACAAATTAACTTCCCATTTGAGAAATATAAAATAAAAAGTATACTTTTAAAAGTAGAAATTATACCAAAGTTTGAATATTAAAAAATAAAAATATATCCTTTAAAATTATTAGTATAATTAGTCTTATTAGTATTGAGAAATAAATGAAGACTTAACTCGAAACAGACAATCAAGAAAGTTGGCAATATGTACAATGAAACTTTGAAATAAATGTCGCAAATGCAACAAGGTTGGAATTTTTTTTTCTCCATTTGGCAAGAAAACCCTGTTTTTGAATACCTGTTAGGGTTAGTGTATGAAAACAACATGTTAGTTTTATTTTATTGTAAAACACACACACATTATAAAAAAAAAAAAACATTTTATTTTAAAACAAACACACTTTTTAAATTTAATATAAAACATACACAATTTGTTCTACAGGGTTGCCATATGAAGAAAATCTCTCCAAAATAGTCAGATTATCATGCTAGCAAAGGCTCCAAAAAGAAGCTCCGATGTGTCTAAGACATCTGTACCGAAACATTTATACTAATAGTCAGATATTAATAATACTTTCTATTCAAATCCAATTAGTACTTCTTACTATCACACTGACTGCATATTCAAAGCACTACTAAACAAATGGAGGAAAACATGAAATGTTCATGCTAATTAATACTTTAATTATTAAGGGTCAGGGTTGTTTGATTTAAATCAGCTTGATTTAAATCGTGATTTAAATCATGATTTAAATCAAATGATTTTTAAAAAAAAATCTTTGATTTAAATCAGTTTTTTTAACATTCATATTTACTGGCTGAATAAGGATCAAATTCCTCATTCATGTTAATATAAAAGTTAAACTCATTCATTTCAGATTAAAATTACCTTTTAATAACATTAAATAAAACTTTTATAGATTAAAAATACTATTATATTATGAAAGTAAATGCAACACTGCATTAAAAATATTATCTATCCATAGTACATTCTCCAAAACTACTGATAAATACTTACTAATTTTTAAAAGTTTTTTTTCTTAGTCACTTCCATTTTTTGAAAGCAAGATGCTGAAGCTAAAGTTAAATATATTTAATATAATAGTATTTTCAGTGGAGAATCACTTTCTCTAAAGCAAATTATACATAATTCACAAGTTTGTTTTACATTTACCTGCAAATTACAATATCCCATATGTTGATGTTGATGTATTGATCATATAATGTGATCAATACATGAACTAATTATAACATAAATATTTGGACTGTTTGTCTAACATAGAATTAATTCCAGTTTCATGTTTCTTCTATAATTGAAAATACTTTAATCCCTGTAACTGATCCCTTTCCTCTTTCTTTTCTTAGAATTCATTGCTTACTGCAATGGAAAAAAAAAAAGAAATTTTATTGTACTAAGCTAAACACTAAGCAGTCATACGTATTGTCAAGTAAGCAAGATTGTTTTCTAAAATTGACCATGGCTGAGTAAGAAGGGGGCGGGGGGGGGCAATAACACTGATAATTGATAGCTTCACACTTTTAGTTATAGGATTACCTTGTATTTGGTACCTAAGAATAGTATAGTGTGAATTTCACTAATGATGAAAAAAAGAAAGCCTTACTTTTCGCTAAAGACAAAATACAGTTCACATTTTATATCTTTATATCCGTGATAATGAAATTTCAAGGAAAATCTGATCCTTTTTCTGAATTTTTATTTGATAAAGACATCGTAACAAAGATTTCTCCCTTAGACTGGTGGAAAACACACTTTGATTCAGAAATTTGTGTATCAGATTGTGAGGGGAGTGTAAAGAAACTCATAGAGCAACTGTTTACAGCAACAGCTACTTCTTCCTCCGTGGAACGGATTTTTTCAACATATGGTTTAGTTCAGTTCAATCTATACTTAGAACTAAATTAGGAAATGATAAAGCAGCCAAATTGGTGTTCTTATACAAAACCTTAAATGCATAAATAGTTAAAAATGTTAATATAATTACATATATGTAAATAATTACAAAATAAAAAACAGATTTTGTAAGAGATTGAATTGTAATCTAATATTAAAGTATAATTTTATATTAATGATTTAAACAATTATCTGTTTATAGATATTCACCAATGTTAAACTGTTTCTATTTAATATTTTGTCATAACTTAAAAATTATAGAATTGTTCTTGCATGATACATAATAAATATATACCCATATGCATTTAGCATTCTTTGTTGTATTTATTATACGTTGTTATATAAAATATGTGTTATTTAGAGTAATACATGAAAGAAAATTTTAATAACTTTTAAATTAAATAGAAATTTATACATATAACACACATATTTATATGTATAACAATTTAATATTAGAATGTTTTAAATTTTAAATAAATAATCTAAATTTGTTTGCAACAATTTTAAATTTAAATTATTTTGAATTCTTATCTAGAAATTGTAATGAAATTAATAGAAATATGTAAATCTACACAGAAAATATAAATAAATATGTGCAGAGTACACAAATAATATTATACTATAACAATATTTTAAAAAATCAAAAAAATCCGATTTAAATCAAAAAAATCTGATTTAAATAAAAAAAAAATCAGATTTTTTTTTTTTTTTTTTTTTAAAATCACGATTTTTAACAACCCTGTTAAGGGTACATTACCTTTTCATATGCTTGAAACCTTAAGAATTAACAGATGTTACTTTCAAGAAATTTTATATGTGAGCATAAATTTCACTTGTGGATGGCTTTTCAAATTAGTATTGCCTAATATCAATAACATTATAAATTGACATTTAAAAAACCCTCATATTTTTTATTAATTTGTAATTTTTTTGATTTTGAATCATATTGCATACAGAAAAAATATCTTAATGATTTAATGTCTAATGAGCAATTATTAAAGAAAATTAAAGCTACTACTTGTTTTTTATTAAAAAAACAGAGAAATTCAATAATTATTCTAACATTATTTACTGGAAATCCAACCATTTAGGTAAAATAAATTATTTCTGCAGTCTTAAAAACGTACAGCACAATTTTTTCCCCCAATAAACACTAATGATAAGCCCAAGTCAGATATACAAGTTTAACCAACACTAATTGTTCCTTTTAAAAACAGAGCAAAGTAAAAAACAAGATTAGGGAAAATCTGAGAATGAATCATTTGTAATGATTTACATTTAAAAGTGTTTCAATATGAAATCACAATTTGCAAATGTCTAAAACAGTGATTCTTAAACTTACAGCCAACTTGCACTGCCAACGGGTCCCAAGGCTCGCTAAAATTTTTTTGCCGGCTTGGCCCATTAAAAATTTCTTTAAATTCTGCCAGCCGGGCCGGGCCTCAGGCCAAGCCTGGCCACAAACTACAACAAAGATTTTTTTTCATGATTTGGCAGTCAATTCTATAGAGCATGTATTTAAATATGCACCTGAACCTTTAAGTGTGGCCAGATACAAATCCCCCCCCCCCCCCCTCCTCCTGCAAATTTGACTATGAGGAAATCAAAAAAGTTGGATACTCTTTATCTAAATGATGCATGCAGATTGCTGAAAGCAGAACTAAACAATTTGGCAAAAATATATTTTAAAACAATAATATAGACACCTTGATTTTTTTTTGCATGTGTGTGTGGGGGGGGGGGGGGGGAGGGAGGAGGGTAATGGTTAAATGACAAAAACAACAGAGACCAAAGAGAAGAAACTTTACATTGTAAGATGATAGATCTCTAAATATAAGCAAGATATATTTTCCACCCAGCACTCCAGTCAAAGCCAGTTTAACAGGGGTGTCTCATTTAGGAAAGGCAGGAAAGAGCAGTGTCCCTCCCCCCAGCTCTTTAGTTTCAGACCTTTTTTCCTTATCTATTCCTTTTTTTCCATATTATTGTTGTTTGAATGTTGTTTGTTTTTACTAATTGATTAATAATTTTATGTAAATAAATTACAACAGGAAAAAAAATTAATTTAAATATATGTATAAAAAATGAATAGAAAAAAAAAACTTATATCAATATCTGTCAAGGCCTTAAAAAAGACGCTTTGCAAGATGGGAAATCTTGAAGAAACATTTATGAAACAGAAGGCGTTTTCGAAATTGCTTCATCAAAGCTTCAAATCTCAAAAACATCAAAATTATCAAAGGAAATTCATATCAAAAGGAAGGGGGGGGGGGATTGTTTCTTGCCATTTTTTAAATTTGAACCACCAAGAATAGCTTGTGCATGACTCAACAAGTTTTCTAGTTTTTAATAAAATATTAAACTTTAAATCTGTAGTAGACTTTCCAACTTAAAGTGGACTATGCATCTATTTAAAAACAAACACTTCAATGATCATAACTCTTACATATGTGTACTAATATTATTCATAGAACCTTTTATTAATCAGTTCTAAAAATTGTCATTTTTGCAACAATCTCAAATCAACTAAATGCTAAAGAAATAATTAAAAAAAAAAAAAAAACGCAGTCTAAACAGAACATTTTTAACTAACTGATAAGCATAAAATATAAGGTAGATTCAAACTTATGGAGACTGCTGACCAGGTCCCTCACCAGACCAGTCTTGGTGCTCAATGGATTTTGATGCCTGGCAGCAGGATTTCAAGTTATAAGCATTTGGCAGGTATTTTACTGTCAACAGCCTCAGCAGTAAAATTTAGCGTTTAGCAATAATATAAATAAATAAAATATAAATGTAATTAACATAAAAAATTATACAAAACTATTAGGTAAAAATGGACATAGTAAATATGATTTTAATGTTGTCCGAGTACAACCAAATCCAAAGCCATACTAACCGATTTGACTCTGTGACCAATGCCCATGATGAGCTGTCCTTTCTTCCTCATGGAATTCACAAACTCCATTGGAATCATCCCACTGTCATAAGCCTCGCTAAAGAGTTTGGCAGCAGCATCCAATGCTCCACCAAACCTGTCACCCTACAAAAGATTTTTAAAAATAATAGCATGAAGAATAATAAAACTTAATAATCATATTAAAATCAATACTAAAACAAGAAGTATACACATGCTGGGGGAACATAATATGAGAACAGGCAAATGGCAAAAAGAGAAGAAAACTTTTGCCTTGCCTTGCCTCGCCTCCCCCCCCCCCCACTCCCTGAATACCTAGAAATAATCTCTTTTGCCGGAAGGGAGGCAGTTCATACTAGGGTTGCCAGACTGTAAGTTTTCTGCATAAGTTGTATGTTTGTACTTTGTATGTTTAAACCTTACCTGTATAACTTCAGTTTTTTATAAGCGTACCATTTATCTTAAATATTTCTATATATGTATTTAAATAATTCAAATATCCTGTATTGAAAACTTTTGTGACACAATTGTACAGTACTTCACTGAGATGACATGAACTGCAACGGATTTTTATGTTATTGTCTTGTTATCTAAACTTAACATTATTGTAAGCTAAAAGTATCTACATAAAAGATAAACTCAATTAAAATTTTATTATCTCCAGTTTGGATATTTTATTTGTTTTATTATCTTGCTTTTTTAAATACAAGCATTTCCTTTTTTAGGTTGTCCTCCATTACAAAAGGTGTTTCTGAGCTGAATTTTATGATGTTTTGAATTGTTTATGTTGATACATTTAACTTTTGATCCTTAATGGGAAATATGACAATAAAATTAGTTAAACCGTGTTGATAACAGTTGGAAATTAATTAAAACAAATAAGCATTTACAGGAAAATTCTGTAAAAAGCACATTACTGGCACATTCAACATGAACATAGTTTATTAGAATATTAAAAATGATGGTAATGGGATAAAACCAAAAACAAACTCGTATCAATAAAAAAATCTTTATTTTTTATTTTTGAGAGAAATCTGACAACCCTAGTTGTGAGAAAATAAAATTCAAGTACTTTTTAAGGAATTAAAACATTTTCAAGGACTGTTTAGATATATGCAATTGAATTACATGCATTAAACCCTTACAAATGCCAAACCCAGTTCTGATAATAGTTTATATTTCAAATGAGCAATATTTGCATGTGCATTATTGGATTCTTATGTGAATGCCAGATTACATTTAACATTTGAATAAACCATTTAAATACATAATTCACTATTTTCACATTATTTTTATTATACTTAGGAGGGGGAATCTTACTACTCTGGTAAGGGGTTAAAATGGCTCTAGAACAAATATAATACTTAAGGAAAATAATCTCCATAATCTGCCTAATTCATAGAATTCTTATTTGATCTTAAAAATTACAGTAGATATTTTCAAGACAACACATTAGAGAGACATATTACACAATATATTAACTTAGTAAGACACATCTATACAATGAAAAGAAATTTCAAACATCGTAAAAAGATAAGAAAACACAGCTTGATCTTTTTTCTTTAAGAGAGAGAGAAAAAAGACATATCACTACAAGAGCAAAAGTAAAGTCTCAAGTGAAGTTATTTTTTTTTTCATGATATAGAATTTTTACCAGTATTTAAAAATTCGTTTCTGAAGAACATTACTTCATTATTAAAAGTAAGCTAGAGATTTCTCCTTACTGTTATTTACCTTTCACATAATATATTTTGTACCTACAGTTAGTTTAAAAAAAAAAAAAAAAATCTAATAATTTCCTTCAGCACTTTTTTTTTTGTTCACATAGTAGCAAAAAATAACACCATTAAATAAAATTTGATGACCAATTTCATTTGAGAATTTAATGACTTATTACATTTTTCAAATTTTCAAGCACTTGAAAATGAACTTTTTTGTTATTTCAATTTGTTTTTCCAAAAATTTACAAACCATGTGCCTACAGGGAACAGACATTTCTGAAGGAGAAGACAAATCTGACTGATTTATTACCGATAACAAAGTAACAAAAAGGACAATTAAAATAATAAGAGTTAATGATTTAAAACTTCATATGCTGAGGGGGCAAATAGGATTTTAGATCATTGATTATTCATTTAATGTTACAAGGAAGTTACAAATACAGTAGAAATTTCTTTTCAAATTAAACTTTGTACACAGGGAAGCCAAAATAAAAAAAAAGCAATTTTGTGTGTGTGTGTGTGTGGGGGGGGGGGGGGGGGGGTGGAAGAGAGAGAAATTTAGACTTATTTATTATTACAAGAAAGTTACAAATAGGCACAAAAGAATTTTAAAATTTTATAAATGTCAATAAGATTTTGAGCAGGAGAGGAGACAGGAGGAGTTGAAGGGAGATTTCAGATAAAATTTCTAAAGAAATCCATCTGAATGCAGAAGCTTCTGATGCCTGAATATTGCAATAAAAAATCTTACACACTCAACTGCAAGTACTTGTTTATTTGTGTCTTCTAGCCTCTTACTTGGCTATGAAATGCCATAACTTTAAATTATAACAGATTCCAAACCAGCTGATCTTAGCCTATTTTCTTTTTGAAATTTCAAGAAAATTTTTCAGATATGTTGCTTTTGCAGATTGTATTCTTTCCTCTTCCCTCACCTCACGATAAAAGATAATCCTAGTTACTTTGTGTTTGTTCTCTTGCAGCATTTGTTGTATTGTACCTTAATATATTTTATCATTTTGTACCTTGCTTTGGCTTTTAAAATGCATAAAATGAAAGTAAATGATATTGTGAATAAACACATTTCTTAAAGTTAAAATAAAACTGATATCTGATAACTAAAAACCCATTTCTCAAATGTTAAAATAATGCATGCACTCGCATAGAGTACTTTTACAATGGCATATTTTACAATAGAGAGTTAACAATCTTTACCTCATAAAATAAAATAATTAAAATACTCTTAAAAATATCTTAGTTATTGTCTGATCTTTTAAACCCACTTCCACTTTTTACCAACAATAAAAGTAAGGGTGAAGAGAAAAGTTCTTCCAAAAATACAATTGCAACCTGTATTTATAAAGGACTGTTTCAATTTTCATATTAACTCTACTTTCTCAGGCTTATTGGGAAAAACTTATCAGTGTCGATACCTTCAAGTATGTGTGATAAAATTATTACCAGTTTTCTATTTCGAAAGCCTTGGAGGGTTTTAAAAGAATAAAATAGAGTAACATGTCACTTTTCATTGTGATAATATTTATTTATGGTAGCTGCTAATGAAAGTCAAATTAGAGCACAGATTTGTGCAATGTTTTTTATGGGTTTGTTAAAAACCGACTCTTGATAGTTTTCAATTGACTCACATTTTCTTGCTAACTGTCACAATTTTACATTATTGAATCAGAAGAGACAAAAATTCAAGTGAAATGCGAACCCTGATTATGAGTTACGTATATTAGAATGTAATAATCCAGCTTTTACCATAAAAACTTTTAAACAGTCTACTTAAAATGTACTAGTATAGAAAATTAAAGCTGCTTAACCTTTATTTCTTTATGCTATCAAATAAGAATTCAATGCTAAATTAACCATGAGTTATGAAATGAGAGTTTTGAAGCAAACAGTCCAAGATATATAATTATACAAAATTACTGAGCTACTTGAAGAAAAATAGAATACAAAGACAAATTTAATGTTGATTTTTTTTTTTTTACATTAAGTAAATTTACTCAATTAGATATTTTAAAAGTTTAAGTACATCTTTACTGATAATAATACTTACAATGGTTAACAGGCCAGAAACGAGAGATGAAACCAGGTATTTTCCTGCCCTATCACAAACAATGGTGTTGTGAGCTCCAGATACAGCGGGTTCATGATCGGCTGTCACCATTAATACCATCTCCAAGAACTTGCCAGCATAGACAGGCAGTCGCCGCTGGAACCACAGGAGACCGAGAACACCTCCTATTCCAAGATCTTCTTTGATGACTGTGGTGATAGGTGTGCCAGCATAAAGAAGTTCTTGACCTCTTTCGTCACATATTCTTGTCATAAAAGAAGTTGGCTTACGTATGAGACCCAATTCCTTTCAATTAAAACAGCGATATAAATATTCATGTAAAAGCAAAGTGTCAGTTAAGAGATACACTTAAAATTATTTAAAAAGAATATTTAATTTGTTATCATGAAGACAAAAAGGAAGAGTCAAATTATCTTTATAGAAACAATATAGTAAGTTAAAACAATCAGCTTTAATGGAAATAGCATCTTTAATTTAGAAAACAAAACATTCCTACAGGAAAAGGAGAATTAAACATTGTAAAATACTTTTGTTGCTAAATTTCTGAAAAAATAAAACTCATGCGATCTCGTGGTATATGTTTACTATTTTCAAAATATGCGAGAATTTTATATTTATCATTAAGATCTGAAGATGTCACCGATAGTTGTGAACGAAACATATGTTATCTACATTAAAAAGGTATTTTAAATATTCCGTGTTATGTTTTTATCACTTTAAGCATTATTGGACTTTAATTTAAAATAAAACTCATCAAGAGTTGTTTTTAACTTCTTAAAAAGTTGTTCTAAGGCCATAACTTTTTATTGCATTGAGTTAGAAGTTCCAAATTTTTACAAAATCAATGGGAACATAGACATTTGATATTTATTTTAACTTTATACCTTCAACTGTTCCTTAAAAAAATCGTCTTCACAGACAGACAAGAAAGCAATCCTAGAAAGATTGTTTTTTTTTTTCCTATTGAGGTACGGAACCCTAAAGAGCAAACATTCAGCCAAAGTATTCGGCCAACTGATATACAATATTCAGCAACAGAGATGAATAGTGGCTAAATATCAATTACATCCCTAGAATATACAGAAAAAAAGAAATAAAAAATCTTAATTTTTCTGACAAGAAATTTGAAAAATATTAAGGCAGTCCAAGCCCATACACAAGATTGTAGTGATTTTAACCAGGGGTGGTTTTAACTGTTCTGGTCAAAATATGGTTTGACCATCAGCAGTCAAAATGAGTTTTGATCAGTACAAAAAAAATTTTAATTTATTTTGCTAAATTCATTTTTTAATATTTAATACCACATTTGACTGTGTTTTACTTAGTATATTATACTTTAATTTTCATTTTCAGCACAAAAGTATTTTAAAGATAAGACAGTATCAAAGTATTGGAATAGTTTTAATAATAATTTAATTACGTATCTACTTTTATATAAAAAGTTAAGGAAACTAAATCACACTAAGCAAAAGAAACATTTTAAAAATTTTATTTAGAACTCAAAAAAGTAATCACAAGTGTTGTATTAAGCTAAAGACGATTTCATAGTTATTCTGGATGAGATCAAATTTGGAAAATAATCTTTTTACTGATGAAGAGCATCAGTAAAAAGACCACAACCATTCATCTCAGATGCGTTATGAAATTTACAAATTCTAAATCAGTATTTTTCATTATTGCCCACCAGATAATGTAATGTGTCAGTTACACATTAGACATTAGGAAAAATAAGATTTATTAAATATATGTTTCTGTATGAAATATTATTGCATAAAGGCACAAAAAACTTCACCTATATTTAATAATTATATTAATCTAATACTAGATGGTACACGTCAAAATTTAACGGTAAATAACTTGAAAGCTCCTTTAGAAATATGCTTTTATTTTTAATTAGCTGCTTTTTAATTTATTAAGTATTGAAAATTTTATGAATTCTTATATTGTGTAAGCGATTTCTATAGATATAAAAAGATAGATTGTTTTGTCAGTCCAGCCTACTCAACTAATGAAGTGAAATAATTTTAAGCTTGTAATTTGCATTCTATTATACTTGAATTAATTTAGCAAGAATTTAACTAAAAATATTAATTTATTTTTACTTACTATAGTCTCTAAAATTAAATATATATATATCAATATTTAGTATTTTCTTTCTTTTTTTTTTTAATTACGCGGTTTTTAAAATTTTCCATTAATTTTATTTTTATCAGCCTGACTCTAAAACTCAGATAAACGATGGATATCAAGTCAAGGTGATTTCTTTTATAATTCTTATATGGATATTTTTGCGTCTTTCTTTTCTTTTAAGGAGAATAATAATATACTTTTCTTAGTTATTCAAATATATCTTGTTGATAATTGTCGTACAATATATAGATAAAAGTTTAGATCACTTTATTTAATCGATAACTACATGCAAAACCTTTTCATTTAAATATTTATAATATAAAATAAGTAATTTAAAAAATATTGTCAGTTGTTAAATTTTATTTACCACAGTCCCAATATTTTTAAAAAATAACAATATTTAGTATTTTCTGATTTTTTTTTTTCAAACTACACGACCTTTAAAAATTTTTATTAAATTAATTTTTATCAGTCTTATTCTAAAACCCAGAGTTTAAAATTTGCTGTTTGTAGCTAACGATTTATAATACATATTTTTTAATTACTTGAATTTATATTTTCCATTTTCACACATTATTTAATTGTTAAATCATGGATATCAAGATAATTTAGAGTTCCTATATGAATATTTTCCCTTCTTTTGTTTTCTTTCCTTTTCTTTTTTCTTTTTTACTTTCCATTTTAAACTATTTTTTCCTCCGGATTTTTCCATTTTTTTTATAAATTTTTAAGTATTTTTTCCTCCGGATTTTTCCATTTTTAAAAATTTTTAGTTATTTTTTTCCTCTAGATTTTTCAATTTTTACATATTTTTAGCTATTTTTTCCTCCGGATACTTCATTTTTACAAATTTTCGGCTATTTTTTCCACCGGATTTTTCCGCTTTTAAAAATTTTTAGCTACTTTTTCCACAAATTTTTTCTATTTTTACATATTTATACATTGTTTTCTTCCAGATGTATCCATCATAAAAAATTTTATCTATTTTTTTTCTATGAATTTTTTAAAAATATTTATCAAGTTTAATAATTTATTACCTTTAACAATTAAAAAATTTCTAGTAATATATGGCTTAAACTTTGAAAATTGTCACAAAACGGAATAAAATCAACGTTTACTTCATGAAAGAAATTGTCATAAAAACTGTAAATAGTCAATTCTCTGCACACACGTTATAATTGGGGAAAATTTCGATATTCCTCCTTTTTCTAATGCATGAAATACATGCAAGACGCGGTTGACTATGCTTTGCGTACATTAACCAAACAAAAAAACATCATTGGACGCATGAAACTCGCTGTACAGCATTCTCTAGAATGCATGAAATTCATTCAAGACACGGTCAGCAACTTGTGTATGTACGCTTCGCGCACAGTAACTGAAAAAAAAACATCACTGGATGCATGAAACTCGCTGTATAGCAATCTCTAGAATGCACGAAATTCATTCAAGCCGCGGTCAGTAACTTATGTATGTATGCTTCGCGTACATTAACTGAAAAAAACATCACTAGACTCATGAAACTCGCTGTATAGCAATCTCTAGAATGCATGAAATTCATTCAAGCCGCGGTCAGTAACTTATGTATGTACGCTTTGCATACATTAACAAAAAAAAAAACATCACTGGAGCATTTTACCTATACTTCAAAACATATTTGATTTGTTTCTCATTTCCAAAATAATTTTCATTCATATTTACTTATTATAAGCATGTTATTTAATTTTACTGACTGATTGATTTATATTTAATAATAAAAGTTAAAATGTTTTGATTTAAAAACAAGATGGCTAACTGAGGGTGAATCCCAAAACTTCGCCGCATCGTCAATGAGTTAGCTCAGCCATACTCAACTTTTTTTCTCGCGGGCCGCAAACATATGTTCGGAACGTTCGGCGGGCCGCAACACAATTATACTATAATGTAAAAAAGGGGTAATTAAAATAGTAAGATAGAAAAAAGCAGTATATAACAAACCTATATAATAAAGTTAATATAATCAGTAAGATTGAACGTCTGTCAAAAAAGAAATATTACCAAAACTTTTAACACCACTATTTCCAAACAATAAACTTTGTAGTAGATTTCAATTGCAAATAGTGTACAAATAGTGGTATAAAACATTTTGCTGCCAATTTTTTCCAACGTTCGTTTTTTTCGGTAAACGTTCAACCCTAATAAGCATTATTAGGTAAACGTAATAATATAACAATGTAGCATTCCCAAGTTCTAAAGAAAAAAATAAGGTGATTTGCTTTAAAAAATTAATCGTTTTCCAAGACAAAAACTTTTTTTAAAGTGTAGAAATGTATAGCACAAATGTAATAAATTTGGAATAATATTGGTTTATTGTTGAAAATTAAGAAATGTATACACTAGTATATAGCACAAATAGAACTACATGTAAAAAGAACTTTTGACTAAGGAAACGGTATTTAAGATAATTTTAAATTAGTAATTTTAAATAACAGGACAGTTTTTGTCTTCCCATGAAAATATATAAAAGAACAGTCAAGGTCTTAAAAACTTTTATACACATCTCAATTAATGTAATAAATCGAGGTTATTGATTATGTATCTCGGGCCGGACATAATGTGTGGTCTCCGGGCCACATGCGGCCCGCGGGCCGCAGGTTGAGTATTGCTGAGTTAGCTAAGCAAGCATTTAGCTCTTACAGTTTGTTTAAAAGGTACACACAAAAGCAAAAAATATGAAATTTTTTTTAATCCTGACCATTACTGTTGAAATACTGAACCAATTTGAATCTAATTGTGACAGTGTATTGATCTTGCAAATATCTTTGATGAGTTTTTTATACAGGGACACGCAAAATCAAAACATGCAAAACGTCATCATGATAACATTCAAATTACTAAGCCAATTCAAACCTAATTAAGCCAAAGTATCAATCGATGAATTCATTTAATCAAATATGTTGGGCAAAATCCTAGAACAAGCAAAACATCCGATTTGGCTATTTTGTTTACACACGTCAACCTCCAAATTCTACCCAATCAGAACGCATGCTTTTTAAGCTTAGGCAAGCGGATACTTACACACTGCTTATGGCAAGCTTTTTCACAAAATAAACAAATTTTATTTCGTTTTACAACTATTTACAAAGTTTTAGCAAGTTTTTCTTCATGATTTTTCTATTTTTGCAAACTTTTAGCAATATTTCGTCTGGATATCTCAATTTTTACATACAAACATTTAGCAATTTTTTCCTCCAGATTTTTCTATTTTTAATAATTTTTAGCTATTTTTTCCTCCTTGCTAAAACTTTGTAAATTGTCACAAAACGGAATAAAATCAATGTTTACTTCGTGAAAATTTTTAATAGAAACTGTGTAAGTAGGGAATTCTCTGCTACAAAGAACACAGGTTATGATTGGGGAGAATCTAGAGATTTCTGATTTTTCAAATGCACGAAACTCATTCAAGCACCAGTTAGTAACATATATATGTATGCTTTGGGTACATTAACAGAAAAAAAAAATCCTGGATGCATGAAACTCCCTGTGCAGCAATCTCTAGAATGCATGAAACTCATTCAAACAGCGGTTAATAACATATATATATATATATATATATATATATATGTACGCTTCGCGTACATTAACTGAAAAAAAAAATCCTGGATGCACAAAACTTGCTATATTCAGCACTCTCTAGAATGCATGAAATCCATTCAAGCTGCGGTCAGTAATGTTCGCACTAAAATTGGTTTAAAGCAATCTCTAAAGTGCATAAAATACATCTTATATAAAATCAACAAAAATGCACTTACCTTTATTTCTCATCCTTTGTTTTTTTTTTAATGTGTTGTATGTGATAAAGGATAATTCCTGTGAAATCAGGAATTATCCTTTATGACATACAACACATAAAACTTCATAAAACACATTTCACAAACATAAATCAACAAATCTGACACACAGCAAACCAACCCACAGACAATAGAACTCTATTATAGAATATTCCAATCTGTCAACCAACCAATCAAATCTAATTCCCTCAAAAACCAGCTCAATTTTCAGAACTATGCATTCTGCTCATGCTAGAACCAAGCACAGAAGGTGTGGAAAAAATGTAAGAAATAAACCGGTAACAAGAAAACTCATTTATCACTTCGCTAAATTCGATGACGCCAAGTGTCTCGCTTGTTCTAGGATTTAACCTATTTTTCTTAATTATCCGTCTTAGTTTGTGAATAAATTTTTGTGATGTCAGTTGAAACTGATCTCTCGTACACAACGATGCATCACATTTTTTTAATGTTTTTTTCTACACCATGATGTTGCTATTTAACAACATTATTTTAATTTTAATAAATAAAACAACTAATAAATCAGTAAATATGAACGTTTGCACTCATGAAGCCCCCCCCTCCCCCCCCCCAAAAAAAAGATATATATTGTTTTAATTTCAGGGTCATAGTAACTGAAGAAAAAAAAAATCCTTCTATAGCGTTTTCTATTTTTCCATGTGCTGTGAAGATTTTTTGACGTGTTCAAAAACAAATTTCACAAATACTTCTAACTTAATTAACAAATACTTCAAAAATATATTTTTAATTCCATGTTGTTTATTTATGAAAAAATACACTAAAGTTTGGTAAACTTCTATCTCTGTTTAAATTTAAATAGTCTATTTCAAGAATAAAAACATTCAGTAGAATGCATAGCTTTGACAATACATTAAACAGAAATGAAGAATACAGTACCTTTTTTTTTCCATTTCTTATATTTGGTGCAAGATACTACTAAATACTTCGCAACAAGATTTGTTTAAAGATATTACCCTCTCTCATGATTTTTTGGTTTCCAATGCCACGTCCACCATTGCCTCGAGTACTGAGGACTGATTTCGTGAATTATTAAGTAAAATCTATATTTAACATTTGAAAATCAACTTTCACTAGAAAAAAACAAACAAAAGAAACAATGATAGAACTTTGTATTTCTCTGACGTAGGAAAATAAATATTAGAAGAGAAATACATATTTCTTTATTATCTGTTTTTAAAATGCAAATTTGAGAAATGAAATTGAAAAAAAAAAAGGTACTGTATTCTTCATTCTTGTTTATATAGCTGATCAAAGCTACGCATTTCACTAAATGCTTTGATTCTTATACTATTAAACAGAGACAGAAGCTTACAAACGTACATAAACAACATGTGTTAATCGTACTTTTTGTGTATGTGTTTTTTATCGTACAGAAACAACATGGAATTAAAAATATATTCAAGAAGTATTTGTTAATTAAAGTTAGAAGTATTTGTGAAATTTGATTTTCAACACGTCAAGAAATCTACATAGCAGCGAATCGCAAACGAAGAAAACAAACTGATGATTGATTCGTTGAATGATTTCTTGTTACGCAAATTAATTGATAGGAAAAAAAAATCTGAATCTTTTTTTTTCCCTTTAAACAATCACAAATTAAATATAAATAACAATTAAATTGTATATATATAATTATAAAATATTTCAATATTTTAATCGAATCTAAATATTTTTTAACTTAATGAAGATTTTGAAATGTGAAATTGTTTATTATAACAAAAAAGAAAAATATACAAACAATAATTTAATTTAATACATATATATTAAATATTAAAAATTGCATTAAAAACTGTTTTCGTATTTAAAAAAAAAAAAGAATCTAAATAGTTTTTCAGCCACAGGTAACTCTATAGCTCTATCTAACTCTAACCGTGACATTCATTAGTATTCTCCACGAGAGCCTAAAATGAGCGTCATTCCATCTCATGCGCATGCGTCAGAAGTTACCTTTTCTGGGAATTCAGAGCCTGATTCCAGCGAGGTATTACCATTTTTGGCGGTAAATCGCTTGCAATTTAGCAAACAGTTGTAGTGAATAAGAAAATATACGAATGCAATATTTGGCAGTTAATCGCTTTCAATTTTGTGTTTTACTTATGTTTGTTTTGATTTTTTAAAAATGATATGGCTATGTTAAACTTCATTTTATAATTTATAGTAATTGAATCAGTGTTTGATTGTATTTAGCAAGCATTTTATAAAGTCTTCATTTTTCTTATAAAATTATTAATCATTACGTGTAATAAATATTCTATTTAAAAGCATATAGCATATATTTAAAAATCTATTGAAGAAACGCTAATACCTGTTTAAAAGAAATTTTATTCGCTATTTTTATGTTTATATTCATTAAAAGTCTGAGCGATACAGTTTATACTATTGTGTTATTCGTGTTTTAGTACATATGTTAAACTTTTCTGTAAACATTCAGACCTGTTTACAAAACTGCGGTATGAATTCAAATAATATTTCAATTTAAATTTCAGCAAACAATATGACACAGAATGCAAGCTTTTCGGTTATACATTTAAAATTATTTCCTTGCAATTCGGAATAATTTTCATATTTAATTGTTGGATTCCTGTAGTATTTATTTGAGTTCTGTAGTGTTTATTGTGAATTATATGTCTGCAATAGGTTTTATGTTAATATTCTAATTCATTTAGTATTCTATAACATCATAGATTTGTTTATTTTTTGACATATTTAAAATTTATTTAACACATTCTTTATTTTAACACTACAGGTTTATTTATTTCTTGGTTTAAGGTAGTAATAATTAATTTTGAACAAAAAAATACTAGATTTCAATAAATTTGTTTATTTGTAGTAGAAAAACGATTTTTAATCTGAATTGTAACACCACACCTATTTTTAATACTTTCTATTCTCATTTTATTCAGGTTGGAAATGAGCATGCAAATCATTTAAAAACATAGAAGATAATTCATAAAATCTGATAATCAGGTTATAAATAAACAAATAAATCTTCTGTTGAGGCATTAAACTGTTGATGTGATGTTTAAAAACACAAAAATTGATAAATTATTATTTTTAAAAATGTATCTATATTTTTAAGTGTGTAATTTATTACCATTGGTAATTTAAAATTATTCAAAATATTTGTTTTGAAAAATTAGAGAAAAATATTGAATTTACCAAAAATGTTTCAAAATGCTTGGAACCAAGCTTAATTCTAATCATCATATTTTAATGCAATTAGATAGATTACAGCACTCTTTTCTAGATAAAACATGTACTACTAACAATGAAAAAAATGTAAATCATTATTTCGTCTTGAATGTTTAATTAAATAAAATCAGCTTGGATATTTGTAATAGTTGACAATTTTTTTTTCTTAATATATATAATTAATTTCCACATTTTTTCGCCAAATAAGAATTTTTTTTAATATTTAAATACATGTGTCAATTTCTTTTCTGTTTATTTTTCCTTCTTAAGTAATGAAAACAAGCTGTTTACAAAAGTATCTAAATGAAATATATTATTGTGTAAAAAATAAATTATTGTATTTATCATGTATCTAAAAGTTAAATACCAGTAGTAATTGATGTCAGTGTTTTAATTCCTTTTATTTGAATTTTTTAAAATGAAATTGTGTTTACCTCTTCAGGGACTAAGAAAGTAATTTATGTTCAATTCTGATTTTTGTTTCATTAGAAATAAATGTGTTATTAATTTAGCTGGGTATAGGTGATAAATCACTAAATGTTGTTCCCATCATCAATATTTCTAATGCATGTATTTCATTTAAAGTATAAACACCTTATACCATTTAAAGTATACACATCTTTCATTTAATTTATTTCATTAAAAAAATGAAGAAGAAGAAACAATATAATTAACCAAAATAATTTATTTCACCATCAAAATATTGTTTCTAATTTACACATACAATACATAAAAGCTGCTATTGAAAAGGGGGGGGGGGCTTGGTAAGATTTGCACCCAGTTAACAAAAGGGCCAAAATAAGTTTTTATTTTTTAACTTTGGTTTGGGCTTAAGCTTTGATAAAACACAGTAAAAACTTAACTTTATTGATAAAAAATTAATTTTTTAAATGAACAGTAGTAAGTATCCAATTCATGTTTCAATTTAGTATCAGATTTATAAAGTTGGCTGAGAATCATGCATATTACTTCTAGTATAAACAAATACGTAGAACAGTTAATAAATTTTTCTCTTCTTAAATATTTCTTATTCTCTGAAAACGAAAGCTACAGCTTTCAAGAAGTGTTTTATGAGTTATGTTTTAACTTATAATCTTATTAAATTAGTTTTACAACCATAATTTCTCTTTTCCTGAAAAATTTCTCTCTTTATCAAAACAGAACATTAATGTAATCAGAATTTTTAAACTGTTTTTCAAGACTACCTTTTTATTTCACTGAATAGCTTTTGTTTATGAATCTTGTTTTTTTTTAAATTTCAAAACTGCAGAGCAAAATATTAATATTAATTCTCTTAAACTTGAAAAGTACATTGAATCTTTGTGCTCCAGTCTCCTCATCAGATAGCATCATTATTCTTATCTAATTAATTTATGTACACAGAAGCTTATAACAGTGCCTAAAACAGAACTTTTTTTTTTGTTTTTAATTGTCAAATATAATTGAAATAAAAGCTGCTAGAATGGAATCACTATGTACTGGAGAATTTTTTTTTTACAAGATACACCTTCTTTTGTAATTTCATTTTCTATTTAACATAGGATTTAGTTGTATAGGCTCAATTTTCTTGTACTGTACTTAACAAGGCATACTTAAGTACAAAAATGTATTTATTTATTTTTCAATGCATTAATCAAACTCCAATCATCCAAATTAAAATCACCCTTATCAATATTAGGAAATAAAAAGTAGCATTTTCAAGAGAAAAATAATAATTGAAATGTAAATTGTATCTATTTCTTCCTAAAAATATATATTTTTTTCTTTTTAAAAATATTTCTATTTAAAACATTAAAATTTATACAACAGCCCCTCGATATATATTGCGCTACTTGGGAGATAAGAGAAAAGCGCGAAAAACCGAAGGGAGTGAGAAGAGTGTTTATAAGTGAAAAATAAAGAGCCCTAAATTAAACTACTATGTTTCGATTTAATACTTGTTCAAAGAAGCTACAAGTTTAACACAATGAGATGGTCAAACGTTAAAAAATACAAATCCGTACACATACAGTATATGTTTTTACTTACATGTATAGTATTTTTTTGAAAATGAGTATCCAGAGTTGTTTGTTTTTTATTTTCTTGCCACTGGAAGTTAAAGAACTAAAATGAACTAATTGCATTTCATTTATATGCTTGGATATCAACGTTTCAAAAGTTTCATATGCTTTTTTCAAGAAACTGAACAGCTTCTGTCATCGAAGCTACTAAATCCTCGTCAGATACTTCCTCTTTGTCATTCTCTTCTTGGGCCATAGAACTATTATCTTTTTGAACTGCAGAAATAATTTCTGCTTATACAGAAATGCTGCTGACTATTGCGTATATTCTTTTATCAGCAAACCAGAAATTTATCAGTTACAACTAAAAAAGAGCAAAATAGCCGAATGTGTGATATAACGAGGAGTTAGTGTATTTAATTGGGAATTTCAAAGTTTATATTTCAATAATTCTAAGTCAGTATTTCAACAATTTCAGAACTACTACACAGTACTTCTTATCATATCTGTTAATAAAATTCAGTGTTACAGTCTAAGTATTTTTCTTCACATATTTATGTGTATAGTATGTTCATTTATATAAATCCACGTTAGGTCATCCAATTTCCAAATGATTCAATAAAATTTAAATTTAAAATTTTTTATTTACATATGAAAAATATAAAAACATCAATTAAATTGACAATATAAAATAGAAGCAAAAAGAATTACTAACAATAAGATTATGAATAAAGTAATTTGAAAATATCTTAACTTCAGGAGTCTTTTTGTTATTCAGCTGCATATCACAATTTGATATGATTGAGATTCAATTAAAAAATAAATAAGGGAAGATTTCATATTCACATGTGTCAGTCACACTGTGTCATAAATTAAATGTGTGACTGGCACATTTAATAATGACACAGGTAAGCTCATAAATTAAACATGTCAGTCATTTCATTAAGTATTAATTTGACAAAGAATGAACTAATTATATAATAACTGTAATTAACTTATATATAAAAAATAACTTTTAAAAAACTATACAGTTATTAAATAGTTATTCCATTCTTTGTCAATTTAATGCTTACTTAAACTACTGACGCATTTAATTTGCTTTATGCAGTGCCAGAAGTTTGACATAAAAGTCTAAATGACACTAGCCTGCTGTTGTATAGGCCTTCAACATCTTTCTCATATATGTCAAAAATTATTATAGTTAGAGATTATTATATTTATTTTAATGAGGTTTTTTTTTTTAATGAATGTTATATCACTACTATATATTTTATATTGCATGTTATATGCAAAAAGAAAAACTCACGACGATTAAACAAATGCAATGTTTTATGTTTTGTCTACTTTTTTTCAGGTTAACAATATTATTTTACACTAAGAATTATAAGGATAGTTTTTATTATATTAAAATTAAAGACTGATTATAAGGGTATCTGTTATGAAAAGTAGTACTAAATGTGATTGTAATAACTGGGATGTGCTGCAAAGATTTAGTATATTTGGTTTATTTTTAAAAATTTAAGTTAGCAAGAAAATTGCTTTTGTTGTTTTATTTTTGGTTGTAATGTGCAGTGGCACAGCCAAGGGTGAGAAGGGGGGGGGGGTCCCCCCTCCAGAGCTAAAGAAATTACTATAATTTCTGCTTATATGAATCAAAACTAAAGTTAAAATTAAACTTTTTGGCCTTTCTGCCTTGACGGAATCTGCCGCTTTGTTAAATCCAATGTGATTCAATTAAATGGTGAAAATTCTACTTAAAACTGTAAAAGCGCATATTCATCGGTTATGTCAAAACTGGTTATTTGGACTGCGTCACTTTGTCAAGATGTCTTATTGTAAAAGAAGGGTCATATACTGCCACACAGACGTTTGAGTTATATCATGAGAGACGGCAGTTTCTCGAGTGACGCAGCGAAAAACCGAAAGCCCAAAACCGAAGATTCTGTCACTCTCATATATACAGCTAGCAGGACATCAAAGGAAAATCGAAACGCCGACATTTAATATCTCAGTAAATATGAGGTATACCGTTTCAATTTTTTCACATTAGTCTTATATCTATGGCCTAACTCTATCCTGAAATTTATACATTTCTACATGCAATAGATTTTAAGAACTGGAAGTCCATTTTTAACTAAATTTGGGTAAATGTAAGGCCCTTGAAAATTATCTCGAAAATGGCTCGGGTGATTTTAAAAAAATTAATATATTACTAGATGGTACCCGTCAAAACTTGGCGGAAAAAATTACAATAACAATATTAGTAAAATAAGCTTCTTTATTACATAAGTAAGGGTGCTTATGAAACAATCTTTCAAATATTTTATTTAAAAAAAATTCTCCCAGTGAATTACGTTATTATTTTCGATGCAAACTCCAAACAAACAATCCATAAACAAAATGGAAATCAGTTTGATATTACCGCCCTATTCCTCACGGCAAGAAAGAAAATTTCCTGAACCTATGAAGTATCATACAAATAGCATATCCCTACCTTCATCTCATATTCAGTCAATAAAAGAACATATTAAATAAGGCACACATTCCCCCTCCCCTCTGTGATAATGCAACCGAATGAGCTCTTATGCGCATGTGCATTGCATCTCCCCAAACGCACCGTCGAAATTCGACGTTAAAAATAAGTTTTAAAATGTTTTGATCAAAATTTTTAAAATGTCTTCTTTAATCATTGTTCGTTTCAAATCCATATCTTCTGAAATGCATACATTGTTTTAAGCTAATCAATTTTTATGTAAAGATGAAGAATTTTTTTTACAATAATAAATCAATCTACAGATAAAGGAGATTTTTAATGTTTTCAAGTGTAATTTATTTGTATGGTTTCTTCATTTCTTTACATAATCAGGATGATTATTCCTTTTCCATAATTAAGAGAAATAATGTAAATAAATAAATATCCAAGATTATTTTTGATTCTGCTTTCATTAATATATTGTAAATTTTATTGTTAAAAGTTACTGATAAATGATACTTTAGTAAATGGGGCTTTTCTTAATTATTTTTTTTTTATTGTTAGCAGGGCGCCAATGAAGTATATATTTATATAGTATATACATACATATATACAAATATATATAATGTATATAGTTTTGTTTTTCTAGTATTGAATTTATGTGGTTTATAGATTTTGGTTGGCTTTGTGATAATGATTCTGCAAGTAATTTTCCATTGGAGTTTATTATATATATATATATATATATTACTGGCGCCGGCTAACCGAAAAGTACCTAATTTACATATAGTTTTTTTCTTAATGGGACGACGGGATAATGCACGGAATTTCGACGGGATAATGAATATTTTTGATGGTACCAGAATATTTTTCTGTATTTTATAGTTATATTAAGAAATACATATTTTTATGATTTGCTGAATCCCTTATTTGTTTACTTTTTCATGCATTCTATTATTGAAGGTTGTTAGTTCTCTTATTCGTTTAAATATACCCTCCTTATATAAAAATAGTGTGTGTTTTCTGTGGTGTTTCGCATAAACGTTGTAAAATTCAGGTTCTTAGATTTTATCCAACTTTGCTGTCATAACAGCTGATGAAGCAGCCCTTTTCGGCGATTATTTTGTTACCTGTAAAATTTTTGTTTTTGGTATAGCCCGAACTAAGAAAAAATTGAGTACTTTTTCGTTATACGGACACCATTGTCGCCAAGCATATATTTACATGTATGGCATGGTGTCGGTATAACAGAAAAGAACCAAAATTTGCGATCGATCAAATAATTGAATTTCGTTAAACATTAAATTTTCTGGTACTTTTCTATTATTCGGTCGACCACTTTTCATAACAAAAAACTATCGCCAAACTGTAAAATTAAACGCCAAAAATGCAGTCCGATTTTTTTGATGTCAGAAGCAATATACGTGTTCGTTACGTCATCAAGTGGTTTTTAATTCGAGATTTGCGTCTATTTTCCTTATGTTTTACTGAATTATTAGTTATTTCAGTAATTAAAATAACAATTGTGTCCTTAAATTCATGTATTTTATTTATTTATTTATTTTGATATTTCAATGGCAACGTTCTCCCGTTTATTTGGCGTTACAGTTTGGCGATAGTTTTTTGTTATGAAAAGTGGTCGACGGGATAATAGAGAAGTACCAATTTTCTTATTTTTAATCTGAGAAAGAAACAATAATCATGGATTTAATTAATTTTGCAATATGCGGTGCAACCAAAATAATTTTGATTAAATCAGTACACATATCGCAGACGCACCTGGGTTATTTTTTGGCACCTAAATGACGATTTTTGCTTTGTATGGCAACCTGGTGTTTTATAATAAATTTGAATATGTGTGTAAATAAATAGAATAAAATAGGTACTTTTATGTTAGCTGGGCGTCAAGGATAACTCTCCAAATCTTGTTTCAATTGGAATCATTTAAATTGCAACATTTTACGTGAGATTTGTTATTCATATTGATATGTTTACGTTTAGATATTTTATTATGATTATATTCTAGCTAATTAAGTTTTTTTTAAAGATTTTATACTACAATGTTAAAATATTACCTAGTTGATATTGGCTAATGTCAAAAGATTGGCGAACCACAGAGTTCAGGGAATAAACTCTATGCCCTCAAAAGTGGGAGTTGCCGTCTTTATGACGTCATAAGCAGAAGTAAATGTTTAATTGAAAATTACAGCTAATTAATTAAATTTTTGAACAAACGAATGCACGATAACAAATCTGTGTCCAAATATCTGTCATTTAAAAAAAGAATGGTGTAATTTGATGCAGTAGTTTGTTCTGACGGATTGTCGAAAGAAATCGCTTAACGTTTTAAATATATAGATATTAATCGGCTTTAGATTAAGCGAATGTGGTTTTGCGTTAACGTAGGAAAACTCTTGTTTTCTATATAATCCAGTTTTAAAATCGGACTCTTTTCCTTCACGTATTTCCATAGACTTATCATTAGACTTTTTATTCCTTTTTTCCTCCACGATCAACGTATGCCAAATAATCGCTTCACGAATACAGTTAAAAACTTCTGCATGTAGGAGGTAAATTTATTAATTTTTTTAAATGCGAAAACAGTTAATTATACACTTCTAATATTTAATACATATGTATTATATTAAATTACCATTTATAAGAAAATATTTCGAAATTATAAATTTGCATTTTATCGAAACACTATTTACATTCATTTTTTAATATGAGGAGATATTTTTTAATTATATGTATTCAATTTTACTGTTATTTATAATAAGTTTTCGATTTTCAAAGAATTAAAAGATTTCCCATTTCTTAGTTGTTATTGCTGAGCGAAGACAAAACTAGCACCCCGTTAACCAACCAATCACTCGTTATTGTAGTAGAGTAGATATAAATATCGTATTCAAGAGCGAGTCACGAATGTTGTTTATAGGAATAACACTCATATGAGGTATTTTATTATTTATTTATTGTTTTGTTTTTTTATTTTGATTAGATTGTCCTTTTAGAAATTGTTTTTTGATTTAGTGATGTAAATGGTGAGATAATTGTCAATAGTCACCTGTTTTATCGTTAAAAATGATATAAGGAAATTGCATTATGGCCAGTGAATCTTTTAAAAATCGGCAAAAGTAAAACACTATTGTAATGGCTTTGAGTAAAAACCTTTCAAGCACAATTAAATAACATTCAAAACATCATTGTCAAAAGACAAAAAAGTGTAAACAGAACCTACTTTCAAATTACAAGACTGTTTTTGGTACTTTTTTGGGGGGGCGCCAGTGATAATTCACCAAATCTCGTTTCATTTGGCATCATTTCAGTTGCAACTCTTTCCCATCATTCACCTCACACAAATTTAATAACTAAAACTTTTTATTCCAGTGTGATTGAAATACGTTTAATTGTGATGAAACTTTAGTATATTATATAGGGTATTTATATAACGTAAGTTTTCACTTTTATGTATATAAAATTAGATACGATGTTTTCATTATGAAATACAATGTTTCTATAGTTTATGTTATGGCTTACTTTAACATTTTTGTTATTGACTAAGCCTAATCATTAATATACCCGATTACATGAGATTTTGTTATTTGTATTGATATGTTTGTGTTTACGTATTTTATTAAGATTATATTTTAGCTATTTTTAAGTAAGTTTTTTAAGATACTATATAGCAATGTTAAAATGTTGGCTATACTTTATTAGCTTATGTTAAAAATTGGTTAGAAAAAAAGGGTTGGCGAGATTAAAAAAAATTTGTTGATCAGCTAGTGCTCGACTAACATTTAAGTACCCTATTTTTAAATAAAAAGCATTTGATACAAGGTTTTTCTGTAGTGGACTCTAAGGGTCGCTGGGATGGAATTTAATTTTTAAAAAGGACACATTTTGAACCGGTTTGTTTACAGTCCCATTTTATTAGTAGAATTTTGTGATAATTTCCCGAATGACTGGCGAATTTTGCATTTTTTGTAAAAAAAAAATCCTTAGATGTAATTTTAAACAAAATCTCCTCATTCATTTCTTTAATTTGCAAATATTTTAAGTTTTCTTATTTAAAATACTGTGATTAAATGTCCAATGTAAGATTTCCCATTGTTGAAAATTGTTATGACAGAATTTACACAACTGCAAAAATAATTCATTACTACAACAATACATTTTCAGGAGTTTTTTCCAATAAAAAAAAGCTATACAACAGAGGAAAGTTTAGTGTAGGATAATACTTCATACTATATTTACATTGCAATAATTTGGAGAGTTGCAAAATATAGCTAACAAGTAAAAAACAAATCTTTAGCCTGCGGTTTTTAAAAGACTTCCTAAATATTCACTCGACACAATGCAATTTCCTTACCTTGTATAATTTTTTATCGATAAAACAGGTAATTGACAATCATCTTACCATTTAAGTAACAATCTAAAGTCAATTTCTAAAAGGACAAGAAAATCAAAATAAGTAAACAAACAATAAATAAATAATAAAATACCTAATATGAGTCTTATTCTTGTAAACAAGAATTTGCATCGCAATCACCGCTCATGAATACATGACACAAGCGATAGGTTAATTTATTGTTAATTGATAGTAGAGGTGCACAATCTTTTTAAGTGAAGGTCCACTTAAAAAAATGGTTGAGTTGTCGAGGACCACCATCAGTAGCACAGAGATAATTTTGTTTCAGGGAGATGTTGGGGGGGGGGGGGGGATAATTAGCATTATCCATACATACAGCACTGTTCAGTTGCAAATTTGGAAGAATGCACCCACTAGATGGATTTGTCATTTTTATGCGGCTACTTGACAAATTTGTGATTTTTATGTGTCCGTTTAAAAAATACATGATTTTTATGTATAGGTTCAACTTTTATATATAGGTTTCAACTTTTTTACTCAGTGGCCACTGGCCCGTACATGGATTTTTTTTTTTACTCGCCAGTGTTTTCCAGCACTGACCAATAACAAATTTACAAATACTTGATAAAATATTTATGAAATTTCTCAAATGATTGTGGAATAAACGGCAAAATTCGTCAAATAGTGTCGGGAAAGAAATTGCGACATTTGTCAAATGGTCTCGGGAAAGAAATCAGGTATTGCAGAAAAAAATTAATTATGTCTAACTGTCACGAAAAAATTAGAGAAATTCGTCAAATAAGTTCGGGGGAAAAAATCACAAAATTCGTCAAACGATCTCGGGAGAAAAATAGTGAAATTTGTCTAACAATCGCGGAACAGAATTGCAAAATTTGTCGAACCGCAGCGGAAATAGAGTGCAAAATTTGTTGAACATCAGCGGAAAGAAAGTGCACATTTTGTTCGTTCATGGAAAAAATCATGAAATTAATTAATCGATAGTCGATAAATCACGAAATTTATCAATCGATAGCAGAAAAATCATAAAATTCATTGATAGTGGAAAAATCGCAAAATTCAACAACTGGTTTCAGGGGGAAATTTTTTTGAATATCGTCGAATGGCTTTGAGAAAAAAAAATCACAATCCGTCAAATAATTTCGGGAAAAAAATTGTGAAATTTGCCAAATTGTTTCGAAATTTGTTGAGCAACAGTGGGGAAAAAATCTTTTTCCATTCAATCATCGCAATTGGCAATTGTGACTATTAAGTTTGACCAGTGGTGGCAGTAAAGTCAATCGCCAAATTTTCATTATTACTCGCCGATTGGCGAATGGCAATTTTGTCCTATATTTTTATGCACCTGATCGATGAAATTCATGATTTTTTACATGCCTGATCGATGAAATTCAAGATTTTTACACACCCGATTGATGACTTCCTTGATTTTTATGCATCCGTTTGATGAAATTATTGATTTTTACATGTCTAATAAACAAAATTCAGGATTTTTATGCATGCGTTCAACAAAATTTATGATTTCCCTTCTCCTGATCCACAAAATTCATGTTTTTACTGTGCCTGATTGACGAAATTCATGATTTTCAAATGATATGGTTTCCGTCGGCCAATTAATGAAATTCACAATTTGTTTTCTCTAGACAATGGCGAAACTCGCAATTTTTTTTTTTTTTTTTTTTTACCGTTAGTTGAAAGTTACAATTTTTCCACAAACATTCGATTGAATTCTTGATTTTT
Organism: Maratus michaelseni; assembly: GCA_963931845.1. NCBI lineage: Eukaryota > Metazoa > Arthropoda > Arachnida > Araneae > Salticidae > Maratus > Maratus michaelseni. The sequence goes on from OZ007599.1 coordinate 59,243,340, forward strand.
CCACGCCCAATTGACGAAATTTGCGATTTTCCATGCCTATCGACAAAATTCATAATTTTGAAAACCCGATAGGCAAAATTCATAATGTATTCCTACGATCTATGGACAATTTGCAAATTTTTTCCACGACTGTTGGTTGAAATTTGCGATCTTTCCATGCCATTCGATGAAATTCGCTGCTCGATCCATGAAATTCACGATTTTAAGTACCTTATCGACAAAATTCGCAGGATTTTTTCAATTAGTTTACAAAATTCAAGATTTTTTTTTTTTTTTTTTTTTGAGTGATTGACGAAATTTACAACTCCGCAGTTACCGATTTTGGCATCTCTAGTTTCTGTTGACTGATTATTGAAATTTGTGTTTTTTTTCTAGCGACAAATTGGCGAAATTTTTGATTTTTCCATGCCCATTTGACAAAATTCGCATCCATTCTATGCAATTCAGGATTTTATGTGCCTGATCGATGAAATTCATATTTTCCTACGATCTATGGACAAAATTTGCAAATTTTTCTCACAAATTATTACGAAAATTCGAAATTTTTGGATAGGTTGGCATGTATGGTCTCTGCGGGCCACCAGTTACCCAACGGGCCACAGGTTGTGCATTCCTAATCGTGATGCAGTTTGGCTCATTCGACTCTACATCGATAGAACTTACTGATTTTAGTTTCACCACCAGGGGCAGTTAGGTTCATATAGAAGAGAGTGCAGCCCTGGCAATGGAAGGGGAAATTAATGGATTTTGGAGCTAACTTGAGTTCTATGGGTCCTATCACAACATGGTTTGATTCATTCGACTCAACTTCGACAGGATATATCGATTTTAGTTCCAAGTTTCACCACCAGGGGCGCTTTCCTATCTTGTGTTCTATGGGCCCGATCACGACGAGGTACGGCTCATTCGACTCGAAATCGACAGCCTGAAATATTTCAGCTATGTTTGTATAGAACAGTGTGCGTCCCCTGGTGGTGGAAGATGGAACTAATGGATTTTGCAGCTAACTCGAGTTTCATGGGTCCCATCACAATGCAGTTTGATTCATTCGACTCGACATCGACAGGATATATCGATTTTAGTTCTAAGTTTCACCACCAGGGGGCGCTTTCCTATCTCATGTTCTATGGGCCCGATCACGACGAGGTATGGCTCATTCGACTCGAAATCCACAGCCTATTAGATTTCAGCTATGTTTGTATGGAACAGAGTGCGTCCCCTGGGGGTGGAAGATGGAACTAACGGGTTTTGCAGCTAACTCGAGCTCTACGGGTCCCATTACAATGCAATTTGATTCGACTCGACATCGACAGGATATATCGATTTTAGTTCCAAGTTTCACCACCAGGGGGCGCTATCCTATCTCCTGTTCTATGGGCCCGATCACGACGAGGTATGGCTCATTTGACTCGAAATCGACAGCCTCAAAGATTTCAGCTATGTTTGTATGGAACAGAGTGCGTCCCCTGGGGGTGGAAGATGGAACTAACGGGTTTTGCAGCTAACTCGAGTTCTATGGGTCCCATTACAATGCAATTTGATTCGACTCGACATCGACAGGATATATCGATTTTAGTTCCAAGTTTCACCACCAGGGGGCGCTATCCTATCTCCTGTTCTATGGGCCCGATCACGACGAGGTATGGCTCATTTGACTCGAAATCGACAGCCTCAAAGATTTCAGCTATGTTTGTATGGAACAGAGTGTGCCCCCTGGTGGTGGAAGATGGAACTAACGGATTTTGCAGCTAACTCGAGTTCTATGGGTCCCATCACAATGCAGTTTGTTTCATTCGACTCGACATCGACAGGATATATCGATTTTAGTACAAAAAATGTTTGGTACAAAAAACGTAAATGTCGTCAAAAGATCGCGGACAAAACGCATATTTCGTCAAAGGATCATGAAAAAACTGGAAATTTCGTCAAAGGATCGCGAAAAAACCGCATATTTCGTCAAAGGATCGCGAAAAAAATGGCAAATTTCGAAAAAGGATCGGGGAAAAACGCATATTTCGTCAAAGGATCGTGAAAAAACGGTAAATTTCGTGAAAGGATCGCGAAAAAACCGCATATTTCGTCAAAGGATCGCGAAAAAACGACCAGTTTCGAAAAAGGATCGGGGAAAAACGCATATTTCGCCAGAAGATTGCAAAAAACGCAAATTTCGTCAAAGGATCGCGATAAAACGCGAATTTCGTCAGAAGATTGCAAAAAACGCAAATTTCGTCAAAGGATCGCGAATTACGTCCTCCGGCCGTAGAGCATACAGGAACTCTCCTGGTCGTGCTCGTTAAAGTTTCTCCAGGGATGATTCTGTTCCGAATTTTCCGAAAAGTTAAGGCAGTCATTTCCGAAAATTTAAAAAAAAATCTGTCATAAATTCGGACATAGAATATATCGCGTTTTTCAACAAATGGTCGACGAAAAAATTCAATTTCGTCAATCGTTCGAAGAGAAATTGCCAATTTCGTCAAAGGATCGCGGGATAAACGCAAATTTCGTCAAAGGATCGCGAATTTCGTCCAGGGATTACGAAAAAAAGACTTGAATTTCGTCAAAGAATCGCCGAAAAAAACGTAAATGTCGTCAAAAGATCGCGATAAAACGGCAAATTTCGTCAAAGGATCGCGAAGAAAATGGCAAATTTCGTCAAAGGACCGCGGAAAAACCGCATTTCTTCAAAGAATCGCGAGAAAAGGCAAATTTCGAAAAAGGATCGAGGAAAAACGCATATTTCGTCAAAGGATCGTGAAAAAACGACAAATTTCGTCAAAGGATCGTGAAAAAACGACAAATTTCGTCAAAGGATCGCGAAAAAACAGCATATTTTGTCAAAGGATCGTGAAAACACGGCAAATTTCGTCAAAGAATCGCGGAAAACTGCATATTTCAGCAAAGGATCGTGAAAAAACGGCAAATTTCGTCAAAGGATCGTGAAAAAACGGCAAATTTCATCAAAGGATCGCGAAAAAACCGCATATTTCATCAAGGGATCGCGAAAAAAACCGGCAAATTTCGAAAAAGGATCTGGGAAAAACGGCAAATTTCGAAAAAGGATCTGGGAAAAACGGCAAATTTCGTCAAAGGATCGCGAAAAAAAACGGCAAATTTCGAAAAAGGATCTGGGAAAAACGGCAAATTTTGAAAAAGGATCTGGGAAAAACGGCAAATTTCGTCAAAGGATCGCGAAAAAACCACATATTTCGTCAAAAAATCGCGAAAAAACGTCAAATTTCAAAAAAAGAGCTCGAAAAAAACTCATATTTCGTCAAAGAATCGCGAGAAAACGGCAAATTTCGTCAGAAGGTCGCGAAAAAACTGTAAATTTCGTCCAAGGATCGCGAAAAAACAACATATTTCGTCAAAGGATTGCGAAAAAACGGCAAATTTCATCAAAGGATCGCGAAAAACGACAAATTTCGTCAAAAATCGCGAAAAAACGCAAAATCGTCAAAGGGGTGCGAAAAAAACATAATTAGTGCCGGGAGTGGATTCCCCCTTCCCCCTTGTTGTATACTTTCAGAAAATTTGTTTTGAATTTCGGAATTTTTTTTTTTACTCATAATCACCCCTCAGATTCTTAGAACTTGGGTACGGCAGTTGACGTGCCTGACAGGTGATCTCCGGCACCTGGTGGCACAGCTCAATTTTACCCAATGCACCTGCGTTCGAAGCCGTCGGTATTGCAAGAGCATGTATTAATTCTCTTGTTTACGGCCTACGGCATGGCACACTCTTGGGTTTCCAGCCCCAAAGCTTCTAGAGAATTCTAGTATGGTCCCCAAGTGTTCTGTGGAATCTTCCTCTTTACATAGGCTCTGCTATTGTAACGACCTTCATCAACTGATGGGGTGCAGGGGAAGGATACGCAGGTGGCGATGTTCTCCGTGGCCGAAGAGCCCACCTGTGGGGTCATTTCCTTGTAGATAACTCATTTGGATTCACAAGAACCTTGAATCAGTGGTGAGTACGCTTGACGTCAATTGCAACTGCTCAGAGGCTAACGAAAAATACATGGATAATATCATGGATAAAATAATGATTCTGATGTCACAGGGTCCAAACTCGAGGCTAACGAAAAAGACAGGCTACCGTGGTGCATTCCACTTATCTTTTTTTACAGACCGCTAGAGTGACGTGATGCTCTTTTGGTACACTTGCATTGGTGCATTCGAGCATCACGTGACTCCCGCGGTCTGTAAAAAAATATACGCGTAAAGTACCGCGGTAGCCTTTCTTTTTCGTTAGCCTCGCAACTGCCCTATGGGGCTGTCCATAAATGATGTTACACTTTTTTTCAATATTTTTTATCCCCCTGCCCCCCTTAGTCACACTTCACCATACCCCCCCCCCTTGTCACATGTCACGCTATATTATATAGACATATACTTGGAGTTCAGAAACAAAGCACTACATTATAGATCATGTTTCAAATTTTATTTTTCAACTTTAAGTATAAGTTTTAATGACATTTGTGAGCATAACAATTGGGAATTCAAGCGCTCGAATACGCCATCTGGTGGAAAAAAGATATAACTTCTCCCTTCAGGAAAATCCCTTGCAATCCCATTGCGTTAAATGCATTTTTAATTTGTTCATAATGATTATTTTTATGCACAATTTCAGATTTCATGTGCTATTTGTGTTCTGTGTTTATATGTCAAAGTAAAAATTATCCGAATTTGAATATCTAACACTTTTAAACGCGTTTACAATAAATAATGGTTTCAATGGCACTTTAACATTAGTTAAAGGGCCAATTTTCCTGTACCGACGGCTGCAATCAGTGCCTCTATAGGCCGTTTTAAGTCCCAATAAAAGTTATTCGTGTATTTATTTTGTATAAAATAAGATTACGGTTTACGACAAAAACATAATTAATATACAATAAAGTAATACAATTAGTAATAAAATATTTATATTTTTTTAAAGAAAGGAATATATGTGAAAACAAATCACGTGAAAGTTGTTTTAGTCCGATTAAAAAATACACTCAAATTCTGGTAATTTCAAAATAACTTCAAAATTTGATCTGCTGATTTTAATGATTTTATTTTAACCAAAATGTGTGATGTCACACTTCTTCTTATCCCCTCCAACCCTCTTGTCACAATTTCATGAACCCCCCTCCCCCCCTCCAAACGTGACATCATTTATGGACGGCCCCTATAGAGCTAGGGGATCAGCAGAGAGGTTTCGAAACCCGGTAGCAGAATGGGCCGAAAATGAACTGTTTGGAAGGGACAGCTGGCAAACAAGGAAACTGAGTCATACAATGGATCCGGCTGTCCATGGAAGTGGCATTCGCCTCACGACGAAGGAGTGGGATAAGCGTACACTTTGGAAGACCTGTGGCAACATGGTGGGCGGCATTGTAGTGAGTAATGAGAGAGGATGGACTGACATTGACAAAAAGGGATGGCAGGCATACTCTAGGCGGTTGCAAACAGTAGAATTGGCCAAGCTCAACATATGGACGCTGTTTACACTATGACTACACGAGGCAACCGCCTTCAGATAATTTAACCTCTTAAAAGTCTTAGCTCATATGGATGAGAAATGGTGGTTTAAAAAGAGGGATCTACTGAACAATACTCCTAAAATGTCTTCTACAGGGCTCCACTTGAGCGTCGTACCCCAGAGCATGGCCGTAGAAACAAAAGATCGGTGACGAAAGAAATCGATGGCGACGCTTTTGTCCGGTGAAACGGAAAGGTGGTAAGCAGTGCACTGTAATAGCAGCATGTCTATGCTGTTTTATGGTTTTGCAAAGGTGCTTGCTGAGGGGTCTTCTCCCAGCGTGTATAAGAGGATCAGGATATGGACTCTAGGATCTCAAAAATATGTTGGAGGAAAACCATGAATAAGAACGGGGAGAGGACGCTTCCCTGGGGCCCGCCTCTCTTGCACTGCCGACTATTGGAGTAGACTGACTTCCAGCGGACGCAGATGGAGCGGTCAGTCAGAAAATGTGCGATCCAGCGTCTAATCTTGCCCCGTACGCCGAGAACAGCGAGTTTGTAAATCAGCCCGTTGATCCAAACTGAGTCATATGCCAACCGGATGTCTAGGCATATTGAAGGCCGCTTGACGGGAGTTACGAGCACTAGAGATGTCATCATAGAATTTACTGAGAAGCGATGTACAATAATTAAACGGCATAAAGCCATAGTGAGAAGCATGAAATATGTTATTATTGCCAGCCCAGTAAACAAGGCGATGAAGTATAAGGCGTTCGAAGACTGGAGCAGACAGCCGTCAGTTCAATCGGACGATAAGATAATGTGAAATGGGCTGGTTTCCCTGGTTTACGAATAGGAACTATGATGGGAAGATTGTTGTAGAGAGCCAGTAACTTTTCTGTACTCTCTAGGGAGACCCTGCAGAAGTTTGGCTGAGATCCCGTCTCTTCCTGGAGTCGTGCGACGAGTCTTCTGGATCAGAAGCAATAGCTAACTTTTCGTAAAGGGTGCGTCAAGGCCAACATCGATCATACGGCATCGGGTATTGGGGATCGTATTGACTGAAGGCATTGAGGAAGAGCTACGAATAAGTAATTTTGAAAAGAAAAGAGCTACTTCAATTTAGCATTTTTTAGTTTACGACATGCAATTGTTTAAAAAAAATCATGTTATTAGCATTGCCTTTTTCTACTACCAACATATTACGTAGATTAAATTGAATGTGCATAATACGAAGGCAACACTAGTCACCAGACTGGCTCATTTTTTCTTAAAATGTTACAAATAGTGGCTGGCCGCGACCAGAGATTGGTACAAAGCGACGCGTCCATCGTTTTGTGCCAATCGCTGTATGTCTTTCGTCGCAACCAGCCACCTCGAGGCTAACGAAAAATGAAGGCTACCGCGGTGCTTTACGCTTGTCTTTTTTTACAGACTGCCGGAGTCACGTGATGCTCGAATGCACCAATGAAGGTGTACGAAAAGAGCATCACGTCACTCTACCGGTCTGTAAAAAAAGATAAGTGAAATGCACCGCGGTAGCCTGTCTTTTTCGTTAGCCTCGCAGCCACTTTTTGTGACGTCATGATAATGAATGAACAAGCCCAGTATCTAGTGTAGCCCTGATAATAATAAAGGGTTTCCATAACTGTCTTTTGCAAAACTACACTCGCACATGTACTCCAAGTTGCGCGCAATAAATAACCTCTATATGAAAGGGGTGACATACAGGATATAAAATTGAATTGGTTGACACGATTTTGGACAAAGACGAAACGCCAATATTAAGTTTTCAACTTGTCCCACTCGTCTAATAGCAGGGCAACACTAAATACCGGGCTTGCTCATTCATTATCATGACGTCACAAATGGTGGCTGCGAGGCTAACGAAAAAGTAAGGCTACCGCGGTGCTTTACGCGTATCTTTTTTTACAGACCGCGGGAGTCACGTGATGCTCGAATGCACCAATGCAAGTGTACGAAAAGAGCATCACGTCACTCTAGCGGTCTGTAAAAAAGATAAGTGGAATGCACCACGGTAGCCTGTCTTTTTCGTTAGCCTCGGGTGGCTGGCCGCGACCAAAGACATACAGGGATGATGGCACAAAACGATGGGCGCGCCGCTTTGTACCAATCGTCGTGTAAAGATGATTCACTCCTTGTAACTTTTAAACGTCATGAACAGACCACTGAGCTCTATAATTGCCAAAATGATTGCGATTCACTTTTGTCCAAAACCGTCGCAACCAATCAAATTTTATATTCCGTATGTTGCCATTGTCTTCTCGAGCACTCTAATCCTCTAAGCGCTATACTGAAAAGTAAGATATTCAAGATCCTGTTGACCAATCAAACATCTGAAATATTATCTATCAGATGTAAAGTGCCTGTATAAGAAAGTGGTCTCATACACACAGCGCGAATGCTCAGACTGAAGTTTTTGTACAAGCTATGGCAAACTAACATTCCAGAATTTAACGATACTGGCTATGAAGAATTGGACTAGAGTGCCTCTGTAAGAGAATAAAGACATACGTGAAATAAAATTTTATTGGCTATGACGATTTAGGACGAATTGCCAAGCATCTAGGCCAGTTTGTCATTATCGCCAAGTTAGTCACGTTAATGCAGTGCTTAAGGAGCGCCAACCTGGAACGCTTTGCCGCCGCAAGTAACCTCCATCGAAAATGAAAAAACATAAAAATGAATCTGATGTAATCAAATGAGTTTGATCGAATGATGATTTGGTCCACCTTTAGCTCTGATCAGAGCCGATATTATTCTTGGCATGCACTCAACACGTTGCTCATACAGTTGCAGAGGAATGTTGACCCATGCTGACATAATGGCAGCTGTAAGTTTGGTCAGATTGGATAGAGGCGTTCGACTTTGTCCCACAAATGCTGAATAGGATTGAAGTCAGGGCTCAGGGGACAAAGCTGGCCATGGAAGCAGACTAAACTCTGATGTTCCTCCAACCAATTTAAGACCGATCGAGCGCGGTGATAAGGTGCATTGTCCTGCTGAAAGTGACCATCTCCATAAGGGAACATTATGGCCAGAAACGAGTGCACGTGATCGGCAATGACGTTGAGGCAAGCTGTGCTGTTCAGAGTTGTGTCCACATATATCGACAGATCCAGTGTACTCCAGCAAAACATTCACCACACCATAATTCCATCGCCACCAAAATGAAGAATTGTCATTTGGCAGGAGGCGTCCATGCATTTGTGCTGTTTGCGCCACATTCTGATTCTGCCATCTGCATGATGGAGCAGGAAACGAGATTCATCGGACCAGGATACTCAAGGCTTTCCAGTACTCAAGTGACCAATTTCGTTGTTTCTTTGCCCATAACAGGCGTCTTTTCCTATTTTTATGTGATACCAAAGGCACTCTTGATGGTCTCCTGCTGCTAAAGCCCATCCTTTGCAAAGTCCGTCTTGTTGTGCGTTGGGATGTGCTTTGTGATGCACCTGCACTGATTTCAGCTGTAATTGACGTGTTGTTGCCCTTCTCTTGCTACGAACTACGCGTGCTGCTCGCCTTTCACCTTTCTCGTTCACCAACCTTTTTAGACCGGAATGGTGCTTATCGCTTGAAGTTTTTTTTTTCAACTGTCACTCAGTAAACATTCCATATACTGTTGGATGAGAAAATCTTAAAAAAGTCGTAGTTTCACCATTTCTTCTTGCACCGACGATCACCCCTTGTTCAAAGTCAAATTAAATCTGTCGTCTTACCCATTTTTACAGTAACGTCCGTGCTTATTAGGTCCTACGAGCAGAGAGTTCTTTATATAAGCAATTCTGCGTTGTTAAGTCATTGTACATCACTGTCGGTCTGGTTTACTTTCAAATAAGAGGTGTCTCTAATTTTTTGGCCACTCAGTGTCTATAAGGAAAGGACAGATGACGTCACTGTTGATTAAAGTACTGTTGGTTTGGGAGAAAAACCTGTTCGTTCTTTACGACTCCTACCGTATACATGAGATGGAGGGATTTGATTGGTCTACGTTAAACTGGTCTATAATATGATTGGCCTACGTCGCCATGACGATTCCTGCAATGATAGCTGCGACAAAAATGCAGTGGTAGATTGATTGATGGAACTGTTTGTTTGTAAACATGCCCTTTCCTTATAACCTCGGAGAAGTACGCGTATGAAGATAACCCGAACATTATTTAAGTTCAATGATCAATCTCTTCAATGATTGTAATGCTCTCTTTTTTTAGTAGTGTGGTGACTAGAGAACATTTTATTGGACATAAAGGCCACATTTCTCTTCCAAACTCTACTATAAATGATCAAATAAAAGGGAATTGCTTCTTAATAGCCCGAATTTTGTCTAACGCATCAGATAATATAATAGTGCAATGGCGTTCGCATTGTATTAAGCATGGGGCAATGTATTAAGCATACTTCAAAATACAAGGTCGAATTCACCATTTCATTTGATTTAAGGTTCATTTGTAAAATGGACCAGTGCAGTGGGCTTAGCCTGCTTGTTTGATATATAATTGTAGACTACATTTTATAAATCTATTAAAATATGAAGTAATTTTCTTTCATCTCGGTTACAGGTGAATAAAGATTTTTCTTGTTGGGTTTCGGTTTTACTTCCAATGGAGTTTTCGTGTTTGGATCGGGACAACGCGATCCGCGCAGGACTCTGCGGCTACAAAATCAAAATTGTAAGAGGAAAGTTCGAAAAGCGGTGTTACTTTAAGTTGGATTTTTGTAGGGTCTCAAAAGTTTCGCAGCACGCTAAATCTTTTAAGAGCTCTAATTAGTCATTTTTTTTAAATTATAATATAAGGAACTACAGTAACCTCTAAGAAGGGATTTCAAATTTTTTAGTTGCCCTGCGCGCTTAAAACCCAGATTGCGCTACTGGCATGAAGCATCCAAGAATCTTTTTATGGTGCCCTACACTAGAGGTCTGCACGACCACAGGCCTGTTTTCATTCACGAGACTTGCACCGGGTCTGGTCTTCACTCTTTCAGGGCGGGGCTCGGGCCGAACTTTTAGCTTTTATACTGGAGCAGGTTTGGGCCAAGATTTTAGCTTTTATACCGGACGGGCCGGGCCAAAAGAAATTGTACGAGCCAAACATTTTGCTTTTATACCGGAGCGGTTCGGCTAAAGTTTTTTGTACGGATTGGGCCGGGCCTGGGCCTGTAAATTTCGGCCCGTGCAGACCTCTACCCTTCACTTCGTAGCGAAGTCTAAGTCTGGATTTGACAAAATTGGAAGAGGTGAAGTGAGTAAGTTACCAAGAGTAATTGCAAAGCTGTAACAACTGGTACACTAGAGGACCAATAACCGAAGCACAATACACAAAGAACCTCTTAGGGGGCCATATTGCTCACTAATTTTGATTCAGACACTTCAGGCTATTGCCTAGCCCAAGTGGAGGTTTTCAAGAGTTAGCTCGGGTTGGTCAGCCTTGAAAAAGGCCCTTTGCTGCTTTATAACTGATCCACACACGGCTGAAAGACAAATGGCACCAACTGGGATCTAAAAATTTAGATTAAATGAAATCCCAGGCTATGGTCAGAATATGGCACAGTCCGCATTTGAATTTACGCCTTGACATCCGCGTTTTAAACGTCATGAATCAGACGGTATTTCGTTGGTCTCGGTTTAATACGAATATCTCCTTCCGTGTCGCATACAATCTTTCTCCTGGCGACGTACGACCTGCCTCCAAGCTCTTATTCGTTGACTTGTCTTAATTCGATCAGCCGTGTACCGGCACGACCAATGAAATACACTGCCGGTTCATGACGTTTCAAAAGTCATAAGCCGGCCATGTATTTTGTTTTGTTAGTCACGGTACCAGCAAGTTCTGGAATCCATGGAATGTAAGTTTGGACAAGAACCTCTGTCTAAGCATAGTATGGGCATCTGCACTGTGTGTAAATCGTTGCTCTCATATAAAGACATCCTAATTAAGATAGACCTTTTAGAATTAGACGATGCTTTGTGGGCCTGGTACTTGTTGTCAATTATGAACGTTGTTTCCCAACTACAGCTAGGATGTCACTATAAAACAATGGCGACATACACACACGGACTCGGCGGATGCTCAGGTACAGCGTCTAGAATATATAGTGTGGCAATAGGCTATTCCAATAATGCTTTAAAAAGTACTAAAAAAATGAATCCCATAAATATTGAGTGAATATGCTGAAGGACAAATGTCGATCGCAGCGACATCTGCTTGTTCAATGGCCGAAATGCCTTTTATATGGGCTTTATTGGCATGACGTCATAAACCACCATAATGTGACCTCCCTGCTGTGTTTATATTTGTTTGTCTATGTATCGCATGCATACATTGGTCGATATTGTAAGAAATCACGTGTTGGTGGTATTCTTACAATCTCGAACCCAGATTCCCAATAAAGCCCATTGAATCCTTATATAATGTTTATGTTTGAACTAATAGATGTCGCTGCGATAGACATCTATCATTCAGCATCGTTCAACTTTTATGGGATAAGTTTTTTTAGCACATTTTGGTTGGCTGATTTCCACACTATATCTCAGGCTAAAAATGTATGATGTATCGACATAAGAGTAGGCGAAGTTTTGAATGAGAACGTAGTTTTTGTCCACTAATTGTCCATGTGCGGTAAAGTTGATCAGGGCTACTTTTCTTTAACTTTCGACGAATGAATGTGAAAACCTCGGAACTTATGAGTTTCTGCTTTTCATCGATATTTATGCAAATTTTCACATCTGGTCAATCGATGTTTTAAATAATATTTAAGCTTCGGAATGCGTTGGGAAATTGGAACTTGGGTGGAGTTTCTACTCTTTGTGAGTTATTGTGAGATCCGGCAATAGTGCTCATCTAATTCGAAGCTGGAAAGGAGAATAGGGCAGTTGCAATTGACGTCATGTTGGAGGTCACACACTACAAATAGGCAGTTCTGATTGGTGGAAGTACCCTGACCTCCAAGTGAAGTACAATGGTTGATCAGCTGATTGCAACTTCTCTATAACAGTGGGTAAGAGTTTATTGTCATATTTCCTGCTAATTCAATAAAGTTAATTTCGGGGTGCCATTTTTAGTCGTACCCTAGGCGGACATCTTGAAATCAGTGTTCGGCTAGCTTGCATATTGGAGATTAAGTCTGGCTGAAAGCATCTTGGTTTGCTACGTCTTCAAAGCTGTAAAAGTTACGTTTTTGAGTTCATTATAATTGACATTTGAAGTTGTATTTCGTTGATTGAAGTTTTGGGGAAGCTAATTTATCTTGGTATAATGAAAATTTAGTGGTGTCTTTCTCAAAATCCTAGCCAAATTAAATTTTTAATAAATTTGACTTTGAATTTTACATCTTGTGCTCTCTTTTACGACTGACTAGACTGGTTCACTATCTCTAACAGCAAAATGGCTGTTTCAAATGTTTTGTCCAAAGTGTGGTAAACAATATTCCAGAGCGTGGCGAAACTCACCGGAACGAGTTCGACATGCCAACAAACATTAGTTTGGCGATAATGGCAGACGCATTAAGATATTGACGATTCGTTTTTGTCCACAATCGTTTTGGCTAATCAAGTTTTATTTTCCTTATGCCACCATTATGTTTTAGAGGCACCCTAACTACAGTTAGTCGAAATGTGCGATTGATGAAGATCGGATGCCTCTATAAGAGAGTCGCGTTCTGACTACATTCTCAGACTGAATATTTTGTCCAAATTATGGCAGCCAACAATCCATAACTTGGAGATAAAGTTGAAAATAACCCGCATATTTGGTAGCTATAGGTCTCAAAGCAACACTCCTTCAAATATTCCTCTATATTGATTTGTTTGCGAGTTGCATTGTATTTTCGCATTGAGTTATTTTAATTTGGTTTATTTTATTTTTGTTTACATTGGCTTGATTTTGATAACAGGAATGATGAGACAAACAGCCCTGTAGCTTATAGGTCTCAAAGCAATCGCCGTCAAATGTCAAACAGGAGCTTATATTCATGTCAGGCGAGATCTGCCTCTCTCTCATTTTTTACTTATAAATAACTAAATATTTTAATTTTTCTTAACATTTTTGCTGCTGAAGCGTACATTTTGTTAGTTTTCATGTGAACTGTGCAATATTTCTGTATTTATGTTTTGTTTACATTAGTTATCGCAAATATTTTTATTAGTCAATCATTAATATGCAAAAAATTGTGAATACAGATCTATTACAGTTGCATAACAGCTGTAAATTAGATTATTCGGTACTTTTCGGTTAGCCGGGCGCCAGTGAAATGTATATATCTATATATACATATATATGTATACATACACACATATATGTATGTATATATATATGTATATATACATACATGCATATATAAATGTGTGTATGTATAGATATATGTATATATAGATATATAAATTTCACTGGCGCCCGGCTAACCGAAAAGTACCGATTATTCTATAACTGAAACTTTCTGAAAACTCCCGGGAATTTTTTTATTTATATCCCAAAACACACGATTTATTCCCGGAATTAAACCCGTTTTTTTCATGTTTTGCAACGCTACGTAGAGATAATCTCTGAAGGAGTTCGATTAAATGAGTGAGATATCAACAAACGTTACCTGACGACTATGTTTTTGTCCAAAATTGTCTACACCAATCAAATTTTAATTCTCGAATGTCACCACTCTGTGAGGAACCCTAGTGGAGATGTTTTATCAGTTTTGTTTTTCATTAGTGAAATTAGATTGTTGATCTAATCCAGTTACGCTCATATTCACCATCTACCTCAACTGCCGGTTAGCGCGAAAACCTCGGTCGAACATTCAAATGATATTCACCATTAAACTGATTTGACATGATCGCAGCTGAAGTCCAATCAGATTAATCGTGAATACCATTTGAGCTTTCGCGCTTATCCAGTATTTAAGGTCGAGGGTAAATACGAGAGTTAATTGTAACGCACAACTGATGTTTTATTACAGCTGATATAGACTAAAGTGTTGCCATGCTCAGCCTAAACATAAAATGTCTATGGACGAGCCTGCCGTTTTCACCGAGCTAATGTTTTTTGAATTATCTCACTAGGGTGCATCTATATGAGACTGGGGACATACGCACAAGACACGTGTTAAGACAGAAGTTTTTGTTTAAACTATTGCAAACTTATATCCCAGAACTCGTCAACTCTCGTCTGGACGAGTTAGATTAGATGAGTCAGACTAATTAACAACAATTAGTTTGGCGATAATGGCAGGCTCTCTAAGATGCTTGGGATTCGTTTTTCCCAAAGTCATCTCAATCGATTAAATTTTATATCGCATTAGGACTAGGAGACTCTGCCCCCTGCGCCAATCTCCGGAATTTTTTGTCTGACTCTCTTTCTAAGTATCATCTTTCCATCTATATTCATATTTCTCTATCTTTCTATTTCCATTTCCTTATCTCCGCCTATCTATCTCTATCACTCTATCTTTCTATATCTCTATCACTGTCTATCTCTATATCCAGCTCCTCTCACTATATATTTCCCTCTAGTTCACTCTCCACCTATTACTCTATCTCTCTTTTTCTTTATATCTCACACTCTCTATTTCTCTATCACTTTATCTCTGTAACTCCCTAGTTCTCTCTCCATCTATCACCGTCTATATCTCTATTTTCCTCTAGTTCTCTCTCTATCACTTTCTATCTCCATATATTTCTCTATCTGTATATATCTCTATATCCCTGTCACAGTCTACCGCTATATCTCCTTCTACCTCCATTTATATCTCCCTCTAGTTCTTTCTCCGTATCTAGCTTTGAATCTCCATATCTCTCTATCACTATCTCCTTCTATCTCTCGAACGCCCCCTTGTTCTCTCTCCATCTATCACTATATTCCCCTCTACCAATATCCCTTTATCTACATATCACCGCCTATATTCCTCTAGTTCTCTCTCTATATCTATTTATCACTATATTGCCCTCTACCTATATCACTTTATCTACCTATCACCGTCTATATATCTGTTTTCCTCTAGTCCTCTCTCTATATCTATCTATCACTATATCTCCTTCTATCGCTATTGCCCTCTATCTCTTTATATCTCACTCTATCTCCTTCTATCAATGTATCTTCCTGTTTCTTTCTATCTGTAGCCAGGGATGGTGTCCAAATGCTCTGGATACAAGTAATAATGCAAAGTTTTCTTTGCATTGATTATCGCAGAAAGTATTCTGATTAGAAAAGTCAAAGAAAACTTTACAAAATTAGTGGTATTCAGAGCATCTGGATTCTGGACCCCCACCCTGACTACGTCACTGTTTGGAGCTATCTATCTAACTCCCTCTAGTTCTCTGTCCATATTTAGCTCTCTTATCTTCCTCTATTTTTTTTTACATCCGTGCACCTCTCTATCCCCATCTAACTCTGTCCGTCTCTCTATCGCCTTCTAGTTCTGTCTCTGTATCTATCTCCTTGTATATGTCTATCTCTCCTCACTCTCTCTGTCTATCTCTCTATGTAACAAAATTGTTTTACAAACCATGAAGTTTCATTCATAAATTCGTTTCGTATATTCAAATCACTTGCTAGTCATTTCATAAAATCGTTTCATTAGGATTTTATATATATAGGATATGTTGCACACTCATATAGAGGCACCCTTGTTTCACAGGACATTACCCACAAATAGCAACAGCCGCATCTCTGCAGGCTACACTTCTTCCCCTTGCATTTCAATTAACCCCTTGAAGGGCAGTGGGACATATATATCCCACTTAATTTTAATTCCTAAATGTCACACTGACACAAGGCTTTTGAAATAAAATTTTGTTTTTTTAATGAGAGTGAAGAAAGGTTTTTACTTATTTCCTAATAAATTTGTTTCTAAATTATGGTGAAAATGAATGATTTCAACATTTTAGCAACAGGAGTACTTTGCCACTGAAAGGGTTAAAGCAGCGTGATACCGAAACCAGAGAAAATTAGAGCTAATTTCTAGCGTTTTTGAAATTTCAATATTTGTACGCTGGGGAGAGGCGGGGAGGCATTAAATTAGACCTCACAGTTTCATTTTTATAAAAATAAATAAAACGCCAACCCAAAATAGGCTCAGAGGGGTTTGGGAGAGAGAAGAAGAAATAAGAAGCCTGGCCCAACCCGAGTCTGCAGGCTAAGCTCGTGCAGACCTATTGTCCAACCACTGCATACCTCTACAGCCATCATGGGGTCGTGTCACTTCTTTGTTCTGCTTTCTTTTGGTACGCCGTTATGTTGGTGGTTCTAGTGGGAATACGAAAGATCTTTACTCCATTTTTCCATCTAATTTAAGAGAATTGAGTTATACCACAGAATATTTGTTATAACCTACTTTGTGTGACATCATTTGTCATTATGGTGCATCCATGGGTGCAAGAAATCCATCTATGCCAAGACTGAAAACTTTTAGGAATAACCAAATGAAAATGGTTTAGAGGATTTCTATGTTTTGCATTATGGCTAAAAATTGATCTCTTGCAATAAAAGAAAGCGATTAAAAATTCCTGAGAGTAAAATTTCTATAATTCAAGTAAATAAAGTAAAATGTACAATCAGTCACACAAAAAAATCTCCAAGACTGAAATCAGTCCTGTGACTGAAGGTCTTGCATCCATGGGTGCATCTTTCGAGTTAGACTGTTAGTAAATAATATTATTTCAAGGAGGTAAAACCATACCTCAGAATATGCCAGGAGCTTAGAAGTTGATCTTTTAACCAAAGAGTGATTAGGAGTTAACGTAAAAGTCTTTTGGAAGTTTGACTCTCTAGATGAGTACAGCCTGTGTCTGTTGTGGACCCCTGTAGCATAGGGATACCAAACATTAGGTTCGTTTTCCCTATTGTATTATGTTTATTTGAAACCACCCTGCCCATAAACACCCTCAAAACAAAATCCAGGGAGGGGCAAGATTTTGGAACAGAGTGCCTGCAGCCAATGCAAAGGTTGCAATTTTATTTATAATGTTGAATATAAACATGAAATAAATTAACTAAGAGTTTTTCATCAGAACCCCGTGTGCAAGGCAATTTTTATCATATCATCATAATCAGAAGAATAACAAATAACACATTAAAAATCCAAAAATGAACTTCTACTGCTTTTATTTAAAATGAAGAATTCAAAGAATTTGGTTTTTTTTTTCATCAGATCAGGGAAACCCTGAACTCCTTTTTAAGCACTATCTCCATAATACTAAATGCATAACACTTTCACTGTTTCTCCATATAGAAATTAGAAGTCAATTTTACCCTAAAGTGCGGCACCAGTTATGGGTGACAACTGACATAATCTTAAAATATGTACTGGTAATGTAAACAAAGGCTGTATTAAGAATATGTATATGGATTTTCTTTTCTTAAATTAGTTTTAAAAATAAACTTTGTTTAGAAAAATGTCAAGTTATAAATTTCTAGAAAGTCACATTTTTTTTCATATTTTAAATATTTTTTAATATTTATATTAATTTAAATTGCTGTAGTAACTGATATTTTAATATCAAATATTTGAAAAGAGAAAGAAATTCTAGATCCTTAATCAAATGTACTTCATCTGTTTCATTATATAAATGTTTCATTTGTCTTCTTTTTTAATTACATTATATAAATTAATAGCACCTACCTTCTATTTGCAAATAGGTTTCCAACTTCCAACAAAAAAATAAAGGAAACAATGTTTATGGAGTAAAAAATATTTATTAACACTATAAAAGTACACATAAATTTTATTAATAGATGAACAACTATGAGGGCTTCAGCTCAATGAGCCCATCTTTTTCTTATGTCCTTGAACATTATTCTCTGCCCCCCCCCCCACCTGTTTTCCCAAAATAAACATAAAAAGAAGTTTTCAATCAATTCCCTTAATTTTAATTTAAAATATGAAATAATTGTTAGGAAGTATATTAATCTTAAGGGTTAACCTATTGTGATTACTTTCTTTTATCTAATACAAATCTTGTCATCACAATAAAGTTTGAAATACTGAATGAATTGAAATCTGACTGGAGTCCAGGGAGGAGCAATTGCCCTGCCTTGCGGGTACCCTTGACTCATCTATACTCCATACAATTTCAATTGGCATCTCAAGGACATCTATGATCTATCCTCCCCAATTCATCCTTTTGTTGTCATGGAAAATAGAGCAATCAGTCATTCAAATGCTGTATTACGAAAGTTACTGACTTAAGGACCAGGACACTGACCTTGTGAAGTCAATTTAAATTATATATAGTTAGATAACACTGAGATCTGTCCAAATTTTTCAGACAATCTTTTTTTTTCCTGAAAAGTCTAGTCATAATTTTGTGAATTTGAAATGATCATTATATCCCGGTTCTTGTTTATACATTTTAAAGACATGCGTATGTAAAATACATATATTTTCTTTATATATGGAAACATGACATCTCAAATTTTACTTTTAAATGGTTCAATTTGGAAATAGAAAAGTTTTATGCAAGATCTACTTTTAATGCAAAGAATTTTATGAAGAGTTCAGTTTAAAAGTGAAAAGTCCTGTTTAAAAGGTGAAAATTTTTCTGAAGGGTACTGTTCTGAAATAAAAAAAATGGTGTAGGGTCCTGTTTTGAGATGAAGAATTTTGTGAAGGGTCCTTTATAGTCAAATTATTTCATAAAAATTAAAAGTTATTTTTTAACAGCATTTTTATTCCATTTTTATGAGCATTTTTATTATATTTGATTATGACATAAAACATCATTTTTCTGGAAATTTTTTATAAATCATTAACATAAGCAATTTATTATTTAAATATAGAGATCATTCCTTTCTGACAGTAGGGAACATATACAATGTTATTTAAAAAAACACTAATGGAAACACCATGTGAAAAAAAAAATCTAAATGTAATATCACCTATAGTTTTTCCTATATCAGAGTTGTATCAAAAATATTTGTTACTTTTTATATTTTACTTACTGTCATCTTCAGATAGTGAACTACATTCTTATTGCTTGTTTTTGCATATGTTTTATGGAGTGAAGAGTAACTACAATGCCTTGAAGTGCTTCGAAATTCATGTGATTTTAACCCTTCATTTATTTCTTTACTTGTGAAATAACCAAAGCATTAATCTGTATTCTTTTCTTACATTTTGTATGTTACTATTTCCAAGTTAATTTCTTTCTCCTACTTAAAAAATATCTAAAGTATTGTATGCACATACAATATTATATGTATTTATACTCCATCAAGTGATGAAATATGTAAACAAAGGAACTAGACGCCTTTTTGCACTCCACGTGATTCCCCTGTGACGTCACATGAATAATTTCCATAAGAAAGGTTTTAAAATGATGCAATTTTCACAATTAAATGAATTTTGCATGTAACAATTTAATAATTTTATGGTTTCTTTTCTTTTTCAAAACTCACATGTAAATATATATTTCAATTAAAAATACTGTATTTAGAAACACTATATGAAAATAGTTTTAAATATGACATTTTAAATAATTTTCACCATTTAATGCTTTTTGCATGTAAATAGCTTGATTATTTTAAAGTTTGCTTTCTGTTTTAATATTCACATGTAATTATATTTTTCAACTGAAAGATATTTCAAATTATTTGCACTTTTTAAATTCTGGCAACAATAGGTGAAAAAACTACTTTTTCAAAATATGAAATAAATATCTATTAATATTGAAAATTCGAATAAAATATTGAAATTAAAAAAAAAAACCACTATGTCTGACTTTAATATCAAAAAGTTCTTAAAATAACTTTTCGATTTAAAATCTGCCTAAGCATGTTTATCATACATTTGTCTATAAAACTACCAATTTTCGTATTTTTATATGCAATAGTATTCTTTATTAGAAAACAAGTAAAAGAAAGTAAAAAGGTCACAATTAATTTAACTATGAAAAGTTACTCTTTTTTAAATAAAAAGATTAAATCAAAGTTAGCTCTTCCATCCATCAATAAATGAATCTACATGCCTGTACATAATAAAATACAAGATTTATGAAATCCTGTTCAGATCAGGGTTAAATATTACATCTTTGAACTAACAAAAATATCTGATACTTCTTATAACTATCTGATATTTTCAAAATAGTCAATTTATTGATTATTATAAACATTTCCAGACTCAATATAAATTAGAAACTGAAACATATTGCACTTAGCATGAAAACTTAATAAAACAATATTCGAAATGTATTTTTTTTTCATTTATGTAACAAAATTGAAGATCAATTAATTGAAAACAGACACAATTTGCATTTTACACCCCCCCCCCCCCAAAAAAAAAAAACACCTATAGGATTTAGCATCAAGTTTTGAGAAAATTTTATGTTTTATACAACAAAATTTTAAATACGAAATAATTTGTTTTTGTTGAAAATTTGAATATAAATGTAAGTTTGTCTGTTTTTGCTTTTTCATTCCTTAACCTGTTGTTTAGTTTAAATTAAACTGAACCAGAAAATATTATTCCTAATGAAGCTATAAATTTCTACATTTAAAAATTTAACCTCAAATATAAACCTTGGAGAATAGTATATACAGTAGAAGATCTTTATAACGCACAGCTTCTCAGATATAAACAATGAATTTTGCAGTTAGGAAGCACATTCATTCCACATTGTACAAAAATTGCTAATTTCCAGAGGATTAAATTTGATACATTTATTCATTGTTATCTTAATTCAGAACTTTTTAATGAAAAAGTTGATATTATTACAATTAAAATTTTAGTATTATAATGAATGATTTGGTCCAGGCATATTTAGAACATGTTTATAAAGTAAATTTAACAATGTATGAAATGATCTATATTATCTAAAATTATAATATGCACAACTCTTGGGCCCAAGGACTGCAATATAAAGATACTGTACTATATTTTGATATGTTACAGACATATTTGGTCATGTTCACAAGGTATGCTTAGTGGTGTGTGAAATGTGATCTGTATAACGCAAAATTCTATATAATGCACAACCTCATGTGTTTAAGTTTGGTTATAATATAAAGATCTTCTACTGTAGTATACATTTTTTTCCACTAAAAAAGTCACTGCCAGAGCAAAAGTTCTTTATCTGTAGAATGACACAGTCAATAACAGCTTTAAAAATTCATTTACACTTGTTTTGACTAAAAAAATCATGCACAATATTTTGTAAATAAATATCTAATGTATGAAAATATCAATCAGGGATCTGTTTAGAAAATTTTTGAGTCCTTATAACGACCCTTCAACAAAAATTCTCATCTTAAAACAGGACCCTTCACAAAATTCTTCACCTTAAAAACAGACCTTTCAAAAAACTTTTACACCTTCAAACTGAACTTTTCACAAATTTAATCATTAAAGTTAAATCTGACATGTCTCAAAACAATTAAAGTCATCAAATTACTTAGCCTTTTTTATACACCGGAACCTGAATATAGCTATATTTTCAAATTCACAAAATTATGGCTAATTTTCATAAATATAAAAAAACTGTTCACAATTTCACAAAAACAAGACCCTGTGAGAAAAATCCGGACAGATACCTAATAATATAAAAAAATCATGATATTTTGAAAACAAATATCACCAAACCCTGGTTCAGCCTTTTTTTTTTTTTTTTTTGGACATTTCCAGTTTCAAATTTTCTGTGACAATCTGCAGCAAACCAAAATGTATCTATCAACTATGCTGAACCAAGCTTACTATCATAAGAAATCAAAGTAACCCGTGAAATAAGAATCTTGTACTTTCAAAGGAAAGGCAAGAACATAAAATTTACTTTGTCTTTTTTTTTTAAGCCCAGAATTCTTTTTAAGTTAAGATTATTCTGCTAGCTACAAAATAATCTACAGCATCCACTGCCATGCTGCACTGTTTCTACTACTGGGCTTGATCAAAATCCTATTAGTGCTTATTTTATCACCTATTCCAAGAGCTAACTTTGATTAAATCTCTGATAAAAAAATATATAACTCTTGCTGTCATAGTCTAATTTATTGTGATCTTTTGACTGTCTCGGTGGTACATAATAAAAAACTATTGCATATAAAAACATGAAAACCGGTAGTTTTTAGCAATCATTTTTTAAATTAATCTAAATTAAGTTTTTTTCCTCAATATTTTCAATATGTCATATAATGGTTATTCCTGCCTTAAATAATAAAAAAAATCATAAAAAAGAAAAAGCTTGAAAACAACAGAACAATATAAAAATACAAGTGAAGGTCATCACATGTGAAAAAGTGTTTTATTTTGCAAGTTTTTTTTTATGCACTGAAAAAAAAAAAATCCCTAGAATTATTGAAATATGCATAAATTTTCCTTTATGCTCATTAAGAATATCTAATTAAAATTGTACATCTCATTTTGTTAATTTTTTTGGGTATATACGATAGATGTGCCAGTAATGGGCACCCTTAAAGAATTTCTTTAAAAATTATACTTTAATTAATAGTTATAATTATTATATTCCTGTTTTTCTTTTTTTATATTATATTAATCTATCAACATCAACAATATTTAACCATTCTCATAGTTACATTTTCCAATGTGAATCAAAATTAATTGTAACAGAAATAAATCAAAACACCCAAAATTCCAGTAATTGACACCCTACAAAAAGTAATAGGTAATTGTTTTTATGATTGTATTTAGAACCAGAATTTCAAGAAAGCATACTAATGTAACAAAAAGTCATTTTCAAATAAATTTAACAATTAGGATATTCATAGTATAACTAATAAAATATATGAGAATGAGAATAATTCATGGCTTAAATTATTGTCACTATCAATATTTTAATTATTTTAGGTAAAATATTAAATTTCAAAGTATCACATTTATTGAGACAATATAATGTTTAGAAGTGTTAGTAAAAAAAAAAGTTTTAGAGTACTAATGCATTGAAATTATAATTCACATTATTTGTTACAGTCTTAACTTTTTAAACTACTTGATATATTACTCGTAGTAATTAGTTATTAGTATTACAAATATGAAATAAATGATATTGCACGTTGAATAAGGGTTGTTATGATTTAACCCAACCCAAAAAACCCAGGTGGGTTTTTTGAAAATTTCAACTTTAAATTACATTGGTAATATATTTTTAAATGTCAGTACATCAGTCGTAAAGTTTATCACCCCCCACCCCACACCAAGGGAAAAAAATGTCTTAATTCTCCCAATGACAATTTTTAAAACAAATAATTGTAACTTAATTTTCTATAAGTATGTGTAACTATCACAAACACTAATTTTTTTCCCATTAAAATAGATACTTTGATATATAATCCTACAATTGAAACTCTTAACAAAATACCACAAAAATGTGAGAATCCTAATTTAATGATGTAGACATGTAGAATTATTTGATTTATTCTATTAATTAATTATAATAAAAAATACTTACTTTACAGCAAATATTTTTTTTCCAGTTCTGCAAATTTTGTTATATCCAGTTTCAATTGCAAAAAATTTTGATTAATTAAGTATAAACTACCACCCAACTTAATTCAATAACAACATAAACTGAAGGAAAACCAAAATTTCCTATTTACCTTGGGCTGAGGAAATGTTACTTACTGTGCCTAAGAAAGAATATAGCAACACATTTTGGAATGCAAACAACTCAAAAAGAAAAAAAAAAATCTTGCAATCCATCATTAATCAATATGTTTCAGAATGAATTTTTTCTAGAGAAAATATTTATTGCATATAGGCAATCACTTCAATTAAAATGAATAAAGATACTTTATCCTTAACAAAATATTAGTTTAAAAGTTCTGATTCAGCACTGGTATTAGTATAGTACTTTAATGATAATTTCATTGTTAAAACTATTGCTAATAATCAATTTATCTAAAAGCAAAGCATAATTTTGATTATTGTCATTGATTTATATATTTTTGTGATCAATTAGTTACTTTAAATTGTATTTAGTAGTAAGTACATTTTTTTAAAAACATTCTGAACCACCTCTTTTCACATAAAAAAACCCTGATAAAACCCAAAAAACCCAGATAATACCCAAAGGGTTGGGTTTTTTTCTGAAAAAAAAACCGGGCATTTAACAACCCTGCATTGAATGTTTTAAATACTAAATAAAATGGTTTCAAAATAAAGCTGTACAATTGACATTTGAGGCACCTGATCTGCCGATTTACTAATTTCATTACTACTAATATAAATTTAATTAATATTACACTTTTTTAATGTGCAGATTTGAATAATGAAACATTTAAGATAGAAAGTGATAAAATTTTAAAACTTGTGCGACTTAAAAAATTGTCTTTATTCAAATGGAGAGGGCTTGATCACCATGAGCTTCTCCTGTTCC
Source organism: Maratus michaelseni (assembly GCA_963931845.1). Classification (NCBI taxonomy): domain Eukaryota; kingdom Metazoa; phylum Arthropoda; class Arachnida; order Araneae; family Salticidae; genus Maratus; species Maratus michaelseni. The sequence goes on from OZ007599.1 coordinate 59,268,135, forward strand.
TATGCTCTCAAACATTGTTTCCTGACTGGTTTGATTGATTGCCAGATTATTAAATATGCAAGTTATGTTTTTTTTTTAATAAAAAAAACCTTAATTTCATTGCAACATTAAAAATTTTATTAATTGCATGAAATTAATTAAAAGCAGCTATATATATACATATATATAATACATTCTGGTAAGTATAATTTAAAAATCCAAATTAGAGTAGCTGTTCAATTAAATTTAAAGATTTTAAGCACTATTACAGAAATTGCACTTTTAGAAATATCCACATGGGGATGTCCATTACTAGAAATCAACTAATCAAGCATTTCAGCAATAGACACAGGTCCTAAAACTTTACAAATAAATAAAATATTGCAAATGACTGTTAGTATATAAAATTCGAAGTTTTCTATCACTATCAAAGTAAAAGCATATAATTTTTGCAAGAAAATAAAAAAGATATAAATAATTGCAGCCAGCTCTTAGCATGTCCATTAAGATTTTCACTGCAAAACAGTGGAACTGTGAAACATTTTCTGCCAGCTGATTGGTTTGGTTAATAGTGTCAACAGTTACATAGATTATAAAACATGCAAGGGGAAGTTGCGAAAATAATAAATAAAAAGCTAAATTTTTATTGGTTATTTTTTTTTAATAAACCAAAAACTTTGAAGGGTTGCCCATTACTGGTACATCTACTCTATTATATCTATATTTATCTTTGTTTTTAAAGGTCATTAGCAGAACAACACGATATAATCAGCTAAAGGCAAGGCATTTTATTCATATATTAATTAATGGTTTTACACCAAAACATTTAACAAAATGATAAGCATCATTCTAACATGTTATATTACAACAAAGAAATCTCTGAAAATGAAGAATTATGTATTTTTGGCTTAAATTCTTTGAAAAGTGAACAACACTCCTTAGGTATTTTTAATTAATTGTAAATATTGTTTAGAAACAAGACAAAACAAAATAGCAACTCAAAGTATTCTATGAAATGCTGGGTTTTTTCACGTAAATTTCACAGATTTTTTTAATTTTAAAAGAGAAACTTTAAATAACAGATTATTTAATCAACAATAACATTAAACAAAATTATACCTTTTATGCTGAAGTAGAATGTTGATTCCATTCTTCACTATTTATTCCAAACCCTCCATTTTCACAGGCTACATTGAATCAGGATGTATTGAGAATAGAGTTAGGTGTATAATTGAGCAAGTATTATCAATGATACGACATGAAATACTATCAGACCATATAGCAAAGACAATACTCATTCAATTAATATGCTGCGAGTTGCTGGTGCTGATGCTTGCAATGGTGGTAGGCAGGAATTGTCACTAAATAGGAAAAAGAAAACAATATAAAAGTTTGAAAGAACACAATATTTCATAAAATAGTTTATTAGAACTATAATCCATGCTTATTTTTAAAGTGACGCTCAGATACTATAATATTAATCATCCAAATTATTTTTTTAATTTAAAAATTGCTTTAAAAAGGTACACAAAAAATGCAGCATTTATAAAATATGTAAAAAATTACTTTAAAAAGGTGCACACTACTAAATAATCACGTTTGATTTTTTTTTTTTTTTTTGTAAAAAAAATATAGCATTTATAAAATGCTGAATTTTCATATTTGACAGATACATGAATTTCTACAGGGTCAAATATTTACGTATGTATTAAACTGAGAACCAGCAATCTTAGTAAGAAATGCAATAAAGGTCAAATAAAACTAGTCACTCATTAAAAGTATACAATAATGAACCGCGATTAGCCATTTTTTCCCCCTTATGCACCTATCATTTCAACCGATGTATAAGTTTAGGAAATGCATTTTTCCAACAGAAAACCTTATAAGTAGAATTATAAACTACTATCATAAATAATAAATATTTTAAAACTTACTTTTTTAGAATTGCTACATTTTCAAAGCAAAAACAGAGGAACGAGACAACAAGGAACGCTAAAAAACAACGCTACCTACTAAGGAAATCAGGGAAATGAATGAGAATGGGATATCGCCAACTTAATGCGTTCAAAGGGTTACTTGTATTGTAGAAAAATAAATTATGCCAAGCCAATCTATGCTGCCAAGATGCCAGAGGTTGCCTGAAAATGTCATGTGACCCTCTGTCCACACGCATGCGCATTATGTGGAATGTCGCTCATTTTAGGGTCCCCAGTATTCTCCAAGGTATTCTCCGTGTAGGAAAAAGGAGTAAAAAGTCCGAAAATCTGTAATGATAGTCTATGAGAAAAAGCAAAGGAAAAGAGTCCGATTTTAAAACTGGATTATATAGAAAACAAGAGTTTTCCTACGTTAGCCCTATTTTACTTAAAAATGGACTTTCAGATCTCAAAACCTACTGCATGTAGAAATGTATAAATTTCAGAATAGAGTTAGACCGGAGACATAAGACTAATGTGAAAAAATCGGAACGATATGCCTCATATTTGCTGAGATATTAAATGTCGGCATTTCGATTTTCCTTTGATGTCCTGCTAGCTGTATATATGAGAGACAGTCGCCTCAATCCTGGGATGGTCGATTCCGCAGTCTGAACGTGATTGGCTACTCACAAAATGTCCTACCACGGTGTTTACTATCCAGGCTTTGCCACATTTGGCAGTCATACTCTACATTTGGCAATCGCCAAAAGTTATTTGCTTATCATTTCGATTTCAGCGATAGCCATAGATACACAGAGTGGCCAAAATGAAAGAGGAAGGGTATACAGAAGTACAAATACTTATTAATTTTTATTTAAAAAGTAGTAAATACAGAATATTATGAATAACAACACCTCCTGTGAAGTATTGAATGTTCAGTATGTTGTTATTCATAATATTCTATATTTACTACTTTTAAATAGAAATTAGTAAGTATTTGTACTTCTGTATACTGGGACTGGGCCTCTTTTATCTTGGCCACTCTGTATTAATACTATATGGTATGGTACGGTGTGCTTTATACTGTTAAAATTCTACAGTGCATATAAAATTGTTAAAGAGAAACATTCATTAATGATTTTCACCAAAAAAAAAAAAAAAAAAAAAAAAAAAAGAAGAAATTTTAGGATCCTAACATTTAAAATTATATAAAATCAAATGTAATTCTTTGTAAATGCATTAGATTTTATCTTTTTTAATTTCCCATTCATATAAAACGAAGTGGCATTTGAAATCAATTAGAAATTAATAATGATTGCTTTTGATTAAGAGCCAAAGTAGTGTTTAAATTTTTTGTAAATTTTGTAATTATTTACATTGTGTTAGTTATTTTAAATCTAATTATGCTATTATTGTCAGACATGAGAATCTTTATTTACAGTTTCCTCTCAAATATTGCTTACATGCTTCCATTGTACCCTATTTGCTGAGATTATTTGATAATGCAACATTTCAATAATTTTCGAAAAATGATGAAAGCTGACAATTTAGGACTGAAAAGCATTTTTGTTGTTGTTTTCCTTTTCTATCATTTCATCTTTAGTTTTATTTTACTATATGTATCTGATTTTTTTTTTTAAAAGTTTCATACAAATCAAACTTGTTTGATCTAAATCCCTGCTTTTAAAAAAGTTCTTGTATTTATTTATTTTTTATTTTTGGCACTTTTAATAAATTAAAATACAATAGTAGCTTACAATTATATTATGACCTGCTCAATAAATTTGTGCAGTAACTAAGAAAAAATAAAAATATCTATAGGGGAGATCGGTACACAGTGGACCACCCCCTAATATTTTATTTATTTAAATTTTTCTTAAGCTTCTCTTCTATCCTAATAGACAACAGCACTGCAATTATTATTTATAGCCTTCAGAAAATATGTTCAGTTCAGATTGAACTATTTTATCCTGCTTTGTTGTTTTGAGCTTCTAAAAGTAACATTTTTCATCATCATATTTTTATTTTTTTAGTAATTAAAGGTTGTAGATAAATAAGATAAAACAGCTTTTTTGTAAAGCTAAGGTACTTGTTTTTATTTAACTTTAAAGTTAATATGTTTAAAAGAAAGCTATAAACAATATTAATATGATTATTTATTGAACTTCAACATGGGGCACAGTGGACCACCCACTCCTGGGGTACAGTGGTCCACAATCCACTCTGCTCCTGTAATGCAGAATGTTCAAAATATTTAAAAATTGCTTATTTTCTATAAAGAAAGATTGTTTTTAAGTAGATTTAACTGTAAAATAAAGTAAACAAATAAAAATAACATTTAACATAGTAAGAAATATTTTGTTTTGTATTTACTGCCTTTGATAAATATAACTGTAGTCTAATTGTTGATGATTCTATTGAAGTTAGATTTATAAGACGCAAATTGAATGGAAATCAGTTTATTTCTCCCGAAACTGTAGATGTCAGTGATTTCATAATGTTGCTCTCAGACCCAAAATTATTTCTTGAAAATTCCAGGCTCAATCTTACTCATAAGTACTTTGGAATTTCATTTGCAAATTTTAATGTGTGCTGATTTTTTTGTACTTAAGTAATAACTTCAACTAAATTGCAATTGTTCCTGTATTAATCTGTTATTATTTTCAAAATATAATTAATTTTTTGTTTTTGTTTCAAAATTTATATTACTATGTTATTTTGCAGGTGAAGGGGCAACAAAAAAGGATTAGATTAATGAAAAATAAATTTATATTGTATTTTAGATAATACCTAATAGTGGTCCACTGTACCCCACTTCCTGGGTACACTGGTCCACTTTACAAGTGATAAATTGTAAAGTGGAGATTTATTTATCTTTTTATATATCTTATCTATTTATCTTTTTATTAAAAAGATTTATTTATCTTTTTAATAAATTATCTTAAAAAGATAATTTTTTTTTTTTTTGAAAAATGTATTGAAAACTATGTTGTGAGAAAATTATGATGGATGTAAGAAGGTTTAAGGAATATTCAAAAATATTTTCATACAGATCGGTCAGTCTGCTAAAGAGAAAAAAAATGTTAACTGAAAAAGTGGTCCACTGTATACTGGTCTCCCCTATTGCCAAAAAAGTACAGGTATTCAAGAAAGATATGAAAACATAATCCCCAGTATTCAGACTTGAATATCCTTTGAATCATATAAAAGAAATACAAACAAAAGTAAATTTTTATGTAGCAGGTGGTTAAAATTAAAATATCCCCATTTTGAACATTGTAGACAGGGAGGGGGGAAACAATGGTTATAATAATGCCAAATCAGTAAGCACAGCATTATGCATTTCAGGCAAGCTAAAAAGGAATGATAGTTATAATAATGAAAAAGATAGATAAAAAAATTTTCCTCAAGCAGAACTTCAATAAAACAACTTCACAGTCATAATGCATATTGATGGGCATATGCAGCAAAAAAATATTTCATGAGTTTTGGATATGGTTGTACATTTATGTAAATAATCTTTCTGGAACAACTGAAACATTATTGTCGGTTATTTAAGGAAAAAGCAAAGAATTATCACTGTAGTACTATATTATTTAATGTGCCAACAGAAAAATATATTTCCCGATTATATGATATCTTCAGTTTAATGATGATTCCCTTTGCAATCATTAAATTGGGATTCAACTGTAACTAAATGTAAATTTTGGGGGAAAAATAGATATGGTAATTCATTATTTCTTAGTGTTGGCTCATGGTTGCAGAAGTAGATGAAAAAGCAACAATATCAGTATAAAAAAGTTGGTTTTAAGTATCGACTCCCTTCTCCCTCTTTCAAACTGCAAGGCTAAGACTGACCCTGAATAGCAGTAGTGATGATGAATGATGTGCTTATCCCAAATTACTCTTATTAATCGTGAACTACACATAGGGAATTATTCATTTATTAGCAAGAAAGTTCTATTTCTTTCTCTGTGGACTTTTCAATCGTTATCAATAATGTGTTGTCCATTTAAAATTATAAATGTATCCTAAAAGGTAGTACAGTATGCCAATGTCATAATGATAAAGGCAACAACATGTGCTATTGCTCATACATCACTTCTAAATATTGCATAATTGTAATTTTTATATTATCAAATAGAAAAAAAAAATTCACTTTCAAATGAAATTTGAAAACTGTAGCTGAATTTAGTGACTTATGAAAAAATTTTCAAGCATATATATCGATAAATTAAAACGCTAAGTTAATTCTTAAGTTCAACAAACATTTTCAGCGCAAATTTGCACATGCGTAAAACTAATTAAATCTAGAACATATTCAATTTTAGAGTAAATTGGAAAGATGTCAGGGTGGCTGAACAATCTAAGGCGCCAGGTTTAAGATGTGGATCTGTTTCAAATGTCGGTTTGATACCCTCTCCAGACAGAATCATTTCTGTTATTTTATTATCAATAAGATAATTCTTTTCAATAATGATCTATTTCACTTCAAGAGGAGAAGTTATGTAATTTGTATTTTCTTTTATTATTATTCAAATGTTTTATAATTAAGTAAAATTTAACACCCAAGAATTTTTATTTTTAAATTACTAATTTTATATTAAAAGTATTTAAATTAAGAGATTATGTAATTGCCGATTAAATAAATTGAACTTATCTACAATTTTTGCTATATTTAATATGACTATTATCAAGATGTCATATTAAGATAAATATGTGATTATTTTTCATAAAGAAAGAAAAATAAAAGGAGAGACAACAGAAAGAAAAATAATCATACAGAAACTTTAAAGGAAATTATCTTGATATTCATGATTTAATAATTAAATAATGTATGAAAATGTAAAATAAAATTCAAGTAATTAAAAAATATGTATTATAAATCGTGAGCTGCTACAACAAATTTTAAGTTCATTATTTTAGAGTAAAACTGATAAAAATAAAATTAATAAAAAAATTTAAAAGTTGCATAATTTAAAAAAAAGAAAGAAAATTACTAAATATTGATATTAAAAAAAAAAAAAAAGAGACTAGTAAGTAAAAATAAGTACCCTACTCATTCAAGTAATATTTTTAGTTAAACTCCTAAAAAGCAAGCCTAATAGGTTGTAAATTACAAACTTGAAATTCTTTCACTTTGTTAATTGAGTAGGTTGGACTGACAGCAACATCTATTGCTTTATATGTATAGGAATCGCTTACACAATATAACAATTCATCAAGTTTCAATACTTAATTAATTTAAAAGTAACTAATTAAGATTAAAACATATTTCTAATAGAACTTTCAAGTTTTTTACCATCAAATTTTAACAAGTAGTATCTAGGTTTTTTTTTAACCTAGCTCACAACAATGAAAAATTTTTTCCTTATTACATTTGATTAATCATCCGTAATTGAGTTTACATCCAAAACATTGCTACAATGTCCTTTAAAGTGAAGGTGAATACCATTAAAGGTTTTATAAAATACTCTTGCAATAAATTACATTTACCCAAATAAACAACATGGCTGCATTATATTAATGCCTACATCTATTAAAACAATTGTTAGCCAGGTCTGATAAACATCCAAATCTTTGTTAGCTGAAATATTTGCTAGCAATGGTACTCATTAGCCAAGGTATCACTATAGACCATTTGGCTATACACTTGATTATGAAAGATTAAACATAACATACTGCACTTTATTGCTAATCTAAAATATTTCAACAAAAAAGATGCAATTTTATTTTCTGTTAAACCAAAACTTAATAACAAGTAAATTGCTTAAAACATGTGTTGCATCAGATTATGCTCAGAATTGTATTTTACCTGTAGTATTTTTTATTTTAATAAAATACTTATCTATATAATAATGATGGCCATAATAATGTGAATAATGATGGCCAACACTGACGCTAATCTAATAAAGGTGTATGATGTATATTTCTAAATTAGCCCTTCCCCTAAACTTTTATTTTGTACAAAAAATTGTTTACAAAAATTCAGGAGAGAGAATCTTTCACATTTTGGCAGATTTATGTTTATTTTTATATATGTTATTTTAATGAAATTTTCGCTTTCCTTCACCACATCAGCACACAAAAGTTTAAAATCCCTGAAATGTTTAAATAAATACTCTGTCCTATTTGTTACTGGGCAGCAACAATAAGTAAATAATAAATCATTTAAATTACAACCTCCCCTTAAAAATTTACACACCATGCTCAGCATAGAAAGTATTGAATATTTATCACTCTTACTATTCTTCGTATCTGTAAAATACAGTGACTTTTTTCTGTCTGAAAAGACATCTTTGGAGATACAAATTTGAATTTTTTTCTAAGTTTTTAGGATTAAAAACAAAAGAATGAAAACGACTTGTCAGTTATTACCTTTCGCCGAATTATCATGGTTTTAAATGTATAAATGTGAAAATTATGTCATGTGATCTCACAGATACAATAACAGCAATAATGTAAGCTTTTTAAAGATAGCAACCGAGTACTAAAATTCTATTAAAACAATCTTCTGCCCTATTTGTTGCTCTCTAGTTTATAATAACAATAAACAAATTATTGGTCATTTAAGAAACGTTTCATCCTCCAAAAAATTTTCTATATTTCCTGTCTGCAAAATCTGTACCTCAGTAATGAGGAATGCGAAATGTTTAATAGGAATGACGATTTAATTTTATCCCCTTGGCTCGGAAGAATATGAAAATTTTAAAATCTCTTTCAGAACTCCTACCTACGTTGAAAGTGTCTGTGAGGCAACCTCAGTGGCCCCTCAAACATCTAAAAAGTTAGGAAAAACAAAAAGAGAAGAAAATTTCTATTACCGCTGGTCTTGTTGTTCCTGACCCTAAAAAGTGATAGGCTGTTCATTGATTGGGTAGAAACCAACAACGATCAAACAACCTCTCTCGTGAAGAGAGTATTGCAAGGAAATAATTTCACCAAAAGCACCTAAGGTGATACCGCAAGTGTTGCAAATATTCAGGTTTCTGATGATAGGACAAATTTCTGTCCCAAATGAATGTGATAGTTCGGTTATCGAGGAAAATAAGCCAGAAAATGTTGTGGAACCTCAAATTAGAATAGAAAATCTGAAAAACCTATACTCTAAACCTATAATAGTTCATGAGGTTGAGAACATAGTTAATATTACCAAAAACCTAAAAAGCGAATGCAACCCTAATTTTATCACAGATTTCAGGAAGGTAGATAGTTATTCACCAAGAATAACATTGCCAACCTCTTAAAGAAACAAAAAAAGGAAGCAACAGGAAAGATAGGAGAATTCTCCCACTTTTCCTACTTCATTTTCCAAAAAATGAAAGCTGTAAAAAAAATTCGGGCTAACATCCCTATTTAAGATAAGAGTGCAAATTGAAGAGTATACAGTGTCGTGGAATGCTTTAACTGTCAGCATATTTTTTCACATCGAGAAAGTCTGTAATACTCAACCACGCATCAAATCTTTGTCATAAAAAAAGCAGAATAGCCCCTATTTTGTTGTCAAGTTATAAAGGTTGCACAAATTACCTGATAAAAGTGAAATTCCACAAATACTACACAGATGTAGCTAAGAAAAAAGTTAAAATCCAAATTGCCGAAGAAATATTAAAACTGTGTTAAAAATAGGATCCTTATCTGAGTTAGCTGACTATTTTGAAAAATTATATGCTAAAATGATAGCACAAAAAATATAATATTCCAGTACTTTCATTTCTGTAAATAACCATTTTTGTGTAAATTCTGTAAATATTTATTTTTTTTTGTTTACTTTTTGAGTTGTTAGGAAAATTTAATTGAAATGTAATCTAATCTTCGGTTAGATGTTTGCACTCCTCAATCATCGCACCGAACTTTGCTTGACAAAGTCCAAAACCTGCTTAGTTCATCTATGTACTCTTTCACTCAATCCTAAATCTTCAATGAAAAATAAACATAGGCAGTACAAGGTATTCATCTCTTCTGCATTGGTTCATTGGCATTTATCATTCACTTTATAGACACCACATGAAAGAATTCTGTTAGAGTATTGTTTATGAGCGATAATTCTTAAAGGTGCATTTTCAGTTGTGGTATGGGGTCATTCCATGGTAACTTACCTTATTTTTAGAATAATTGACTTCAGTAATTTTAGTAATATAACACTAAAAAATATTCAAAATGTAATGTTTATATGATTTGTTAATTAAACCTAACAAAGCTAAATGTGAATAAAAATTACTTAAATTTAGTACTATTTCTTGAACACTAAAAATTATATTTACTATGGTAACTTACGTTTCTGACAAAAAGAACATTACCATAATAAATATAATGGCCAGTGTTAAAAAAATAGCACTAAAGGTATGTAATTTTCTTTCAAATTTTGCTTTGGATAGGTTTAATGTTTAATTAACAAATCATATCAACATTATATTTTCAGTATTTTTTGGTGTTATATTATGAAAATTACTAAAGAAAATTATTCTAAATGTAACGTAAGTTACCATGGAATGACCCTATCCCTTTTTAAGTTTAACTAAATTTATATGTATTACATGATGTACATAAATTCTATTGGTCATATACTGGGCTACACAAAAGAATTTGTAAGTATTATTGCCTGTGAGTGTAAATTGCTCAAGGGTAGTTTTTGATTGCGTTATGCATTTTCTGCTGAATTACATTTAGTATAAGAGAAGCATATTTAGCAGAAGATGAATTTGTAGTAGATATAGCTTAGAGAAGTTTCTAGAATATAAAACTAGTGTATAACTCCCATCAAAAATGACAGATTGTTCATCTGCGTTCCATTTTTATAAGACTTCATACAAACAAACAGCATGAATATTTTATTATTGAAAGGTTTGTATTGTAGAAAAGTACTTTTTAAAAATGACAAAGGATTTCTACACATAAAAATGATGAGGATATATATAGTTCAACGATTAAACAAAACATTCAAATTAAATATTGAAAAATAATCCATGTGCGAAAGTTTTTGTAAAAAAGTGTTACAAATGAGTTTCTAAACAGCTTGACTCACCACATAACTCATTGTTTCATTAGATAAGCAAAATTAAATGCAAATTATGCTGTACTATGTATTCCTTATATTTTAATTACGTTTCATAAGAAAATCCCTGATGGCTCGGCCTACAGGTACAGGTAGATTTCAAAGACACAGGCCGTGGGGCACCTGTTTATTGGGAATTGCAGAAGAAAGACCTATTTGCCATGATGTGGCAGTTGGGACCACACACTTCGAAATATACCTCTGCCTGTAGGTGGAGCCAGCAGGGATTTTTTTTTTCGTAAGAATTGGTCCTATAAAAAACTTGTCAATATAAAAGTTGTAGATAATTTTAAGAAGATTTACAATAAATTTAAGCAGATTTGATATCTCAGCAATTGATGAAGTTATGAATTTTTTTCTTCTGAAACCCCTATTCTCCCCCCCTTGGGGGCATTTTTAATGAAATCAAAAATCTGTCATACATAAATTTTCGGCCCTTTTTCTAGAAGTAACAATAACTTTAAACGAAATTGATATGTATAAAAATTAAGAAGTTATGGGTTTTTTCTGTTTTCACCCCCCCCCCTGGTTCGATTTTGCCCATTAACGAACTTGACCGAGATTTTATGTATCAGTTTGGAAGATATTTGTGCAGAATTATGGGAGTTATCGTGTCTATAAAAAAGTGACATAGATAGATAGATAAAGTTTTGAACTGGGTGGATGGGGTTCTAGGAGCCATGATCAGTATAGATCTGCAAAAATTTTTCAGAAATTCCAACTTATGGGAGAATGTAATAGGTAGTATTTCTTACGAAATCTACCTAAAATCATTTTATTTACAATGGAAACAAAATTTAAAAATCCGCCGGTAGATGGCGTCAATATACTGGATCAATCACCTCAAAGCATCTCTACGAAAGAAATCTGAAAAAAAAAAGTGTTTACAGAATTTTTTTTTTACAGAAATGTTGATATACATGTTTTATATGAAATAGTTTTTGAAAGTTTTAAACAAAATTAAAATACTTAAAAGCTTCAATATGCTTTTACAAATATTTTAAGAGTAGAATCGTATGTTAAACTGTATTTTTTTAATGAAGCTTTCAAAGAGTTGTTCATTTGTGATTCTGAATGGCAATATCTGGGATTCAGTGGTTTAATCTGGATTTTTGATTAGGAACTTAAAATATTATAATAGGATATGACATACATGTTTTATAAGAAAATATGCTGAACACACATGATTTCAAGTATAGGTTTTTCATTAAGCCTAACATGGCATCGACTATGGTCGATTTGCAGACCAGAGTGGTCCCGCCCAGAATGGTTAGACACTTTCTTGCCTTTGGATTTTATTATAAGTAGATTCATATAGAGAGCCAAGCAAAGAACTCGAAACATTGCCGTTTATGGCTGATAATTACTGGAATTGTGTTATGCAATTTTTTCTATTGGTGAAAATTGCTAAGTGACTTTATGTTAAGAAGCTACTTCAGGGTTCCCAGCAAAACATGACTGGCAATTTCCCTGACCAAATCTCAAAAAATTCTCTGACCAAACAGGCATACAACGAAATTTACTTATTTTTGCAATCCTTTGTCAAAAATTAGCGATTTTATTTTTCTGTGATCGCTCTTCAAATTTTTCTATTTTTCCCCCGAGACTATATGATGAATTTCGCATAATTTTTCATTTTTTCTCCAAAACTTTTCCATGACTTTTTAGAGAATATTTGTAAATTCCCTGACTTTTTCTGTATATTTTAAAATTTCCCTGACTACTTTGAAATTCCATGACTTTCCATGATGCTGGGAACCCTGTACTTCACTCATGCGAAAACACCCGCTTGCTAATGTTAATCTTATGGGAGAAAAGTTGTTTTAATATCTTGTTTGTATTTCAAAATATTTTTTTTTGCATTGGACAGTTGAGGTCAATCTCTACACAGGTTGTTTTTTACTTTCTTGATTTTGTTTATCAGTTTTTTTTAATTAAGATATTTTCCGTTTGCGGAACCGGTTTTGAAAGAGAAAGTATTCTCATAAAAAAAAAATCTGAAAACAAAATTGAAAAAGTAAAAGACAGCCTTTGTAGAGATCAACCTGTAATATCCAATGCAAAAATAATTTAAAAATATTGAAATGCAAATAAGATATTTTACAAATTTTCTCCCATAGGATTGTGGGTTTTCGCATGAGTGAAGTAGCCCCTTAGGCATTTTCTCATAGAGCTAAATTTTAGCATACTGTGTTGTATAGTACATATGCAAATCTATATCATAGATAGGGCTGCACAAAATAATCCAACTACTTTTTGAACTATGAACGGCTGAAAATAATTTTTAAAATGTATTGTGCTTTCTAAATTCTTTACTAACATATCTTCTTTCATCCATTTTAACAGTTTTTCTGGATGTGTTGGAAAGTGTTTCATAATATGTGCCTGATTTCTTTGTTGTTTTCTAAATTATGAACCAAAAAAAATTTTTTTAATAATAATTTATCTTTTAAATCTTTATTATAAGCTCCTCTCCTAAATTTAATTGTTTTTTTAAAAGGAGGACCTTATAGTCCAGAGTGTATGATAAATTTTTTTTTACCATTTCTTGGCCTAATGGAAAATATAGCATAAAAAATGCTATTATTTCACCTACTCCTATATTCATACAATCTTTATTCTTTATCACAATCTACCTGTTATATTCAGTGATAGGATGCGTGGTTTCATATAACTGTCTGAAATATTTCATGCATACTATGTGCTGATTCAGAAAATATGAAATCAAGTAATATTTTCCCCTTTTCAATACAGGCAAATTATCTTTCTGAAAATGCTGTTTAAGTTAGCATTTTGAGGCAATATTACAGACACGACTGTCTGAAGGATGTTGCGAGACAAGCAATCACTTATAACCAAGGATAAATTTGTGAAAACTGGAAAATACTATTTGATTACAAATCACTAAAAGTGAGACTTGTTTGAGCAGATTTTTTTTTTTTTTTTAGCGTCCTTAATATACAAGAACGCACATTTATTTCAGACAAATACATGAAACCAACAGAAGTGAAAAATTGACCAGGGTCAGAACTCGAACCTGGGACCATCAGCGTAACATGCTGCTGCACTGCCACTGAGTTAACCCTGGTCGACATCCTAACCTGGCAACTTCTCACTTTTATACATGTTGGGAACCATCATCAGGCAGCAATCATGCAGCTTCAGATGACAATAACAACAATGAATTAATATTCATCAGTCCACAATTATAAATTAAACATGTAACACTATATGTAATCAGATGTAGTGTTATATGTTTAATTTATACCCTTAATATATCTTTGAAAGCAATAGTCTGATACAAATTTATAATTGTATACACTTAAGAATTATTTTTTTTTTACTCTTTTATAGTTATAAAAACTAAAGCAAATAGAAAGTTTGTAATTAACCATTTGCTTTAAAAAACTACTTTGTTTTCCTCGAAGTTGCATTATTATTGTGTTTTGCAAATTATTAATTGATAATCATAGAAATTAAAATAGTTCTTGCAATGCCAAAATATAAAGAACCTAAATCTTCTGCAACAATTTTTTGTTTGTTTATTTTGATAATTTCAATTTTTAAAGTATGTTAATAAAAATAACAAAAAAAAGTTACACATAAATTTCAATTTATTCTATTTATTGAATTTTTTTTCAATATAAATATACATAGTTTCATTGTTAAAGACAACCTTTTAACTGCTTATCCCGCGATTTCCACGAGCAAAACCTTTGTAGAAAAATTTATATAATATTATAAATACACACATCCAAAAATCGCATGGTGTTAGATCAGGCAATCGTGGTGGCCAGACCGTTTGAAAATAACAACTTATGATGTGGTCTTCTGTAAAATGGCTTGTTAAGAAAGTCCGAACTGCTCTAGTAATGTGCGGTGGTGCACCGTCTTGCATAAACACGATATTTTGAAGGCAGCCTCGCTGTTGCAGCTCGGGAATCAGAAAATTTGACAACATATTGAGATACCTTCTCCCATTTACAGAACATGTAATGGGTCTTTTATAAAAAAAGTACAGGGTTAAAATTCTCGCTCTTCATTTTTTCAACCCAGGCGTGAACACTCGATTCATCATTTGTCAAAACAATTCCCTTGCTTCCTAGAGTGACACCATAGTCTCTTTTTATGTTTTGAATGTATTTGTTATTAGGTGTTTACACTCCATCGTATCCCCTACTGAATTTCTAATGTCTTGCATTATCCTTTTTTCAGCAACACCTTGTAAAAGTTTACCTAAAATGAAAAAAAAAAAAACTTATCATCAGACTGCATAAATTATAAATATTTTTAAATGAAATATTCAGACAATTGTCACAAAAATGAAAGTGACCAATGAAAAATTCGCTTCTCAAAGTATGTATCAAATGGAGTAAATATTGAACAAGTTGCTTGTAAATTTGATACATTGATAGCAGGACTGGGCTTTAAATCTATCTAAAGCAAAATATCAATTTAACACTAATATCGCTGACCTCATTTATCTATTTAAACTCCCACAAAATTCACATTTAAGCTAGATTTATCTTATATGTGTAAATGCATGCACAATAATTCAAAGTTAAATCAATGCAGTGCAACTCATAGTCCATTGATAAAATTTAGGGCTGTGCACACAGAACTATGCTAAATTGTCCCAGGAATACCTGAATGCTTTATAATTAAAATTTAACACCCAAGAATATTTTGTTTTAATTACTAAATTTATATTAAATGTATTTAAATTAAAAGACGTGCATGTAGTTACCCATTAAATAAATTATAAATAAATGTGATTATGTAACATTTCATCGATGCTGGATTAAATGACTTAAGCATTTTAGCTATATTTAATTACAATTAGTGATCTTATGTAAATATGTTTTGATTTAAAAAACAAGATGGCAGACTGTGGGCGAATACCAAAGCTGTTCCTTCAGCTTGAATTTGTCTTTTAAGAGTGGGTTACTATTATTATTCAAATTTGTCACTTCAAAATTGATTACATGATTCAAAACTTAAATCAGAATGATATAGATTTATCATAACTTTGTTATATAAGATGGTCAACAAATCAATTTAAGAACTTGTGTGTATATAAAAGAAGCTGCATGCAAGCGTCATTTTGTCTTTATGAATGAAAAAATTAGTTCCATATTCTAAAAATAAAATCAGCATTAAATTTGTTTATTATTGTTTTATTACTTGGATGATAAAAAGCTTTAAGAAATATCTACAATGCCCACACTAATTGACAGTCATTTCATAAAGATATAATGATCTGAAAAGGTTTTAAAATGTAAATAAAAGTTGCTAGAAACTGCTTTTGAAAATATGCTTCTTCCCAAATTCCATCTTGTTCCAATTTTCTTGTCAGAAAAGGAAATACATATCCAAATGAAATAGACATATGATTATCAAAATTACTTTTTCAATGTTTTAAACTTTTAATTTATATTTCAGGTTAAAAAGTAATCTAGTATTATTGATATTGTTAGAAAATATATCAGTACATTAGTTTATAGATTATAAAATGCATTTATTAAAGTATTAATAATTTTTTAAATAATTACTAGATTATTTTAATTATCAAACTGCAAACAATTTACATGTTTTAAATCAAAAACACATTCCTTTTCAAAGCTTTTTTTTAACTGGACATGTTTTTGTATCTAAATTGAAAAGTATTGCAATACATTATAATAATCTATGTAAATGTAAGTCTTTATTCTAAAATATTTATATAGGTTATTTGCATAGTAAAAAAAATATATTTAACTAATAGTTTAAAATTATAATTTTTGTTCTCTCTACATCTCATAAGTGTTGGAATAAGTATAGGTTTTTATTTCTGCAGTTGCTAGAAAAAAAAACTAAAGAAAGTTGTATTTTCCTTTTTTATTCAATATAAACAAATAACTGGAAAACTAATACTTGTTATTTAGTGAAAAGTTCATATCAACATAAGTATTTTAAATTACTCTTCATAAGTTATCTACATATTTTATTACTTATCTATTCATTTATAAATATCGTTAAGAATTATATATGAATCATAAGTAGAGTTTAATCTAGGAAAAAAAGATTTGTAGCGTTTTGGCTAATTGCAGCCAATAACTGTTAGCCAAATAAAAATAGCTTTAGCCAAGAAAAAAAACTTTTATTTATACAAAATTTCTATATAAATGAGTATTATTTGTAATTATACAATATACAAACAGTACACCACTCTGTAAAATTGACCCTCTCGAGATTTGGCCATACATCAAATGCTTTTTTAAATGGAAATTCTTTTCAAATTTCCCCTTCCAAATTAATCACCAGTAAGTTACTTAAATTTTTGATTATCAGTCTAATTTTTAAGTCAGTTTTTGTTATATTCACGAGACTCAATCCCCTTTCACAATCTGCTGTAGACAACAGAATTGTTGCTACAAATTCATACAAAGAAGTCACATTGGGAAACATGTCAGTAATTTTTCAGTAATTTTGTAATTAATCATGTCAGCCATTTTTATGGAAAAAGAATACAATCAGCAGGTTTCATTTCTATACCCCTTGTAGCCAGAACCTGCCTGAATAACTTCCATTCATGAACCGTTTTTGTTTCATTTCCTAACTTTGGATCATCAACAAAAAATAACCAAACCCTTTTAATTTTCTCAATACTTGTTTAATGCAAATGACGTCATACTATTTGTAAGAGGTTTGCACAGAGAGGACGAGACAAATTTTTAAGTGAGTTGCCGTGTCAGAGGCGGTTTGAGATTTCTTTACACGTGGCAGTTGCAGGTTTACGAAAGGCAGGAACAACAAAATGGAAATGATATATATTTTTTTGGCTGTTGCTATTTGGCTAATCCACTAAATGCTTTGGGGGCAAAAGGTGCTTTCAGTTAGCTTTTTGGCTATTTGGCTAGCTCTAGATTAAACCCTAATAAGCCTAACATTATCATCTAGTATGTAGAATAATCTATTTCCCAGTCCAAAATTATTTAAATCATGTGTATTTTTTTTCCCTTGAAAATTTCATATCAACAGGGTAAGTATTTTAAAATAACCTTCATGAGTGTTATTTACACACTTTACTACTTACATTGAATTATATATTTTCTTTGAAGAATTATGTATGTGATATTTATGATTCATTAGGCCTAACATTATTTATCAAGTATAGCAGCATATTTTCTGGATCAAAATTCTTTTGAATAACTCATGTTATTATTATTTTTTAATTATTTTTAAAATTACTATCAGTATAGTAAGTATTTTAAATTACTTTTCACAAGTGTTATCTGTATATTTTACTACTTATATATTCAATTAAAAATATTTGTTTAAGATATATGTATTTTATGTTTACAAATAATTAAGAATATCTTGTAATATATATTTTTTTTTTGCACCAAAATTCTATTGAATAATTCATGACATATATATTTTTTAAATAATAAAAATCGTCAATTATCAAACATTTTGTTAACTAATTTCTGAATATATATATATAACCCTCACAAATGGTGATTTCCTTACAATATGAAACTACAAAATATCAATAACATAGCCCATTACATGTCCTTTATAAAAAGTAATTTTTTTCAGTTTTTAATTATATTTTTCTACAGGATTTATAAAACAATTATAAACATAGAGTTATAAAATTTTACATTTATATTGTACATACAGATCTTTATTCTTTTAACCTTCAATTTGTTGATGGGAGCAAAAGATTTAATCTTGTAGCATATTTAGTCATGAAAATTTTTATAATTTTAAAATTGCATGAATTTCTTAAAGAATGTTGTATTATTTCAATCTTACAAGTCATTATGCGAAATGGAAATAAGGTTAAATTAGCTACAGAAAAGAAAAAAAAAAGGTTAAATAAAGCAATAAGTTAAATATTAAATTATTTTTTCTACAGCAAGCCACTGAAAAAAATCTGAAAGAAATACAACTTTTCTTAATAAATGCACTCGTAATTTAAAAAATAATTGTAAATTTTAAACCCCTAAGAAATTTTTTTATGTTAAACAAAATACTTGACAAATTAATATTTGCATTACAGGATTTACATAATTTGCATATCAAGAATCAAGTTCAATTTTGATCGGTAAAATTAAAAAATAATGAGGAAAAACTAGAAGATAGAAATATTAGATAAGAAAAAGTAGGAAACATAAGGAAATAAATGCTTTCACAGGTCCAATAATGAGCACAAACATATGTATAAAATTTCTGGTCCTTTTTATTATTTATATATTTGTTAATTACTTTAATTCAAAATGTTAAATATTAAATTACTATTTATTTGTTACAATTTTTTTGCACTTTCCAGTCAGTTTGACACGAAAGTGTAAAATGTTGTAAATAGCGCATTTCTTCTCAATAAATGAAATAACCAACTTTAAATAATTGTTTACAAATTTTTTATACAAGATTCCTCTTTTTTTTTTATTGATAAATAGATGATTTAAAGAAATGGCTTATAATTTCAGTGATGTCGCAGGCTTATGAAATCCTGGTTCACTGTGACCGAGACACTTTCAAAATAGAGCACAGACACGGTTGGAAATAAACTTATTTTCACTGTTTGGGTGGTAGAAACTTCGTTGTTTGTCATTTAAATCCTCCATAGCAATGTTCTCAATATAATGTCCGTTTTATCCGCCCACGATCATTTTCAGCAAAATACAGTCTTATCTGACTATGTTACATCTTTATCTGACCCTCCAGCATGCAAAATTTCAATTATTTAAAAAAATTCTACATTTGTTACTAATAACGATAAATAAACAAGCTAAGTTGCGCCTTCCATAATTTATGCACCTCCAACTCCTCCCAGCAGCATACAAAAAATTTTAAAATCTAAGTTTTTTTTATTTTTATAAAAAAAAAAAAAAAAAAAAAAAAAAAAAAAAAATCTGCTCTATTTGTTACTGTGAAGTGATCAGTCATAAATTCACTTCCGTGCCCCCTCCCACACACAAAATTTAAAATATTAAAACTATTTAAAAGAAAAGTGCTGTATTCGTTACTGTCTAATAACAATAAATAATCAATCATTTAAAATATCCCCCCACTTCAAACTCCCCCCCCCCCCTGACCTGTTCTGCCATAGCATACTGTTTAAAAGCTTTAAAACTCTTAATTAAAAAAAATAATTTGAAAAAACACAAAGAAATAAAAGTAAACTAATACACTTTTATTAGAGAAACGTACTGGGATAGCGATGATTTCTGTCACCCAAATAACCCACCAACTAAAGCATGGCATCGCATGCTCGTGCTCTATAGAAAAGTGGCTCCTTCCTTTTAGAAATAAGACATATTTAATATATTAAATAAAAATTACGCTTTTTTTTTTTTAGATTTTTCAAAATTTTGCATCCTCCAAGACTCAAAATTCTTTTTTGCTTAAATCACGCATTACATCATATAGCTGAATGTGATACTCATCAAAAGCAAATGATGCGATAAATTCTTACAAGACAAAGATATAATTTATATTGTGTATTTATTTATAGAATAAGAAAAAATAATGCATTCTTGATATCAAAACACTAAAATAGCAATGCGAACAAAGAATGCAGATATATCAGGGGTCTGTCCAGACATTTTTCCCCAGGGTCCTGTTTTTGTGTAAAGCTTTTTATTTTTGTGAAAAATCTAGTCGTAATTTTGTGAATTTGAAATGATCATTATATTCAGGTTCTTGTTTATACATTTTTAAGAAGATATATGGATGTAAAATACATATATTTTCTTTATATGTGTAAAAGTGACAGGTCAGATATTATTTTTAAATGATTAATCTGTGAAATGTTCAGTTTAAAGATGGAAAAATTTTGTGAAAAACCTATTTTTAAGACAAAGAATTTTGTGAAGGGTCCTGTTTAAAGGAAAATAGTTTTGTGAAGGGTCCTGTTTTAGGGAAAACAGTTTTGTGAAGGGTCCTGTTTTAGGGAAAATAGTTTTGTGAAGGGTCCTGTTTTGAAATAAAAAAATTTGTGAAGGGTCCTTTAAAGGACCCAATTTTTTCCTAAACAGATCCCTGTATATACACACCAAAACCTCATTTCAAAATTTCTGCACCCATTTAATAATTACTGTTTGATTTATATACTTCTGGTGCAAATAGTCTGTTCCATAGATTTACGCGAATTACACTGAAATGAATCTCTACAATGCTATTATATTGAAGGTTGTGTAATGAAATATTTTTATTGTTTGTAAATTTCCTCTATATTTTGTATTCAATAAACTAGTTATACATTTCCACTTGGTGTGGAGTAGTGTTCATCAAACGGAAAAGTACCAAACTGATATAAATCCTGGACAAAAATTTAAAATGGAAAAAAAAAAAAAACTAGCAAGTTACGTATTATAGCTTAACTCAAACACACTACCATTCTAAGGTTTAATTAACGATGTCTTAAGAAACAAAAGAGAACATTCTTAACTTTTCTCATTCTCAGGTATTTAATATTAGTACAGCATAATATTTGATAATATCAATTAGTTAATGGCACTCATCCAACTAAATAAAGAATATCGATTATTATTTATAAATTTTTAAAAGAAAAATATTTTTTATTCAAAAAATATTAATAATTTTACCAGCAATATTTTCTTTGTCAGCCTTAGGAATAGGAATGTGAACTTTTAACTGTTTCTCCGGATCCTGAAGTTTAGATTTACAAGTCCCACTTTGGCTGCATGCAAAGGACATGTATTCATGGTCTTTCATCTTTTTTTTAGATGAGGCAATAACAAATTTAGTGTTTGTGCTCTTCTCTTCAACAGCAAGCCACTCAAGAAAAACTGAAAGAAATACAGCAACTTTTTATTAATTTTTGCACACATAATCTTTTGAATAATTATGAATTTCAAACTACTGAGTAAATATTTAACATTAAACAAATTAGTAATTTCCATAAAGCATACCTCTTATAAACATTTATAACATTTGCATAACTCTTATAAAATAAAACATAAATAAAACTAACAGTTTTACATACGTACCAGAGTAGTTCTCAAAGTTCAATTCTTGATAATTTCCAATTTCTTTGATTTGATGGGTAGCCATTAGATGCTTTCGTAAATCGTACACTGTGGGAAAATTTTCCAACCAATTTTCCTCTTGACACTGAACATAACCTATATGTTCTTTTTCTTTGTGGCATGTTGAAATGTGTTTTCTAAGCGCAGTTTTCGATGAAAAGTCTTCTACACAATGTGTACGTACATCGAAATAGTTGATTTCTTATTTTTTGGCAATGAACACGTGTCACACACATCCGTCAAATATCATCGTTTATAAAAAAAAAAAAAAAAAAAAAAAAAAAAAAAAAAAAAAAACGCGGCACTACAGAGGGAACATTGAAACACCATATTGATTAGTTAATTTCTCAATTATGAAACGTGTAATTGCTTACATAATTAAAAATAAATAGATGTCTAGATGCAGATGCACGCAAATCACATCAAGCAGATCCCGTGTTATTGATAGTGATGCTGTAGCTGTACTCAATATCTAAATCACAGACAATAGAATCCTAATGTATTCTATTCTGTGATATAAATCTAACAGATGAATAGTGGCTACTGGCTAAACATCGATTGGCGATTGGCGCTGGCGTGGGGTTACCATCCCTTTCTTCAGAAGACAAGACGTCCATTTCTTCAAACTACGTTATCCAATCACATTCGGACTGCGGAATCGAACATCCCAGATTTGAGGCGCCTCTATATGAGAGTGACAGAATCTTCGGTTTTGGACTTACGGTTTTCGGTTTTTCGCTGCGTCACTCGAGAAACTACTGTCTCTCATGATAATACTACATTAAAATCACCTTTCTAGTTTGTTTTCCTCTGATGGTTAAGATTGGTAGACCATGTCAATATTTTGTTTAATTCTTTATGTAATTGGTAAACTAAAGTAGAAGCAAACATTTGCAATAGACTTGTTAGCTTGTAAATAGGATTTTTCAAGATTTAATAAACAAATTATCTAAAAAGGAGCTACATAAAATATACAGATCTTGAGAAACATATATTTTTTCCATAGTGATAACTAAGAAGTACATTCAGGGCCGAAACTAAGGGGGGGGGGGGCAGAGGGGGCACGTGCCCCGGGCGCCAGCAAAACAGAAGGCGAAGGGGGCGCCAAATGCAGGTTTTGTTTGTTGTTTGATATAAAAATGTATATATATATATATGAAATTTGTATAAAATGTCTCGCCGCCGGAAAATCCAAAAGAAAATCTGAACCAAATGCATCAAAATAGACAAATAGATAAAAAGATTCGTCTACAATACAAGATAGCAAATGAATAAAAAACAAACTGTTCTCTTAGGCTATTTTCTTTCTCCCATTCCAAATGTATCATGTCTATGCCGTCTATCATTTAAATCTCTTCCTGAGGTTTAGGAGAATCACTAACATTTTTCAAGGTCAGTCCCTACTCATGTCTGTATATAACACTGTTCAACGTCGTCTGGATACGGTACTGCACTGTCCAGCATGGATAATTGGCAAACGATTCCCCCACTTTGATTTTTCTATTGATAAAAATATTCCATGAAGGCTGTTCTATTTTTTCCCTTTTCTCACAGCGTGGAGCTTTCTTCTTTTTCCATTTTGTCATGGGCGAGGGATTACTGCCCTGGACAATAAGCACAAATTGGGGGATGAATGCCCAAAGTAAAATTTTCAGTAAAATCTTTTTCTTTTAAGTATAGCATTTGTACAGGTACAGTAAAAAATCTCGTACAGGGCTCCATGGCTAGTAAAGCCAGAGCCGCCCTTGGCTTTATCTTCCAAAAAGTTTTTTACTCGTCTTTTTGCGAAAGCCGGCATATTCCTTTTACCGAAATTACTTTTTTATCCAGATCCAATCTAATATTATTAGAAGGGGCGAGGTTGGGCGACTGGCTGGGATACTAAAAACAAATAATATTTGAAAGGATAATTTGAAAAAATACGCAAAATAAAACTCTTTGTTAAAACCTTTTTTGAAAAAAAAATGCCATTTGTAGGGGTGCAGGGCGAAAACCATACCCAAGTTGCTATGACTAATAAAACCGCAGCCACCCTTGCCTTTAACCTCCCCAAATTATTTTCTCGTCCTTTGGCCATTTCCAGATAAATGAAAAATGCCGCCATACCATTTGTTACAATTACTTTTTTACATACAGATCCGGCTTTAAAGGGCGCGAGGTTGGCTATTGCTAACGACACTGAAAACTAAGGGGATGAAACATATGCAATATAAAATAATAACCTCTCCTCCCCTTTTTTCTTTTTTAAGAATATAGCATTTGTAGAGACGCAGCAAAGAACCTCGCACAGGGTGCCATCTAATAAAGTCGTCTCTGCCTTTATCTTTGCAAAAAAAAAAAAATCGTCTTTTTTCCATTTGTACGTGTTTTGCCGCCCCATTCTTTTACTGTAATTATTTTTTTAGATCCAGATGTAAATTTCCGAGGCAAATACATCGTGTGCCTCTGTAATAGTCAAGCTCAATTTCTTTTTGTTTTTAATCTTATCCTACTCTAAAAAGGCAAAATATCGATTATAATCAGTAACAAAGTCAAATGCATTCTAAATATCAGCTTTATGTAAACAGCATACCAAGTGTGGGAGACGAGACCCCTAAATCAGGGGCCCCAGTGTCACGATCCAGATTTAGATTCATCAGATCTGATTTAATTAGACTCTGAATCTGTGTAATTAAATCGTCATAAAAGTCTCTAAAGCTGCGTTTTCACTGGTCGACCCAACTACCTAAAAATCCCAGCGACCCAAGACCTTAACCTAAGAGCGTTTTCACTGGTTACAGGGAAGCACTAGCGCTAACCAATCATGAACAAGGTTTTACTGCGCAAGCGTCATATTTACGGATCGATATCAGCTGTGAATGATTATAAACATACACAAATAATTATTTGTTGTCCTTATCTTGTTAATAACAAATGTTTTGCGTGGAAATAATCCAAAGTTTTGGCTAGTTTTCGCTATTAAAGGGTCTTAAATAATGCCACACAAAAATATTAATCTTCCGTTAATAAATCAATGATAACTATTAATTTTTTTGTGGTTTCAAAAAATAAAACATTATATTTTTTTAATAATGACGATCGTAAATCATAAGATTTCGAAGTCACTCAGAATACAGTGAAAGCTCATTTTATCTGAGAATAATTTTTATTGCATATGACTTGTATATCTAAAATTATATTTCTGCTTTTCACAAGTTAAATTAAAAGTCTAAATATGTTTTTGATATTTACTTCAGTGCTATATACAATTTATTTGTACATGCATATATCATTTTTGTGCCAGTGCAGTTATACTTTTGAAACAAATAGTAATATTTATCATTTATTTAAAAACACCTTTCAGGATTGTCATTATACATGAGGCTTCTCCAAGGTACATGCTAATAGCATGTATCAGTTGATCACACTGGCAGCTAGTTTTATCATATAATCACTACAATGTAGAATTATAAAATGTAGTTACATCTACTTTTTGTGACACCCCCAACCCCTCCTCACAAAAACAAAAAAAAAAGTCTTCACAGTAAAATGCAAATTAAATGTATTTAAAATTGTAAATTTTACTGTATGATTGATTTCACATCAAAGTTTGATGCAGATTTTTTTTCCCATCTCTCTCATGGGTATTTTTTTTTAAATTATGTTTTGCGAAAAATAAAATGATGTAACAAAAAGTCAAATCCAGTTACTCTTAAATTCAAACTGATATATATACAGGGTGATTCATAAAAGATGGGCAGAACTTTAAGGGGTTATAGTACACTTAAAGACAAATAATATTAAATAGGAGACTAAGGGTCCCAGACGTATTCCCAAGGAGATAGGGGGCATTAAAGTTTAGGGTCCGAAATTTCAAATGATTATAAAACATGGAAAAATTGGTCGATTCGTTTGCGGTTTTTGCAAAAAATTTTCTTTATGCCAGTATTTTCTTGAAATAAAATTTTAAAGTTCAATTTCAAAAAATGCCGATAGGGGGCGCTTTAGACTTTGGAGTAACAAACAACTATTTTTTAACGTTATTTTTTGTATTTCTTTAAATGATTTCGAAAGCTTAGACTTAAACTTAAATTTTGATCTAAAAATCTGAGTCCTAACGAGTAGTTAAGTAGCGTAAACTGAAATTTGAAATTTGAAACCCTTCTCCCCCCAGAACAAAAATCAGTTATTCCCGATCTTTGTGTCGTAGATTAGGCTCTAACTACTGCCGCGTTTTGCTAAAATTATTCTTTATGTCAGTATTTTCTTGAAAATAAATTTTAAAGAAAATTTTCAAAAAATTCCGATAGAGGGCGCTTTAGACTTTGGAGTAACGAACAACTATTTTATACCGTTATTTTTTGTGTCTCATTAAATGCTTTCTAAAGCTTAGACTTAAATTTTCAGCCCAAAATCTGAATCGTTAGACGTGGTTAAGTTTCTGGGGAGAGGGGTTTGAAATTTCTACTCCTGAGCACAGTTCAGTTTACCATGTCCACACATTGTGTGCTGTGATACGAGGTAAAAAGACACAAATTAGGATTATGTTACCAAAGCATATTTATTAACATGTAATCACAATAAATGTTCAAAATTGTGACCACCAGAGGTTATGCACGCAGAACAACGGCGACGAATGGAACGGCGAACATTCGCGAAAACATCAGGCTTTTCGAGCACTTCCCCTACAGCGGCGGAAAGTCTGGCGACCAGTTCCTCGGGGGATTCAATGGGTGTCTCATACATAAGAGCCTTCAATCGTCCCCAAAAAAAGAAATCGAGGGGTGAAAGATCTGGCGAGCGAGCAGGCCAAGCAACAGGACCACCTCGACCAATCCATCTGTTCGGAAATGTGATGTCCAGATAGTTGCGGACGTCTCGTACGTAATGGGCTGGCGCTCCATCGTGCTGGAACCACATGACCCGCCGGATGCGTGGAGGAACAACGTTTAACAGGTCTGGCAGCACATGTTGCAGAAATGTGAGGTATGTTTTACCGTTGAGGCGTTCAGGAAGAAGGTACGGTCCGATTAGGTGGTCTCCGAGGATTCCTGCCCAAACATTGATGGAAAAGCGTCTCTGATGAGCATGTGGATACGTAGCATGTGGATTGACATCCGCCCATACATGTGCATTGTGTGTGTTAAATGTACCTTCACGTGTGAAGGTACATTCATCGGTGAAAAGCACAGTTCGTCCAAAATGTGGATTTAGCGCGTTCTGCTGCAGAAACCAGCGGGCGAATTCAATACGATTTGGATAATCCCCTGGAGACAGTTTCTGGACTCGTTGCACATGAAACGGGAGCAAATGTTCATCCTTCAGTACCCTCCAAGTCGTGGACTGTGAGGTATCCACCTGGCTAGCCACTGTTCGTGTACTTGTACTTGGCTGCGCCGCTACTACATCCAGAATGGCTTCTGCAACAACTACTGATTCGTCCTTTTTTGCACGACCTGCATTCGACCGGGAAGCGAGAAATGATCCCGTCTCACACAACTGTCTGTGCAAGCGCTCGAAAGTTTTGCGGTTAGGCAACCGCCTGTTAGGAAATCGCTCTCCGTACATTCGTTGTGCCTCTGCACCATTTCCATCTGCCGCTCCGTAAATTAAATGCATCTCAGCCTTTTCCTTATTCGTGAAGGGCACCATCTTCCGATTCATTACTACAGCGACTTACACTTGACTCACCGTTCAGTGGTTTTTATGCCTGAATCGTGTCGAAATTTTGCATACGTGTTCTTCTTCTTCCCCATTTGACATTTGCATACTTTCTGTTTCCTTCTTCACCCGGTGACTAGCGTCAGGAATGGAGCTTTAACGTTTGCATGAGCGACGTTTCCAACTGTGCCAGTGCCTTTATGAGTGAATTCCGACTATGCAGTCCTTGACGAAAGTTGTATTTTTGCCTCGTATCACAGCACAGAATCGTTGGGCATGGTTAAGTAGTGCAAACTGAACTATGTTCAGAAGTTGAAATTTGAACCCCCTCCCCTCGCTACTGAACCACGCTCAGCGATTCAGATTTTGAGCTGAAAATTTAAGTTTAAGTCTAAGCTTTAGAAAGCATTTAATGAGACACAAAAAATAACGGTATAAAATAGTTGTTCGTTACTCCAAAGTCTAAAGCGCCCTCTATCGGAATTTTTTGAAAATTTTCTTTAAAATTTATTTTCAAGAAAATACTGACATAAAGAATAATTTTAGCAAAACGCGGCAGTAGTTAGAGCCTAATCTACGACACAAAGATCGGGAATAACTGATTTTTGTTCTGGGGGGAGAAGGGTTTCAAATTTCAAATTTCAGTTTACGCTACTTAACTACTCGTTAGGACTCAGATTTTTAGATCAAAATTTAAGTTTAAGTCTAAGCTTTCGAAATCATTTAAAGAAATACAAAAAATAACGTTAAAAAATAGTTGTTTGTTACTCCAAAGTCTAAAGCGCCCCCTATCGGCATTTTTTGAAATTGAACTTTAAAATTTTATTTCAAGAAAATACTGGCATAAAGAAAATTTTTTGCAAAAACCGCAAACGAATCGACCAATTTTTCCATGTTTTATAATCATTTGAAATTTCGGACCCTAAACTTTAATGCCCCCTATCTCCTTGGGAATACGTCTGGGACCCTTAGTCTCCTATTTAATATTATTTGTCTTTAAGTGTACTATAACCCCTTAAAGTTCTGCCCATCTTTTATGAATCACCCTGTATATATATATATATATATGTTAAGTTTACCTTTTTGGCGAGCTTATTTTGTTTGCAAATTACACATTTTAAATCCCAACAATTTTTTTTTTCTTTTTTTAATGTAAAGTGTTCACTTTTATAGAAAAAATAATTTTGTGAAGGTACTTCTTTTATTAAGAATAATTTTGTGAAGTGGTCCCAATTTTTGTCAGAAGCAATCACTGATTTTTCAAATAGATCACAAAAAAAAGGTACTTTTATGTTAGCTGGGCCAATATTATATTATCTTGCCAATATCTTTTTTTCCCCTCCAGCTATAGGACCGTTTATTTTTCACTTGCTTAGATTAGAAACAATTGCTTGATGTTGAAATAAAATATTTTGGTTTTTTGTATTATTTCATTTATTATTATTCTTCTTTTAAATAAATGTACCTTAAATATATGTGATATGTGTATTTTAAATGAAAAATTCATATTTTAAATAAAATGAATGATAAGTCAATATTTCAAAAGAAATTAATAGAATACGAATAATGGTAATAACAACAATATTTAACGATTAATCTCATGTGCTAGGCTGACATAAAGCCAACATTGCATTTGGCAAAGATTCCGATTTTTTGTTGTGATAGTTCGTTAAATTTAAATAGTTTTACATCATTGTTTTTTAAAATGTATATACATAAATACTTTAAAATGTGAAAAAATAGGGCAGGTATATGAATTTTTATGCAATATTGCTTAAATAAATGCATAATTTAGTCATTTTCGGTGGCATGGATGCCATAAATGGTGGTTTATCGCTCTTTTCTAGCGATCGTGAAAGTGTTACATTGGCGATATGTTTATGGTGGTTTATCGCTCTTTTCTAGCGATCGTGAAAGTACTACATTGGCGATATGTTTTTGTTTATTTTGCAATTACGATTAATAATGAAGGGGCAGATATTTGTATCAATCACACAAGTCAGATGTATGTTCCCAATAAAAAAAATAATAACGAAGGCTTCTCTTAGTATTTGATTAATCTAAATTGTTTAAAAATCAATACTAAAAGTTATACAGAAGAGTAAACAATATTTAATTTGTTCCTAAATGTAAACTTAATATGTCATTTATTTGTATTGTTTTATTTATAACATATTATTTCTTTCGTTTAGATTTTTCACTTGAAAGTTAAATCAGATTTTTTAAATTAATTATCCTTACCAAACTTAATAAGCTTAAAATGATTGTTATAAAAATAACAATGTTAATAAACTTAAACTGTTAAACTTGCATTTATATTATATTAAGCTTAACTGTTTACATTAAACTTTTTCTCCTCATCATTCAAAATATCTTAAACGTTTAATTGTAATATTTAAAAATAAAGTACAGTTGGAAATTTTTAATTAATAATCAAAATAACTGTTGAAGATTTCAATTACAAATAATATGAGGTTGTGAATCAATATTTTATTTTCAATATTGTCACAATAAAAAATAATTTAGACTAATGAAAAAAAAAAAATCACTCATTTACATGAAACTATTCCAACGTTCTACTACCAACAACAAATTATAGTGTAAACATTAAAATTTCAAGAATTAGGGATATTACATCAAATATGCTGCAGTCAATCACTTAGTCTTATAGTTCTTTCACTCTAAATAACAAACAATAGAACCTAATACTATACTAATTTGTGCTCTAAATAGCGTCACAAAAAATAGAGTGAACACTAAATTCTGCAAATTTATTCACAGAATAAACATAAAGAAGTATTTTGTTTTCTTATTAACAAAGGTTTTAAAATATTTTAGTATTTGATTTCAATAATAAATAAATAAAAACCTGTTTTTATATTTTTGAATGTAGTTAAAAATAAACATAATTTGAGAATAGTAAATATTTACTGTGTATCGCACTAAATAATGTTACAAGTTTTTGAATGCATCTTTACATATATGTGTCTAAAATATATAATTTTTTTTCCATAAAACTATGGTTGTTGTATTTTTAAATTGTAGTCAGAATAAAATAAGAAGTAATGTAAATAAATAAATAATCTATTTTTCGCGAAACCTTGAATGTTAAGTGTGTGTATTTCATAGATTTGACAGCATCAAATTTGTAAACAAACAAACTTCGCCAAGCAAAGGCGCCAAAAGTAAGGGTTAACTTACCGGAAGTAAAAGGCAAATGTTTCTACATTAGTGTCCTCTGCTTGAAGTTTACAGAAAATTCAGTCTATAAATAGCTGTCAACTATTCCACTTTTTTGTTACCAGTACTTCCGAACAGAAGTCTTCGCCTAATCTTGACATGGTTTAATTGCAGAATTTTGCAATTAAATAAGGTCAATATTACTATCCAGATTTAGTAGCAACACAGATAAGGATTAGTTGGCAGCTATGCATATATATAAAGTAAAATCTAATGAATGAACAAATAGCAAAAACATTTATAAAAAAAAATTCAGAAAATCTTACTTGCTAAGCATTTTTTTATCAACCAACAATATAAAACATACACGAATGTCCTGGTAAGTTGTGGTGCACAATATTTATAAGCTCTGGCTATATTTAAGTATTCACTGAAAACAAAGAAGTACCAGAGCTGAGCTCCATCATAAATTAAGCACTGATTGCTAGATATCCAGTATTCACTTATAAAATTCACGTAAAATAAATATTTCAATAATATTGAACACCTGCTCCAATTCAAATCCATCAAAGCAAAATAATCTGATGATTTAAAATTATAAACAAGCATCTTTGACTGCTCAAGTGTACAATTCTTAAAATTAAAAATAACGCTAAGGGGCAATTCAAGTATTACGTAAGCAGTAAGGAGGAGTTCAGGGTTTGATTATTTTTGCTGACAGGGAGAAGAGGGGAGGGGGGGGGGATTATGACAATTCTTATGAATGCATTAGACAACGCAGCAACAACAAGAAAAAATACATGATGGGAAATGAGTATTCTGTAGTCTGCTCGGAACTTCAAACACGTAACATTTCTATGATTCCTTTTAAAAATTTTAGTTATGATGACTAATTAAGTTAGGGCCTATTGTTAAGTTTTATTGTTCAATGCGATAAACAACAATATATTAAAACCATTTTGCATTATTTTGATACCACAACCCCTATATATGCCTATTTATATAAATTTGTAAGATTAATAGTGTAAATTAATGGTAACTGTTTTTTCCTGGCAAACAGTGTTGACGTACAAAATGTCAAAATCATACATAAGCAAAAAAAAAAAAAAGGAGGGGGCTTACTATTTGCTTATATTTTCTGATAAGGGAAGGACGGGGTATAAAATTACTAAAAATATGCTTACGGGTATACTTGAACGACCCCCTAAGGTCACTTGAGAGATAACATCACCATATAACTTTTGTTTTATTCATGTTCGACGAAAAATATCTCTTCTCTGTCAGAACCACCAGCAAAAGGGAAAAGGTTGCTAGAATTTACCAGAAAATGCATATCGCCAAAATTTCACAACTTTTCGATTTTTCTTAGCAGGAAAATTTTCCTTTTTTTTTTTTTTTTTGTAGACAAAAGCATTAATTTCAAGCTTAAATTGATTATTTTTTTGATTTGTTTGATAAATGGGCCAAATCAATGTATATTTTAAATATTAATACTAGTTGGCATTGCCCGGGCCCATAATAATAAATTTAAAAAGAAACATCAAGTTTTTATTATTTTATATCTTTAATCAGATTTTGTATGACATATTTTAAAATGAAAAATATTGATATTTATTGATAAAAGTGCTCATATTCTTGTTTATGTAGGCTTGTTTCATAGTTTTAAAATAAAAAGTTCTTTTTGTCTGAACTCTTTGAAATCTTTATTGGTGATAAATAAACGGTTTTACAACCCGTGTAAAAATTTTGGGAAACATAGCAATAACAAAATAGTCTTCATTTTCAAAACTCTCTGACATTTCAATCGGTTATAAATATAACTGTATCCAAGCTCTCTTTAAAATTTTGTCTGAAATTATATTTTAAAATGAAAAAATTGGCGAAAAAATATTAATATTTATTTAGTGATGCACTCATTTTCTTGTTTACATAGGGTCGTTTCATAGTTTTAAAATAAAAAGTTCTTTTTGTCCGAACTCTTTGAAATCTTTATTGGTGATAAATAAATGGTTTTACAGCCCGTGTAAAAATTTTGCGAAAAAATATTGTTATCTAGTTGTAAAATAAATGTTTTCTTCTTGCTTTTTTGTTTGTTTGTTTTCGTGTCGGCTCTTTTAACATAGCAATAAAAAAATTGTTCTCATCTTCTGAACTCTCTGACATTTCAATCCGATATAAATATATAACTTTATCCAAGCTCTCTTTAAAATTTTGTGAAAAATATGCATATTTAGTATTGGAACAATGAGTTCTTAAAAAAAAAAAAGCTTCAGCTTTCAATCTCAGAGCAAAAATATATTAGAAGGTCTATGCTTAATGCAATGGTGAGGTGACTCCATCTGTTTGCAATCAACCCTTTTCAATTTCCCTAGGCTAAACAGGTGGGGGCTAATACATCAGGTTTCCCCTTTCTGAGGGGAGAAGCCTTCAAAAAACGTTGGCGCATGTGCAAAGAGACTATATTCGTGTGGAAAATTTGAAAGAATGTGCTTTTAATTTTAAATATATAGATAAGCCAAATAAATATATTGTTGATCACTTTACATAATTTATCATTACAATAGATATTAGACATTAAAAAAATGTATGCATGGCTTTTTTCTGTGAGATGTGTGTTGGAGGCGAGTGGGTGCATTCTCCTAAACATTGTGTAAATCTAAGGAGACAAAAAATTTAAAAGATACTTCCTCATTATAGTGGCCTTCACAATTACTATTATCCCACAGTTGTAATGATTTTGCCAATCTTATACAGTAGACTTCCTTAAATCTGTGTAGCTTAAAACCAGAGGTTATGCAGATTTTTGGTCACTGTTTTATTTACATTTTTTAAACAATAATTTTAATTTAATAATGCACAGAAAATTATAATGAATGCTTACAGTAAAATAAAATAAAAAAATTAAAAAAACATTTAAAATATAAAAGTAAAGGTCAAGTAAATAATTATTAATGCTTAATTAAATATGATAATGATGAGATATTTTTTTCTTAAATTATTCAGTGAAACTCACCTTATAAATGTACACTAATAATTCACATAAAAATGTTAAAATAACAAAGTTTTCTTTCATGTTCAGCCGTGCTTAATAACCAAAAAAGCTTGATTATACAAAAATTATTTGGTTAAAAAAATATATATATATTGCAATCGCCACTGATATCAGCAGTATCTAGAATTTTTTCAGAAATAAATTTATACTTTCTTCATGAGAAAACACGAGTTGAATCATATCAAACAGAATTACATATTAAAATGTGTACAGAATGATATAAAATTTTTAAAAAACTAAAATTTTACACTTACATCTTAATTGTAAATTACATTGTTTACATCAGGAACGATGTGCGGATTTTAAGAATTTGCAGATTTTAGGGTGGTGGATTTCAGGAAGTATACTGTAGATATGTATATCCTAAATGTACCCAATATATATATATATTTTCATAATATTTACGTCTAAAATATATATACATCATAAAATGTCAATATGATTTTAATGTCATATATGTAATATAACTTGGCGATACATTTTAGTCGCCGCTATCTATATCAAGGAAATACCATATTAAATATTTTATTACATTTTAATTAATTTTTTGATAATTATAAAATACTCTGGATAGAAATTACAGACTGCCCAAATGGCGATTTTCTTGTGTCAAACTGTGCCCCTAAACAGATTTAAGAAAAGGACAACACGGACTGAAGCCCCATGAGTTATGTCACAAATTTTAATACAACCTTTTTTATTAAGTATCATAAACATCTTACGGAATATTAATAAAAATGGGATAAATTATTACAATAACCGCTTACTTTTGGTAAAGCTTTCTCCCTGCTAGATTAGTTGCTGGTGAACACAGCTTTTCCCATTTTACAGTCGAAAAAGCATTGCTTGCGTATACAGTTCAAATTATGAATCAATATACAGCAAGCAATATTTATCCAACTATGCCACAATGCAGCAGTAGTTCTCACCAGAACATGGCAGCTAAGTCGCATCAGATGTGGTCATTTCTTCCGAGGATGGCTCTTGGGAATGCCATGTCACTGTTATAGACTTGCACAAAACGATAGCGGTGTGGAGAGTCCTCTCACTTCGAGGTCAGTAGATGGAAGAGAAATGCCAATCTCGTGGCCATTATGCCATGTGGTATCTCGTGAAATAAAAGTTGCACATGTGGGTGAACCCAGTTCCTTTAATCACATTGATATCTACAGTTGTCCAGGATACAACAAAATTGGCTCTAAAAAGAGAGAAGATTTCAGATTTTAAAAGTTTGGTTAAAGTAAAAATTAGGCTAGAAATATTTCATAAAATTTTCTGTTTAATAATATATATTATAGTATATATGAAGTATAGATAATGATAATTTGTGGGCTTTTCCAAAATATACATTTATATTGGCACAGATGTCATATATGCACCATGTTGGTGCGATTCCCCCCCCCCCCCCCTACCAATTTGGCAAAAAAAATAAATTGTTGTTATTTGCTTTTAATTCTATAAATTATTTTTATTAGGTATATCAATATTTATTGGAACAGATGTCATATATGCACCACATTAGCACAATTTTTCCCCCTGCCAATTTGGCGAAAACTTTGTTCTTGAATATTAACATTACAATGTACATTAACGTTTATAACACTAACGTTATAATGTATATTATTGTTATAACGTTATTTTATTTTTATATTGAAATAAAAAATCACATGCTATTATTGCATGCTATTTGTAACTAATATTCAAAAACAAAGTTTTCGCCAAATTGGCGGGGGAAAAAAATCGCGCCAATGTGGCGTGTATACAACATCTGTGCCTTTATATTTTAGACTTATTTAAAATTGACTCACTCAAAAAAATTTCACTTTTAAATATTAATAATAAATCATAAAATGTTTTCCTAATCTATTATTAAAACAATACTTAATTATCTTTAAACATCTAAAAATTAATGGATTTGTTTTTTCACATTGGTAAGTTCACAGCACTACTGTCAATTTGCAGATAAAGAATTTTATCATCTATCTCTCAGACATCATTACACAAGCATAAAATTTCAAATAACAGAAGTTGCATAATGCAACATTGTATCAGTTTAAAAAAATATCACTAGAATATTCACTAAATTTTGTTTTCTTAATTAAAATATAGTAGAAACCTAAACTGACTCAATAACATTTATCAGGATATAACAATCATCTTATAACTGATACAATATAAATATAACTATTTGTAAAATGCAGTAGAAAATGTTACATAAGACTAAATGAAATACAGCAAACTACGTCTAAAACAGAATCGACCAGGACCGAGAAAATTTTCCATCATAGATAATATTCTACTTTAGACAGTGTATAACTCTATTAAAATGAGGACTTTAAAATCTTTTAGCATTACACAAAGTTTATTGTATACACATAAAAGGTCTACCCTAAATCATAAAGTGGTTTCTGTTATTCTAATGCTAATTTGTGAAAGAATACCTTACCATTAAAAAAATTTGTAAACATTATTTGCAATGTACCAGTTTGTTTATTTAAGCTTAGCATACTATTAAACATTTTTTTTTTTTTTTTAAAGTTACATGCCTTATAAATTATTGTTTATTTCCAATCTAATTCTTAAAATTTTCCTAAAGAAAAAGATAAACACAGACTTGGAACTAAATTTCTCCTTTTTTCTACATTCATAATTAAGAAAATAATAAGACTGAAGAGCAATCAAAGAATCCAAATCTAATAACTTGTATATAATATTAAACCTGCTGCTTTCTTGTTTACCAAATAAAGTACATATAACAAATTCAATGGGATAACTCTCAGATTCATTACTCCTCACTTAGAGAATACAGAATATTTTTTACACAAAAAGAGCATTAATTCCAATCAAAGTTACAGGATTTGTGGATTAAACTATGGTGAAGTAAAAGTTAAATGCCATTCGAATTGAAATATCACACGAAAACATTGCTCAATTAATAACAAATCATACATGATAATGTGTGCCAATTTTTAGAGATGTCTGTTTAAAAAAGTTGTATATGATTGCAATTGATTTAAATTTCATACAAAGTTTTAAATCTTCATAAAAGTTTCAGCATCAATGGAATAACAAATAAGATTAAACTCAAATATAGTACTTCTGCAGGTGAAATGCATAAAAAATGAAAAATTAAACAACAGAACAGCAGAGTTTTTCTTTGTATAGCAAAGTTAACAAATAAATCTCTGAAAAGTCCAACTGTTTTGAAATTAGTAATACATATTTCACCTTTAAAAGAGAACATAATACAAAATACACTGGCTTATTTAATTTAGAGAAAGTTTGTTTACATGCTTGAATAAACATGAATGTTCAAGTATTAACAAAACTGGATTGACGTTTGTCTTTAACTAATTTTCAATTTAAATACCAATGGGCTGGGCTACAGTAAGCAAATCTTTCTTAACTTATAATTATTTTAAATGAGAAAAGAGAAATTTAATTCTAAATTGCCGAAAAACACATTCTCAAATAAGGATATATAATAAATTAAAATAAATGAAACAAGTATATTTAATTCATTATGAGAAAGAAATATCCATAATCATAATATATAATATTTTTATTTACTTTTTTTTTGTATTGTTAACATTCAATCATAATAAAATAATTTTGAGAACTGCACTTTATGTATCCATTATTACATCAGAAACGAACTATATATTTAGTATTTTAATATTAATAAAAAGCATCTGATTCATTATCAAAAACAGAGATATTTATCCTACAAAAAAAGTGCAATAATAAGTACTATACTGGATTGCTATTTACTAAACGGAAAGACATTAATAAACGATATAAACTTGTTAAGAAAACTCACTATTTTGCTTCAATCACAAAAAAATGGAATTTATTTTTGTAAAAGCTGAATAATTCCAAAATAAATATTATTTATCGCCGCCATTATGTATGAAAAAGCTCTTTTCTAATTGGCTGGGCTTGGGTTAGATGGGCTTAGGATTGAGTACTGATCAAACCTTCAAAATCGCTACCTAACTGCCTAAAATCTTGGGTTTAGGTCGAAAGTTGGGTAAGTTAGGCCTTGGGTCGACCAGTGAAAACGCAGCTTATAAGTGCTCCATTTTTACATTGAATTTAAGATATATACACACATTCACACGGACGTCTTTAGAGTACGGTTACATTTTTCATACTAAAAAGAGTTTATTATGAAGTGCACATGCTCAGGATCAGTTGAAGGTTGAAGGGGGGCAATCTGGAGTTTTTCTGAGTTGTTAGTTTCGACATATGGTCCATCTAGATATATTCAGTTTGGTTCACATCTGTGGTTATCACTTGAGGTGCTAGAGTTAATTGGAGTCTGGTTTTTAACATTTAGTGTTTTTTGATGCAATGTTTACAAGTATGCACTGAGTGATGTTCGATGCGTTCTTTCCATCCTTCACAACACGTGGAAATTATTAATGGGTAAAAAGGTTTCTCCGTCAAAATCAATAGATCATTTATGTAACCTACACAAAATAATTCGTAAGTATCACTATGTCTAAGCATGAATTGCTTAAGGCTGCTCTCAAATCCAAAAGAGCTACTTTCTGAACTTACTTTTGTTGGGAAATGCATGAAACGGGCAGGTGTTCTTATTCAGAAACTATGTAATTGAAAGACGTTTTCCATTTTTTGGTAAAAGCAGAAGATCTTTCAGAAAATACTGTCAAAGTCAGCGTTTTGAACCGAATTCCCAATGCGGCAGCACGAGAAAAGAGAAAAAAATGTGCCATCATGTGACACGAATCGCTTATAACTCGATAAGTAATTTATTTACCAAAATAAGGAAAACTCATTTCGATTCCAAATCCCTTTAATAGTCAGGCCTGCCAATTTTATGACTTTGCGTTTAAAAATGAGCCGCGTTGTTGATTAGGTCATTCGAGAACCATTTTAAAGATGTTTTTAATTGAGTTATTCATTTTCCAGCAGAAGAGGGTTTTGTAAACTATAAACAAATTGATATACAGTGCTATCCAAAGAACCGGATTCATTGTCGTCTATGGATAGTAATTTCGGAAAATACAATATCAGTCGTGTTGTGCGTTATTTTTCTGAATTAAATTTTAGTTTAACGTGAGGAATGTTAAATCGATAGATAATATATAGGACTGAACAAAATTATTGAAGGTGAATGTCTAACTGAGTTATACATTAATTGAGCAAAATTTTAGCCCACTACGTAACACAGATCTATAAGTCATACACAGGAATGGATAAAAGAATTCGAATACCTTTTCGGCTCTAGACGATAACTTCTGAAATTTTAGCAATAGTTCCGTTGCAGTATTCTGAAAGTGTTAGAAATTGTTTCATAATCTATGCTCGATGGATGATTTTTCTTTCTTACTTTTTTAAAACTATTTATACTTAAACATTATTTATTACAGAAAATATTATAAAATTCTGATTTTAATGTAACAAGTAACACATTTCTCAATATAAAATTCGCAAAACGCATAGGCGTATAGTTTTGAAAATTATTCGTGGGGCTCAACACTTCTTGTTTGCAGATATGTGCATGTGAGTGTAAAAAAGATATATTACCAATTTAATGTTGCTTTTTTACTCCCTTTTAAAGAAATTAAACAGAATCGTATACTGATAAAAAGTCACAAGTTAAATAAAACATTAAGACAATATAAAAATTCCAATGTATAGACCCGTTTATAAAATGATACTCGCTGATATTTGCGAATTGTTTATAATAAAATCACAACGAAAGTTGACTTTGAGTTGGGTTGATTATTGACGGCCAATTATCGCACTTGGGATATAGGCCCGGGGGGAGTGCCCTTCGTGGGGGTCTTTCTAAGGGAACCTAACCCGTATTTACGCAGGATAAATCCACGGCTCGAAGAAAACCACGAAAACTCCGAACGATTAGGCCGACGGGCGCGATTGGGATCGAACCCAGCACCTCCCGTCTACCAGCTTCGAGAGCACAACCTCTCAGCCACTGGTGGGGCCAGTTGACTTTGAATAACGTCTTGTTTTTTTTCGGACTACGGATTTTTTTTTTTCAATTTTCATTTTTTATATAGAAAGTTCAAATGTAGAGTATTTTATTCTAATTAAAAAAATAAAACATAAAATGAAAAAGTTTCCCTAATGTCGTTTATCCCTATAACAAAAAAAAAAAAAAAAAAAAAAAAAAAAAAAAAAATGGAACATTTAAAAATTCTATAAAATACTAGAAAGTAAAAAATAAAAATAACTAAATGAACTTTTATTTTATTTTATATTAAAAGGGAAAAAAGTGTCCATTTTAGAAATATTGGTGGGGCTCGAGACCCACGAGCCCATACAACTCTACGCCTATACGCAAAAGCATTAAATTATCACATGCTCTTATTCAAAAATTATGTAATCAAACAGCTTTTTTCATTTTTCGGTAAATGCACAAGATCATTCAGAAAGCGCTATCAAATTTAGTTTTATGAATCGAATTTTCATATGCGTCAGTGTGGCAAAGGAACAAAAACTGCCGTCATGAGACAACAATTGTTTAGAACTCAAGATGTAACTCATTTATCTATAAAAGATAAAGACTATTAGATTACAAATTAAGCTGCAAGTGGCAGCTTTTATGTTTAAAAATGAATTCCTAAATGTGTTAAAAAGTTTTGCATTGTTGAGAGGAAAAATATAGTTTTGAGATCTGCTTGCAGCATTTTTTCATGGAATTCTGTAAGCATCCAAAGGAAAACATAGTAAAGACGATCATTATTTCTTCTTAATATATTAATTTAGAGTAATATATAAATAAAGTGTAAAAATTGTAAATATGTTTATTAATTTTTATCTTCTAAAAAACGATAACTGTACAAATATTTATTTTTTATTTATAAAAAAATTGAAAGGAAAAAGATAATAGTCATAAACTATATATTCTGAGTTAATTCCCTTTACAAATAATGTGAATGTCCTATCATCAGCTGTATATTAATATGCCTCTCAAGCTATTACACAGATCTGTTACCTCAAATTTCACAAAAATGGACTATCATCAATTTTCCCTTTAAGCCTTTCATTTTCGTAAATTTATCCAGAAAAAAAACAAAGCAGGAGTTCTTTTTTCATCATTTAAACATTTCCGGAAATTTTACAAATATAATTACAATATAAAAATGTATATTGCAGTAAAAAACCTCCCAAAAGCGGACATTTCGGTGATTTGTCCACTGTTCGGAGATGTCTGTTCTTTAAAGGTTAAAATGTAGAAATATAGATGTGTTATGGGTTCAAAGAGGTGTCTGTTATTACGAAGTGTCCGTTACGGAAGTTTTGGTATATGCAATTTGCAATCTCCATAATTCTTTTATTTAAAACTAGTGTGTAAATAACATTCAAACTACACAAAAAAATCTGAGTTATGATTTTAAAAAAACTGTATCACAAAAATACTCTTTTAAGCCATATTTTATTTGGATGCTGATTATATGGATTTCAGTCTTTTTCAAGCTTCCCCCCTCCCCTCCCCAATCATAAACCTAAAAAGTATGTTTTATCTGTTTTGCATTTTATAAAAATGCCCTGGTTAACTTATTTCTTTTGCTGTTTGATGCTATTAAATATAATTATATTAAAAATATTTTGTCTACAACATATCTAATTTAAGCTTTTTTCAGAGAACTGTGGTGAAGTACAGGTACCTGTTACTTAGATATCGGAGTTTGAAATTAAATTTTCTCTAAATCGTTTTACTCATCTTGAAATTCCATCCCTGCCTGTTCGGTAATAAGGGCCAGTTTAGATGAATAGTGTGTGTGTGTGTGTGTGTGGGGGGGGGGGGGGGGGGTTAGAACTGTTGGATTATAAAAAATATTAATTCACGCTCAAATTATTTAGAAAAACCTTGGATTAACATTGTTTCGATCAAAAACGTTATTCAATTCCAAATCATTGTAATAGTCCTGCCTGCCAATTGCATTCTATTACGTTTAAACATGAATTTGTGAACATGTCAGTTGTTGAGTAGACTTTTTTTCTCTTGAGAATCTAATTTTAACGGGACCACAAACAATGCAATGATTAAAAGATTTAAAGAGCTGATTTAAAACAAAATCTAAATTATTCGTGAATTCGAAACACAAAGAAAAGAAAAGGAACATAAAAAATGACGAAACACTTGCTCGCATACACGCACATGCACATTTTTTAATATTAATCTTTAAAAGTGTATTATTCTTTTATCAGATAAAATAATATTATTAATATTCCTTCACTGTTTTGGCTAAGATAATGTTTTAATTATGATCGTAAAACCTCTTCCAAAACAAGTATTCGCATTTCTCCTTTAAATATCTGAAATCTTTAAAATGGGTCTTTGTTTTCGTTTACAAACAGAAAATAGCATTGAACACATTCAAACATTCAACAACCCCCCCTCCTCCATCTAGACACTGGTACATAAATAAATGCATTTTTTTAAATATCAAAATAATTATATTTCTATGTAATTATAATGAAAAAATAATTATAATATAAAACTTTATATATTAATAACTTTTATTGTAAACATTTTATTTAAATTATCATTAATTTCTCTTTTTTTTAAATATACATATATGTTATATATGTAAAACGCAAAATAAAACGAAAGTGAAAACCACAGACTAGTAAAAAAAGGTTCTGTTGCGGAGATAACAATAAAGAACGTACAGTAAGTACCATGCATTCTTTGATAACAGTAACGAATGGATATCTTGGGGTTGCTGAAAAGACCCCACTGTTGAAAAATCACGATTGGCTTAACACCAAGGCTTCTATACTGAAGAGCTGGGGCATCGTCCGACATTAACATTCCCAAGTGGGAAAACGTTGGCGCTAGTTTTTCCTGTAGGACCCATTCATCACCGTCTTAGTTGCTTTGCAGAATTTATCAAAAAGTACGATAGGGAATGAAAGTTTCGAATAAAATACATATTCTTGATCATTGATTTTCATTGCAAATTGTAGCCTACATGTTATTTATTGTTCAATAAAATAAGCAATAAATTTATGTACTTTTATTAAGAAAACCTTTGGTTTTACAATGAACATTCATTTCACTAATTAATTATACAAGCATTGTTGAATTCATGGAGTGAGCCGGTATAGTAGTATAGAGTAATTGAAGAATGTAAATTTTACATTTAACTACTCCCCCCCCCCCCCCCTTCTGAATTATTCGTACAGTTAATAGCAGAACAACTACCCATAATTAAACCTTTAAAGTTAAAAAAATAGACAGAAACCAATTCAACGCCTTTGAAACACATTACGTGAACCAGTCCAGCGGGAATAGAAATGCCTGGCGAGTCAGCCTATATATTTAGTAGTTCTAATCTGTATAGCAAAAGCTATCTTAAGATAGCTCTTTCTGGAGCTGAAACATTCTTTCAGCTTGGGATAAAAGACATGATTTAGTCAAAAATTTATTTGTAAACAGTATTATACTTTTTGTGGTGTGAGAGTTATATTTAGTGAAACAAATAAAAATCAATTTTAACCATGGCAAAACTACAGTGTTTAAAAGTTTGTACTTCTAGGCACTGTAGCATGACGCTGATAGAAAAGCATTTTGAATAACAGTTTGAATATAGACTAAGGCGGAAAATGCAAGAACAATTGTAATAAATCTTCTGTTTTATTATTTTGTAAAGCAGTAAATGACAAATATACATAAAAAATTATTTCAAAATAAAATCTGAAAATGGCAGGTAGCTGAATATTTCAAAGGTGCTGGACACAGTCAGAAGAAAAAGTAAACGATAAAACGAAAAAAAAAGAAGTTTAAGAGATACGGCAAACAAAAAAAATCTCTACAAAAAAAGTCTAGAAGCGCACCTCC
This sequence comes from Maratus michaelseni, assembly GCA_963931845.1. Classification (NCBI taxonomy): domain Eukaryota; kingdom Metazoa; phylum Arthropoda; class Arachnida; order Araneae; family Salticidae; genus Maratus; species Maratus michaelseni. The sequence goes on from OZ007599.1 coordinate 59,311,843, forward strand.
CCCTTTCAAAACTTAAGCGCCTCCCCCCCCCCCCCTGCAGAAAAATCTTTGAAACATCGGATACAAGTTTTGCAATTTGGACATCGCAAGTTCAGCAATTCGGAATGCAAATTTTACATTTAACTGCTCCCTACCCCCCCTTTTTTTGCATAATTTATCTAATTAATTCTTACATATTTCTAAAAGTTTTATTTTATTTGTCCATAGAAAAATTATTATTATTATTATTATTATTATTATTTTCAGAATATCAGCAGCAATTTCTTACCTTAGTGAACAATTAAAATTCATTTTTCAAGTGTATTTTTTTCCAAAAAATGATGATTTTTTTTTTTTGAGTGTATGTGGCATTTCTGAGTGTTCTTCACTGAACAGTGTAATGAAAAAATCTACTATACTAGGGGGCTCAGCCCCCTACTCGCTAACGCTCGCCAACCCTCGGTGAATTGCAAGGCAATTCTCATTGAGACCGCTACGCGGTCACAGATCGCTTTGCTCGCTCGCCTCATTTTATTTTTCTAGTAATTCTAGCCGGAATAAGTACTACAATAAATCATTTAGACATATGAAATTGACAATTTTTTTAATGTAAAAAAGTAATTGAAAACTCCGTTGAAAACACAACTAAAAATGCATTTAGTTGATGCTACTAATGGACATATAAATAATTTAAATACTATGAAAAGAGGATCTTGAAAACATAATTAGCACCTATAATATTGTACAGCACAGCACGGCTTAAATTCATTAAAAAAAAAAACACTACGTGGTAGGAAAATAGTTTATCGTCAATGATTGTTTAAATTTCGTTCAACATTTTATTATTCTAATTGGTCATAGATTTCTGCAAAATAAATTATTTTTACTTCAATAAAACGGCAACAGATGGCAGCAGGGCATTCTAGAAAGTTTATATTTTATTATCTCCGATTTTTTGTGTGAGTGAAATTCGTAAATAAATTCTAAATGAATTCATATGAAAAAAATGAATTCATTTGAAATTAACACTATTTCTCATAATTAAAATGAGGAATCATCTCAGACGCTTTGGATTACGTTCATATTATTTTATTTTTAATAATTGCTAGCTTCAGTTTCACTGCTCTGACACTTTCCGCCATATTGAAGGCGGGGCTAACACAATCTTGTCTGTTCATTGTTTCTGAGCTCTGGAAACTACGATTGTTGCCAACGATAAGGTAGAAATTCAGCCCTATTTCCGCGCCACGTAAGACAAATATATATATAGATTATTAATGTTCGAAAACGACGCCTCTCTGTCTGCCTATTGTTTCTGTCTGTAACTCTAAAAACTTTTCTCACAGACGGAGTTGAAAGGCACTAAAGTTATCAAAATACGCAGGAAAATTCGAGAATTCCATTCTTTCAGGTTTTGAAAAAATCCGCCGGTAATTAGAAAAGATATTAATTAAAAACATTAAAAACTCATTAAAAATTGTGCGAAAAGAACAATTTTTATCCAATTTGCAGCTGCGTTTGATAAAAATTATTTCCAAGCAAGAAAGAGGCAAATTGTCTGCGGCTAAAAATACTTAAGTGGGGTTTAAAAATGGGCATGCAAATTATAAGATCTAATTCACCTACAGTTTTAAAAATAACACCACGTGAATCATCTCTCTCTCCACATTAAAAGATTGTAAAAATCAAGGAAATCCATCCATTAGAACCAAAGATATTAATTATTATTCCTTTAATTTGATTGCATAAAAATTATTCCTTTTAACTTGCTTCTTTCAGAGCCAGACATTGGGACGTCTGTCTAGCTGTCTAGAAAGATGTAAGATATGAAACCAGTTTAAGTGGAGTTATTATAGACCATATAAAATTATTTAAAATATTTAATTTAAGGACTTGAAAATTATGTATCCTTTCGTAATATGAAATGCCCAGTCCAAAAAATTAATTTTCGTAAAAATCGGATAATAATTCCTGAAGATATCAATAAAAAAAGTTTTAATTTTGTGTGGAAAAAAGACGAGTTTTAATTTCGATACTGTGGATGTTTTTCTCGGTGACAGATTGTCTGGCAAATTTCCGAATGACAAGATAAACGCACTAGGGCTTTCAGGCATCGTTAATTTTATTTTTAAATTATTGCATTTATCGATTTGAAATGTATGCATCCACGTGTATTTTTAAACAAGGATTCTAAATATGTAATTTTGGTTTTTCATCGAAAATTAGGAAGGGAAATATCAATTAAAAACCATTTAACAAAGCAATTCATTTCTCAAAAATTGACACGTGATCTGATATTTCAGAGAACGAAACATTTTGATAAAAAACCGCATTTTCTTTATACTAAGAGATTTTGGGCCCTGTTATTTTTTGTTAAAATTATTATTATTGGATTTATCGATTTTAAATTAATTTATGCATCCATGTTTAGATTTTTACGAGGATTCTAAATATGTAAATTTGGTTTTTCTCCGATAATTAGGAAGGAATTTACAAATAATTTTTTATTTAATTATCAGACAGCTTAAAATTCAATGCCAGATATTAAGGCCACTCTATCCCCAGATTAAAAGAAATGTAATAAGGTGATCTGTTTGAAACTTGAAGATTCTTTATAACACATAACATAAATTTAAAAAATGAGGCCGCGTTGAAAAATATGGGGAGAGGGAAGCACCTTGCGTCCCCCCCCTCCCCCCAAAGAAGGTTATTTTCTAAATTTTGAACACACCCCTCATGTGATATATCGTTGGAAGGTCTGTGACCGCTTAACCATATTATGTTACGGATTTCCACCAAACTGATTCCAAACATTATAATTAAAGTAATAAGGACCCTCTATAACATTTTTTTAAAGTTTCTGAGTTTATACCACTTTTTTCGAATAATAATATCAGATTTTATATATTGATTTCATAATATCTCGAGTTCTACGAGTCCAATCGCAACGCGGTTTGGCTCATTCGACTCGATATCGATATCGCTTACCTATTTTAGTTCCAAGTTTCACCATCAGGGGGCACTTCAGGAAATCGGGTTCTATGGTCCCGATTACGACGGGGTTTGGCTCTTTCGACTGGATTTCGATAGCTTTACAGATTTCGGTCATGTTCGTATAGAACAGATTGCGCCCCCTGGTGGTGGAAGGTGTAATTAAAGGATTTTTCAGCCAACTCGAGATCTATGGGACACATCACGACGTGGTTTGGCTCAATCGACTCGACATCGATAGAGGATACTAGAGCTTTTCGATTTTATTTTGTTTTTCACCACCAGGAGGCGTTTTCTTATCTCTGTTTCTATGGCCCGGATCACGACGGGGTACGACTCATTCGACTCAATATCGATAGAGGATACTAGAGCTTATCTATTTTTGCTCCGAGTTTCACCACCAGGGGGCGCTTTCCTATCTCTGTTCCTATGGGAAGGATCACGTCGGGGTATGGCTCATTCGACTCGACATCGATAGAGCTTACCGATTTTAGTTCGTTTTTTCACCACCAGGGGGCGCTTTCCTATCTCCGGTTCTATGGGCTCGGAGACGACGGGGTATGGCTCATTCGACTCGACATCGAAAGCCTTAACGATTTCAATTATGATCGTATAAACAGATTGCGCCACCTGGTGGTGGAAGGCGGAACTAACGTGTACTGCAGCGACTGCTATACGGTGCCGCAGGCAGCGGGGACCCGAGCCGGAGGTTCGTTCAGTTAGAGGTTTATACCATTCGATGTGCAATTTAAAGGATTATCCGGTGCCGAAGGCAGCTGGGACCAGGGTCGGAGGTTCGTTCGGTTAAAAGTTTGTACTATTCAATGTGAAAATTAAGAGATTATCCGGTGCGTGCGTAGCACGACCGGTATAAGGTGCCGAAGGAAGCGGGGACCCGGTTCGGAGGTTCGGAGGTTCGAGGTGGATGCGAGCTAGAGGGCCGTTCGTTTCGATGTTTTATAAAAAAAGGAGATTTCAAAATATTCGAGGCACCGATGTAAATTAGGGGCTCGCTAGCGGGCGAAGCCAGCTAGTCACTATTATTAATGTTGGAAAACGTCTGTCTGTCTGGCTGTCTGTTAGCGGATAAAGTCTGCGAGCGAAGCGAGCAGCGAAGCGCTCTTTATGTCAAAAAATTCAGAAAAATCCGGGCATTCCGGAGTTATAGTTTTCGAACGAGTCCGCTCGCAATTAAGGGAGTTATTAATTAACAAAACTGTTTTAATTACTCTAAACTGAACATTTTTTCTGCCACAAAGAAATAAATTCATTCCTGAGTAGATTCAGACCTCGAGGCGAGGCGAGGCTAGCGAATAGAGCGACGACCAATCGGCTTCTGTCTTTTTCCGGGCCTCTTGGCGAGGCTAGCAGGAAATCCAGTAAACATCACGTGACTTTTATAGACTACGGGTATTCAGGGGGCCGCCCCATCTCAGAATCTGAGGGGCGCAGACCTTCCGTGCTCGCGCATTTCGACGTAAAAATATATCAGCTTTCAGAGTATCTAAAAATTATTCTGATATCTTCATTACGAGCTTAGATATTAATTATTACGAGCTGAGACATTATTTAATTATTGATATTTCAACTATGCCCAGACAAAAATAATAAATTAGAAGCAGACGATTGGGAACAGAAGATTCTCTGGTAAGATGTTCAAGCTGAGTGTAGGCGAGATATTATGATTTTAATTTAACATTTTTTTTTATTCGTCCCTAGCGTTTGGTTGTGTTTATGTATAGAAATTACCAGTATTTTCGAATAGTAAATTCAGAGGTTTTTTTTTTTTTTTTTTTTTTTTTTTTTCAATTCTAAGTTTATCAAGTCGTCTTTGAACAAGTACTCCGGTAGTCTTATAGTCTAATTCAGTTGTTTGAGGAAAAGTAGTGTCATCTTTTTCTTTTAGAGTGGCAACCAGATATTATGACAGGGAAAAGCGGGCTTCGCCCGTTATCGAGTTTTTTTTTTCCGTTTTAAGTTTTTCTACAGATCCCTGTCCTTGAACTAGAACTCAGGTAGTCTAAATCAGTCGTTTGAGGAAAAGCAGTGTCATCGCTCCCTCCCCCCCCTTCAGTTTTTTTCTCTCTTAAGTATGGTCCGTTTGTATAGCTAAGAAACTATGTTACGGATTTCCACCAAACTGATTCCAAACATCATAATTAAAGTAATAAGGACCCTCTATAACATTTTTAAAAGTTTCTGAGTTTATACCACTCTTTTCGAATAATAATATCAGATTTTATATATTGATTTCACAATATCTCGAGTTCTAAGAGTCCAATCGGAACGCGGTTTGGCTCATTCGACTCGATATCGATAGAGGATACTAGAGCTTATCGGTTTTACTTCATTTTTCACCACCATGGGGCGTTTTATTATCTCTGTTTCTATGGCCCGGATTACGACGGGGTATGGCTCATTTGACTCGACATCGAAAGCCTTGACGATTTCAGTTATGATCGTATAAACAGCTTGCGCCACCTGGTGGTGGAAGGTGGAACCAACGTATACTGCAGCGCGTGCGCTGCACGACAGCTATACGGTGCCGCAGGCAGCGGGGACACGAGCCGGAGGTTCGTTCAGTTAGAGGTTTACCCTCTATAACATTTTTAAAAGTTTCAGAGTTTATACTACTCTTTTAGAATAATAATATCAGATTTCATATTTTGATTTCACAATATCTCGAGTTCTACGAGTCCGATCGGAACGCGGTTTGGCTCTTTCGACTCGATATCGATAGCACTTACATATTTTAGTTCCAAGTTTCACCACCAGGGGGCGCTTCCGGAAATCGGGTTCTACGGTCCCGATTACGACGGGGTTTGGCTCTTTTGACTGGATTTCGACAGCTTTACAGATTTCGGTCATGTTCGTATAGAACACATTTCGCCCCCTGGTGGTGGAAGGTGTAATTAAAGGATTTTTCAGCCAACTCGGGTTCTACGGGTCACATCACGACGCGGTTTGGCTCAATCGACTCGACATCGATAGAGGATACTAGAGCTTATCCGTTTTTCACCACCAGGGGGCGTTTTCTTATCTCTGTTTCTATGGCCCGGATCACGACGGGGTATGGCTCATTCGACTCAACGTCGATATAAGATACTACAGCTTATCAATTTTTGCTCCGAGTCTCACCACCAGGGGGCGCTTTCCTATGTCTGTTTCTATGGGAAGGATCACGACGGAGTATGGCTCATTCGACTCGACATCAATAGAGCTTACCAATTTTAGTTCGTTTTTTAACCATCAGGGGCGCTTTCCTATATCCGGTTCTATGGGCATGAAAACGACGGGGTATGGCTCATTCGACTCGACATCGAAAGCCTTAACGATTTCAGTTATGATCGTATAAACAGATTGCGCCACCTGGCGGTGGAAGGTGGAACTAACGTATACTGCAGCGCGTGCGCAGCACGACTGCTATACGGTACCGCAGGCAGCGGGGAACCGAGCCGGAGGTTCGTTCAGTTAGAGGTTTATACTATTCGATGTGCAATTTAAGGGATTATCCGGTGCGTGCGTAGCATGACCGGTATACTGTGCCGAAGGCAACAGGGACCAGGGTCGGAGATTCGTTCGGTTAGAGGTTTATACTACTCAATGTGCTAATTAAAGGATTATCCGGTGCCGAAGGCAGCGGGGACCCGTGTCGGAAGTTCGTTCGGTTCGAGGGGGGTGCGAGACGGAGAATACAAAAGATTCGAGGCACCGATGTAAATTAGGAATTTTATCGATTTTAGTTACCGATGTAAATTAAGGGCCCGCTGGCGGGCGAAGCCAGCTAGTATTATAATTAATTTCTGATGTAAAAGTATAATTGAAGAAAAATAATATTAAAAATATAATTTCATCTTTTACTTTGTGATAAATATTTAAAAACTTCTATTTAAAGTAATTTTTAAAAAGTTGTCATGTGTAGCAAGTTTTCATTACTTTAATAATATGAGAACTGTTCTTTCCAAGAGGAAAATGTAATGATCCTTCACAGTATCCAGATATCCTTTGTTGTCTTAAACAAATTTATATCTTAAAGTTACAATAAAAATATACTCCATTTCTTAATAACATTTAATTAGGAAAATTGTTTAAAATATTTATTTATATATTTTCTTAAGTATAACTGTATTTTGATGAAATATTAATATTCAAATTATCTTTAAGCAAATTTAGGGATTTTTTTTTTTTTTAAAGAGAGGGAAAAAGAAAAGAAAGCTGTACTTTTTAAAATAAATTTATTTTAAAATATTCTATTTTATATTATAGTTCTTCCGAAAACTCTCATAAATTTTAATTATATATTAATATTCTTAAGTTTTCCATAAAATTTCAGTTTAATTTTGTGCTTTTGAAAAAAAAAAGTCGGAAATAAACATCGTTTTCCCGAAAATGAACTATATGTCGCTACGCCCTTGAAATCGCCGTTTCCGCCAAGCTGGCGAACAAAAAATTTCGGGAAGAATAAAATCTACAATTAATAGTTAAATTTGATAATTTTTCATGTTTATGAGGAAATTTAAACATGCAGGGATCCTTTCTTGAATGATTCGTACAATTAATAGCAGAAACACTACCCATAATTAAACCTTTAAAGTTAAAAAATAGACAGAAACTAATTCAACAACATTGAAACACATTACGTGAACCAGTCCAGCGGGAATAGAAATGCCTGACGAATCAGCCTATATATTTAGTAGCTCTACTTAACACAATGGCACAATATGCCAATATCACACATATCATTCTTTCAACCATGTGTGTCGTTAGCCAATGCTTGGCGACTCTATTTGGCGGGGTCAAGCATAGCTGCACTCGTACCGCAGGGGAAGATAATATAGAAGTGATTTTTTTTCTATTATTATTAAATATTTGGGGAATGCACCGGGGATATAGACACAAGATATATAGTTATATTGGGCTGAAAAAGGCTCAGTGAGCAGCCAATTTTGTATTAAATATAGGCATACACATTGCATGCAGAAGCTCTATTCCATATCTGTACTGGGTCTCACAATTTCTGTGCACATATTATTTTCCCTGGTAAAAATAAAAATATAAGTAGATTATACAATTCAGTTTGTTGCAAAATAATACTGACAAAGGTAATTAAACAAATAAGGATTAATTTATATTACTTTATAAGAAAATTACCATCAAAATATAAATAAAAAATATGAACAAAAAGAAAAAAATCATTTTAATCAGTTTTAGCGGTAACTTAGCATAGACATATTAATTACATGTAAATTTATAGAAATAAAGCATTTTTCATGCATGTGCACCCACAATGAGAGCAAGGCAATTGTTGTTATTTGAATTTTCAAATTTTATAAACTAAAATTTTTTTTCTTTGATTATTTTCAAATAAATAAATAATAATAATATTTTCAAATAATTAAATGCTAAGACAAAAATAAACAAAGTTTTTTTTATAGCTGAGGGGCTCTGATTACCCTTTTCTTCAAAACAAAATTTAGTTTTGTTCTTCTAAAAATAATTGAACATAAAGTCAGTTCTTCATTTATAAAATGTCAATAGCAGCTTATTTTTGGTTTCTTAATTATATGTTTGAATAACTTTTTATGATGACATTACATTGCTACAATGGGGAATGAATGCCAACCTTGTTACTGATGTTACCCCGACTTCAAGACATGATCAGTAACCAGGTTGCCATTCATTCTACATTGCAGCATAGTGTGCAGTGCTTCTACATCAGAATCGTTGATGCCAAAATTGGTTTCCAAAATGTGACGATGCCTCCTGGGCTATAAATCGTTAAATGACAAAATCAGAAAAAATATATATTACTTTGATGCAAACATAGTAAAATCAGTTTTATAAATGAGAATGCAGATTTTCTTTGATGCTAACAGAAAAATATACCATATCTCTAACAATATTGAAAAGAAGAAAATGAAACTAAATGACATGGCATTTAGTGGAGTTCTATTTCTCATGGCTTGAAAATAAAGTTTCTACTTTATAGATAAAGCACATTCATTTCAGAAGGGGGAGTAGCCTCTTTTGATGATAAAACATTATTTTTAAATGGAAACTTGCATTTTCATTCATGAAAATTAAATCTACAATGATTACATGAAAATGCCATTTTCTACATGCTTTTAGTCGTGACATCAGTCATGAAGTTTTGTTTGAAAAGAGAAAGAACCGACTCTCTATTTATTAATACAAATCAAACAAAATGTCACCCATTGCAGTATTAAAATACCTAGCTATAAGATACAGATGTAGGATATAAATGAAATATAGCAACTGTTTATTTAGAGTTAATTTGACGTCACACTGAAAGAGTCTTATTGAAAGAGATGTCATGTGTAGTAAATTTTTTTTCTTGAAATTAATATGTTTATTGTTGTAGATGTTTTAACTCTAAATACATTTAAATGAAGATACTACATCATTTTAACACACCTAATAGTAAAGGTTTTAAATTTTATATATGAAAAATGTGCATCATCTGCTCTGAATGATGCCAATTTCGTATGCGAAAATTGAGTAAGTCTAGTATTTTATTGGCTAATAAAAATATTTTCCATACATAACTCTTTTTATGCAACAGGAAAAAAAATATTGCATTAGAAAATTTAATTTTCTTTAAGTTGACAATTTTGCTTTGGTTCTAAAACATGTGTATATCAAGTTTCATGAAAGTCTGTCAAAAATTGTAGATTTGTATAAGCATTGGTGCAGCAAAGGGGGATTTCAGTGTTAAAATCAACTTCCAGAGTATATAAAAAACCAACAAGATGCATAAAAAACCCCTTGTGTTAAAGAAAATAATGTGATGTGTAAAAACTAAAGTAAAGAAAAGCATAAGCAGCTAAAATGTTTACCATTCAACTGTTTCAAGACTTTATAATAAGATTCTACACAAAATTAATGAAAGTAAAAGTTAGGAGCAATAGTAGCAAAGTAGTATGTATATTATTGCTATTGTTTTTTTCCCCTCTGAAAATGCTGTTTTAAAACCCATACATGCTAAATATATTATGGTTGATTGGGCTTTTCATTAGGGCAGTTTTTATGTGTCATGTATTGTTATCAACAAAATTGTTTATGTTATCAGTAACAATGGTTGAAAACCCGTCCCAGATGAGAATCCTTACTGCACCATTGGTATAAGGATCATACAAACAAACACTTTCCAACACTAACCGAATATTATTAATAACTTTCATTTTTATGAAATGCAATATCTAAATGATCAATTTAAAAGCGTAAAAATCTATTTTCAGCAATTGTTGTCTGTCCATATCCTGTAATGTATGCAAATTCTTTCATGCAGCACTGTATATAGAATTTATACACACTCAGGACCAGTGCAACACTGTGCGCGACCCTGAGAAAGCACTTAATGGGGCCCAATACCGGATTAATGAGATTTATTTTTAAATTGTATATTTCATAACATAATATAGCTAATAAAATGTTTGAAAAATAGTATAATCATTTTTTAAATGTTAATTCGATTCAAGAATGAAATTAATTTTAAAAATATCAATCAAAATTAGTTAATTAAAAATCACTGAACACAAAATTTAAATAAAAATTAATTTAAACAATATATTTAAAAATTATGTTTTAAAATTTCTCTTTTCATCTGAATACATTTGTAGGGATACTAGGAAACTTTATTCCTGGGTCCCAAGTTTATTCTCTGCACCTTTGCATATTTGTTCCAAAATATTGTCCTCCCCCTTTTTTTCTGCAAATTTCCATGTTTACAAGCTCAAAATATTCCTCTAATGCAGCAATTCCCAACCTGGGTTACGTGGCGGGACTGCTAGGGGAACGTGAAAATAATATCGGTAATGGCGGAAATCACAAAAATAGTTTAACTGAAAACACATAAAGAAAGTTGATAGTTTTAGATTACAAAGTTAGTCTCAGGTGTAACTCCAATATGTTACACTCAAAATGAATGTAAAAGCTCACTAGACTTAATAATTTATTTGATTATCTATGTCTTTAACTCCACCTACTGCTAATCATATTGCATGAGTACTTATATATTTTCCCAATCTTTGCGAAAACTACCATTGATCATTATACAATATTCTTTTCCTCCACCTTATTTTTATCCCTGTTTTTAATAATAATTACAAAATGCTTAAATTATGCCAGAGATTCAGGTTTTTATGTTTTATTTTAAAATGTGTCAAAAAGCAGGCGCTTATTTTCGTTTTCGAATAGGCAGAGTTATCTCATTAACGTATACTAATCGGAAAGCGTCCTTCCTTTTTCTGAGTATTTAATCTGAAGTGTTTATTTATTATTCGAATGATTTGGTTTTATATTTAAAATGGATAACGGATTGAAATCTGGAACTCTTAAGATTACTTCAACTGCGATCGAAATTCAACCTGAGGATTCGAGAACTACGAGTTCTTCGAAACAATCGAATTATTTTGAAATACAAATAACCCGAGTGAAGGTTAATAGGCATGTTCTCATGACTGATAAATACTGAATAATAATACTTTATAATTTATAATACTTTAAATAACACTGAAAACATTAGTGCTCCCTTAATTAAAAGAAAATATGATAATGAATAATTCTTAAAATATATGGATTTTACATTCACGGGAAATGAAATTTTAATAATATATGGGGGGGGGGGGGGGAGTGGGTAGGTGTTTATGATAAGTTGGGGTACTCTGAAATGAAAAGCCTTAGCAAGGGGTACGTGAAAGAAAAAAGGTTGGGAAGCGCTGATCTAATGAATTAATTGTCATAATATTTTGTTATTTCTGTTAAGGGAAATAATAATTTTTGATGATAAATAGAACAATGAAAATCTAACAAATCACTAATTTGATAATTTAATACCTGAAGCTTTTTAAACATTTCAATTATTTAAATAATTCTGCATCCAGTGAAAAATGCCACTGTCAAACTTCCTCATTTCTTTTTGTTTAATTCATGGAGCAAAAATGTTAAAAAAATATTTAAAATATAGATATTAAATCTGGCTATTAATCTCATGGAGGTGTTTATTTCAGCAAATAGTAATTCGCTGAATTTTAAATTAATGTAGCGATTATTCTAGATATAGTTAACATATCACTTCACCATACCATTTTTTAGGTGCGCCGTGCTGTTACAATCTTCTTTTTCACCCATTTTTCTTGATAAAATAAAAATATGTATCAACGATAACATATCTGACAATTTTTAGCATACTGGTGTTAGTTTTAATGCTAATAAGGGCAGAAAAGTTTCAGGAAAACATGGCAATTCTTTATTGATTTAACAAATTAACAATTGTACCCAAACATGCTTCAGCATATTACACTGTTAAAAATTTGCAGCAAACTGTCCAGTCATTTGATCGTTTTTGTAGTAAACGGTTACACAACCTTAATTTAACTCTATTCTGACCATAATATGGGCAATAATATGCTCAGAATAGAGTTAAATTACGGTTGTGTAACCGTTTTCTATAAAAACGGTCAAATGACTGGACAGTTTGCTGCAAATTTTTAACAGTGTATGGTGAAACTCCAATTGTCTAGATAATCTGTATATGAAGAATAATCATCATGAAAAAATAGGTTGAAATAAAAATCACTAAAATTACCTTTATTTAATTAAAAGGTAGGTCTGATGTATGTTGAAAATGATATCACTTTCACTACAAATAATAAAATATAGTACCTGCATTAAAATAGATCTATTTTAATCTAATAAAGATTATTCTAGAATTATTCAAACATAAATCTAAAAAAAATTCAAATTAAATATAAATTTTAACATGGGTTGAATAGGTATTTCAACGAAGTTGTATTTTTATGAAGAAAACTCACATATTGCATTTCAACATTTCTTATACATTCTTTTGTTTCCTGAATCTTCCCAACCCTAATTAATACACATAAATTTGCAGTCATGCTGCCCAGAATCATTTATTTGTTTTCAATATTCTTTTATTTTAAGTGCAGTAGAGTACCGCTAATCCGCAAATACCTGTAATCCATAATAATAAAAAAAATTATTCCTAAAAAATTATTTCTCAATGACACACACAAATACAAGGCCGTAGCCAATGGGGGGATCATCAGGGTTTGATCCCCCTCCGAAATTTCAGCCAGGATGGCTATAAATATGCTATTAACTATCGGTCAAGACGGTCAAGAATGAAAAATCAACTGCAGTCAACATTCAAAAATCAAAATTCTACACTAGAATAACTTTATTGTTTGATTCCGTTAGTATGTCGAAAAAAATAAATGCAATTTCTTTAAATCTTTGAAATTCATTCGAATTTTCTGGAATGTAATTCTGTAAAAGCAGAATGTCAAAATAAAATGACTACAACAATCCGATACGACTTCTTTAGCCCAAATTATTGAATAATGCAATGAAAGTTATAAAATTAAGTACAAACTTAGTTGTTCCGACGAATGCTATTGACATTTTTGGCAACAACATATTTTAAAACATATGTACAAAATTTCAACATTAATTTGATTGACAGTAATGTCTTAATACGTAACCGAATAAGTATCTAAATGAGATTATAATTTTATTTTCAGTGAAAAAGTCTTAAATTTTCTTCTCTAGTTCTATTAAACTGAATTATTTGAATTCGCAATAAAGCGTAATAAGGTTTTTAAAATCCGCTTCTATTCATTTAATAAAGAACAAATCTAAAATAAGAGAAGAATAAAATTATGGGCACCAAATCTCCCTCCGAAATATATTTCTGGCTACGGCCTTGCACAAATATAACACATATGTACCATACATCAATTAAACCTACTTTTTACAATTTAAAATGATAAAACACATAAAAGTATTTTATTTAATTATTGGTATGGTAAATTAAAAAAATAATAATTTTCTTTTAAAAATTTACTCTTAAAAAATATTTGCATTAATTAAGGTGGTTATTTAGACATATTTAATATATCATCTAGAAATAATTAAAATTTATAGAATTGGAGATAAAGCAGTTTATAGAAAGACCAAGCAATCAATTCCTTCAATCAATGTTTATAAACATCAATAAATTCATATTTAATACTTATACATGTATTTACAAAATTTGATAAAGAATAGTTAAATTTTTAAAAACAAAATCTTATAGTTTAGCAGCCAATCATGGATATTTATAGAAGACTTCAAGATACAACACAACAAAAACATAAACCACATGTTTTTACAAACAACTATTGATGATAGATAAAAAATATATATATATAAAAATCAACAAATTATTTAAAAAACAATTCTTACTTAATTCATATGTTTAAGTGGTATTTTATTTATTTTTAAGCATTATGAATCTAAATTTGTCCAAAATATGAATAAAAAAAGTATAAACAATGATTGAATATGCATGACCTGTAATCTGCAAAACACTTGGAACCAAGCTGTGCAGATTAGTGGACAGTTTTTGATTTATAATTATAAAGTAAAAATAGGATAAAAAACTGACTCTGGTATTAAGAAAACCCTTGATGTTTGAAGAATGAATAAAAATCTTTATTGTTATTTTTAAAGACTTGTTTAAAAATAATGGCTTTATAAAACAATTTCTACTGATAATTCAAGTTTCTTTTTGACTTAAATGGATTCATAATGATATAAAATAAGTAACGTATCATCAAACATTAAAAAGTGGGATTTTTTTTATTTTTAAAGATTATGATATAGATTTTCTTTTTAAAGAAATATTTTTTTAATTACATTTATTTATTTATTTTAATTCCAAATGTTTATTTAATTGTTTAACAGAATGTTTTAAATATTGTTTTAATATTTTCCTTGTTTATTAAAAGGTATTGTTATGAAGCATTATAGACACTTACTCAAAACTATATATATATATATATATATATATATATATATATATATAATGTATATTTAAATAAAACTTTAATAGTAAAAATTAAATAAACTTTCCTTTTAACCCTTTTTTTAAAATTAAAAAATGCTTTGAGTATTTTGGGAACTTTTCTGTTATACGGACACCATTGTCACCAAGCATGCATTTACATACATTTTTGCATGGTGTCCGTTTATGGAAGAGTACCGTATTTTCTTATTATTCAATATATATTCTGTTATTTAAACGACACAAATAAATAAATGAAAAGATCATTTATAATAAAATTATAGTCAAATGATAACAGAAATTTTTTAATAAACTTCCTTTATTTGAAAATACAAATTACAAAAATAAAACAACAAAATATTGTTCTATATTATAAATATTATTAGATAACAAATTTATTACCGAATATAATGAATACATATCTATACTAATAAAAGAAAGTTTCGCTCTGTGTGTGTGTCTGTCTGTGTGTGTGTGTGTCTGTTGGCGATAGCTAGCAAAATCTAGTCCACCTAGAAGTCTGGAAATTTAGGTGTGGATAGTCCAAGGTCTGGCCATGTGCAACAGAGCCTCAGAATTTTAATATTTCAATTATGTACTGAAATATTAATTAATATTCACAAAGAACTCTCATCAAAAATACTCTTTTATTCTCTTGGGTTGGTTGGTTCACTGCTTGGTTGCATCGATTCTTCACAGAAGTAATTAAATAAACCAGAGTAGCGATGCATAAATAAGGATTTCTAACTAAATAGTATCAATATGGATTGACGTTATCAGCGTAGAGGAGCCATGCGAATGTCGCGCCACCTGTACATGACAAATTACACATACGTCCCACTGATTGAAATATTTTCCAGGCCCATTTTTCTTCATGACAATTAGTCGGGTTTAAGTTTTTTTTTTTTTTTTTTTTTTTTTTTTTCATGGCATTTATTATTATGATGGAGATTGTTAATACAGAAAAATTTATTTAACAGATTATTTTTCATATTTGTGGGAATGAAGAGGGGCAAGGGTCTAATTACATTTAAGCTTCCAGGTGTATTTTTAGAAAGCAGTTACCAGAATTTCCGAATAATAGTGTAAGCCAAATTTCAAATTAAGTTCCTAGCTTAACCAAATGAATCAATCTTTAAAGATGTATTGTGATCCTCCTAATTAGTTATTTGCTGAAGGCCACTTGAACAACCCCCCCCCCTCCCGGCCCGTCCTTCAAGGTTTTTTCTCTAACTCTGCTCCGTTTCCATATCTCAGCAACTATCTTTCCGATTTCAACGCAAGTGATTTCAAACATTATAATTAATTTAATAATCACCCTTTATAACATTAAACTAAATTTATGAGTAGCGGTTACCACTACCCGCATAGCATGCACAGTCACAGTGACGTCATTGTGACGTCAATGTGAGTCACGTACGTCACGTCACATCTGTGACCAAAATGCCACCACTTTGTAACGTCACACTGTGACCAAAATGTGAACGTCTTGGAGATCTAAAGAAAACTTAAAATAAACTTTAGAACATCTTATAACATAAAGTAAATTACTTTTTGACAGCTTTAAAAAATTTTGTGACGTTGCAATGACGTCACTGCAAGTCACATAAGTCACGTAAAACCTATGACCAAAATGCCAACACTCTGTGACTTCACGGTGTGATCGGAGAGTGAATTTGGAAAAAAAAAATTATAAAATATGGATTTGAATTATGTCATGTACCTAAATCATTAATAAAAATTTTGTCACACACTATTTGTAAATATATTGAGTATTTCCAAAATAAAATAATAAATAAATATCTGTCTACATATATGAGGCCAATAATTTTTTACAATTTTCATTACCATTATCATGAAATTTAACAAAATATACTATATAATACACAGGTAAAAATCCTTAAATAGAAATTTAGTTATTTATCGAGTTATAAGCAATTCGTGTCACGTGACGACCAGTTTTTCTCCTGTCTGTCACTGTCACGTCGGATATTCAAATCAAAACGCCGACTTTGACATTCTTTTCTGAAAGATCTTCTGCTTTTAACAAAAAATGGAAAAGGTTTTTCAATAACATAGTTTCTGAACAAAACACGAGCGTGTGTTGCGTTTTTTTAAGTTTGTAGATTTATACTGTGTAAGTAAATTAACGTTTTAAAGTGAACAATCTCCATTTTAAAGTAAACCATCCATTTTAACATCTCCCTGTGTCTAGCCGGGTGCGTTCATAAGGCCTGGGTGATATTTGATTTCTCAGATCTATGAACACACCTCTTCTGCTGGAATAATTTGAAAATTATTGTAGTGGATGTACAGTCTAATTTTTCAATGAAAGGGAAGCAGATAGCAGATAAGGAGCATTCAATAATAACACCTTTACCTATAGATCAGAAGGTAACTTTTAATGTCTTCGCAGTTTTGTTAATAGTGCATGTTTAGTACCAGTACATTTAATATTGCATTATTTAAAAGTTAAGATGTTTAAATTTTCTTTTAAAAAATCACTTGTATTAAATTTTATCTTTAATGTTTTAAATTTTTTTATATTGACTATTTGGAAAAAAGCTTAAAGTATTTACTAACAATATGTATTCTAAATGTAAAGTGTTATGTAAAAGGAGGAATTTATTTAATGTTTTGCGTTTCTTAGTTCAATTTTCATACTTATTCATTATAATTAAAAACATTGCAATTTTTAAAACTATTAATATTTGATTTGCAATTTAATAATTTCGTTGCTAGTGTAGGTTTCCAGAAATAATTTTCCGGTATATTTGAAAAAAAAATGTGACATTTTAATGCATTGAATAATTTATTTGTCGAGATATGTCAATGTTAGATGCACAAAAATAATAAATATTGATGAAACAATAAAATAACTGTTTAGTTAAGGTAATTTTTCCAGCTGTGTTATCGAATGTTTTTACTGTAAAAATTGATATTTAATCTGCATTTAGTATTTTATCAAAAACTATAAATAAAATAATTTGTAAAGAAAAAATATATATATAATTTTTTTTTGGCATTTATGATCTTAAGCATTTATGATTTCATTTACAACGAAAACTGTTTTACTGCTTGATACAATGTTTATTATTTAATAATATTGCACAATAGGTATATCTAATATTTAAATTGATTCCTAATATAAATTTTTCAGAATGCTTATTTGAAAATGTATACTTATATTTTCTTTAAAGTTGTTCTCAAATCCAAAATAGCTAATTTCTGGCATATTTCTGAATTCATTTTTATTCGGAAATACATGAAATTGGCAGATGTTCTTATTCAGAAAAGGGTAGATGTGCCAGTAATGGACCGCCTTCCAGTAATGGGACACCTTCAATGTTTTTGGTTTATAAAAAAAAAAAAAACCAATAAAAATTCAGCTTTATTTATTTCAATGCTTTAATATGCTATCTTTAAATTCTAGTTTTAAATGCAATCATAATATCAATTATCTATTACTTTTTGTGAGGTGTCCATTACTGGAATTTAGGATGTTTTGATTTATTTCTGTTATTTACAATTAAATTTAGATTCACATTGGGAATTGTGACTAAGAGCATGGTTAAATATTGTTGGTAGAGTAATATAATATTAAAAAATGTTGAATATAACAATTATAACTATTAATTAAAAAAAAATGTTAAAGAAATTCCTTAAGGGTGTCCATTACTGGCACATCTACCCTATATATAATCGAATGGCGTTATCCATTTTTTGGTAACGGCAGATGATGTTTCAGAAAACACTATCAAAGTCGGTGTTTTGAACCAAATTTCCGACGCGCAGCATCAGAAACGGGTAAAACGTGACCGACATTGATCTTAAGTATTACATTTATCTAAAAATGGAAAACGCTATTCATTCCAAATAGCTTTAATAATCAGGCATGCAAGTGCCATGCGTTTAAAAGTTTGTTCATAAATGTGTCAGAAAGTTTCGTGTTAACCGGTTTCTCAATCAGATGCAAAGTTTTAATTTGAATACGAGTTGCATCAATAAAAATGAGTGCCGATCCTATCCTTATCGTCGATCTTATCCGTATTTGCTGAAATCTTGTTATCCGAATCTATGCGAAATCATTTATCAGGTTCGGTCGGGTTGTGGGCTTACAGATTTTTTGTTGTTGTTGTTGTTGTTGGGTTAGGGTAAGAATACGGGTTGAATCAAAATATAGTTTCAGTCAACCATCATTCATGTTCAAGTTGACATTCAATCATGTTCAAGAAGTATATAACCGGATTCGTGTATGACTCTAGATCCGAGCCGACATCAGAAATTGTATCGTAACACAATTTCTGATAAAATCTGGTTACTCGGTCGTATGCAAGATTCTATTCCAAACAAGACTTACAGTAAAAACATTATACTCGACTCGGGTCAGATCGGGTTCACGAAAATCAGGTCACACGACAACTAATCCAAATCTATTCTGTAGCCAAACAAATCCAAAAAGATCGATCCGAAGTTTCTGAATTGGATTCGGGTAAAATCTGGTCACCCGACCCGGTGCAGTGTCGTCACAAACGTCACAAACTTGAACCATAAAAAAATTTTGATCCGACCAATCCGTATAGGTTTCGGGTAAAATCTGGTCACCCTTTCAGTTGCAGATTCGTCACATTTTTCACAGTTAAGTCGCACGGTGACTTCACAAAGTAGTCAAATTGTGAGGTCACAGAAAGCCTTGAAAACGGCCATAACGACCTCGCATTTACGTCATAATGACTTCACATCGACGTCACTTGACGTCACGACGACGGTCACAAAGTCACACTGTGACTTCACAGTGACGTCGCCGTGACGTCACCATGCCTTACGGGTATTTACGAATAACAGTTTAAGCCAAATTTGTAATTAAATTCAAAGCTTAAGGAAACGAACGAATTTTGAAAGATGCATAGTGGTCCCCCTAATTAGTCATTTGCTGAAGGGCACTTGAACATCCTCCCCGGTACCTCCTTCAAGGTTTTTTCTCTAACTATGCTCCGTTTCCATATCTCAGCAACTATTTTTCCGATTTCAACGCAAGTGGTTCCAAACATTATAATTAACTTAATAGTCACTCTTTATAACATTAAAATAAATTTATGAGTAGCGGTTACCACTATTTCCGAATAATAGTTTAAGCCAAATTTGTAATTCAGTTCAAAGCTTAAGCAAACGAACGAATTTTTAAAGATACATAGTGGTCCTCCTAATTAGTGATTTGCTGAAGGACACTTGAACAACCCCTCATCCCCGGCCCTGCCTTCAAGGTTTTTTTCTCTAACTATGCTCCGTTTTCATATCTCAGCAACTATCTTTCCGATTTCAACACACGTGCTTCCAAACATTATAATTAACTTAATTGTCACTCTTTATAACATTAAACTAAAATTATGAGTAGCGGTTACCACTATTTAAGAATAACAGTTTAAGCCAAATTTGTGATTAAGTTCAAAGTTTAAGCAAACGAGCGAATTTTGAAAGATGCATAGTGGTCCTTCTAATTAGTCATTTGCTGAAGGGTACTTGAGCAACCCTCCCCTCCCCCGGCCCCTCCTTCAAGTTTTTTCTCTAACTATGCCCCGTTTCTACATATCAGCAACTATCTTTCCGATTTCAACGCAAGTGATTCCAAACATTATATTTAACTTAATAGTCACCCTTTATAACATTAAATTAAATTTATGAGTAGCGGTTACCACTATTTAGAAATAAGAGTTTAAGCCAACTTTGTAATTAAGTACCTAGCTTAACAAAACGAACGAATTTTTATGCATGCATAGTGGGCGTCCTAATTAGTCATTTTCTGAAGGACACTCGAACATCCCTCCGCTCCGCACCTCACTCAAGGTTATTTTCTCTAACTGTGCCTTATTGCAATAACTGGGCTAATAATGTTCCAATCTTCTCGAAACCAGCTCAATTTTGTAGTGCGCCTACTATATAGTAACGTAGGCAGCGGGGACTTGTCTCAGAAGTTCGTTCGGAAAGAGGTTTGTTTAGAACAGAATGCTCCCCTGGCGGTGGTAGGGGGAAATAAAAGATTTTCTAGAGCGTACGAGCATGCCGGGTTTACGGTTCCGAAGCCATCGTAGACCGTGGCCAGAGTTCCGTTTTTTAAGAGATTTAACTCATTAATGCCGGTTGGTACGAAAAGTTACCATTTAAGTGATACGAAACTTTTAAATATGAACACCAGTATCTTAGTAAAAAAATAAATCATATTTTCTAATATGAAACTATCAGAGATTCAATCAGTAAAAGTAACAGTATGGGAAAACTGGTGTCAACTGGTATCGAAGTATTAAAATAAGTGTAAAATAAGTCGGCGTTAATGGGTTAAGTTTATTACAAGGACTCGGGCAACGCCGGGCGGGTCAGCTAGTCAGAAATAAAATGCATAGATAAGTCTGACATGCTAATGATGATCGCACGATACTTTGCAGAAAACTTTATTCTATTGGTCTCCAGAAACAGGTATGTATTTTAATCTAATGGGAGAATCAAGTTAATAATAATTTTAAGTTATTATAATTAAGAAATGATAAATAATAATATCAAAGCCAAGCATATTCACTGACATGCTTAATTAAAACCCACAAAAAATTCAGTCCATTATTAAAATAAAATTCACAAATTAATCAGCGAGATGAAAATAAATGTCACATTCAAACTGCTAAGAATATCCGTGGATTTGAAACTATCAGAAATACAAGTGGTTTTAACTCCAGTTCCAATAAAAAGAAAATATATTACTATATTTTATTTATAGTGCCATAGGTATTAATCACTAATTAAAGAAACATATTGATGGAAAGAAAATTTTCATGAGAGGATTGCTTTTAGAAAAATCAAAACTCAATGAAATTATTCATTAATTGAGGATTATGTGGGGGGGGGGGGAAGAGGCATTAAATCAACTTTTAACTTCAAACTGATTATAAATTTCATAGAATTATATATTTTATATATAATGTTTCTCATATCGCATTTATCAGTCATTAATTAAAGAAACAATCTGAATGTGCGTTAAAAAAAAAAGAAAAATGTATTTGTATATGCATATTAGAACTTTTTGAAACAAAATTAACACATTTTATTGTAATCAAATAAAGTTATTAAGTGGTGTTACTGCAGAACCCTTATTTTTCTCCAAGTTGGGGGGGAAGAGAGGCATAAAAAGTAGGGCTATATTTAAATGAGCAATGTAATTGGAAGCTACTACAGTATTATCTTTTTTTTTACAGATAAAATGTGAAAATGCCACTTTCATGGTTCCACATGTCTATGAAATGACATGTTTAAAGGAAGTTCAATGTTAAATATCTTCTTTAAAAAGAAAAGAAAAATAAAACTATTATTATTATTCTAGTAACTTTCAATGTTTTGTTATATTTTATGTAATCTTTTCAGGAATACTATGGCTAATATGACACACAATGCAATAAATAAGAAAAAAAAACAGAAAATTTATTCTCAGTGTTGAGTTCTGACATTTTTCTCTGGGAGAGATTTCTGTGGCTCCGGGGTGTGGGGACATTATAGAGTTCCGGAGGGGGAATTGTACTTTTTTACCATTAAAAGCATAAATTCTCAAATCTTCCGGGGGGCACATTTCAATCCTCTGCAGAGAATGTCGCCCCAGACCACTCCCTGAATTCAACACTGCTCTCCCCTTCCCTTGATATTCAATATTTTTTTTAAAACTTATATTAGAAAACATACAAAAACACATTTGCATTTATTATCTCGAAACATTCACTGCTGGAGTTTTGGGATGGTCAATAGCAATGCACACCTGACAATGTTTAAATTTCAGTTTTCAAAAATTGGATTTTTGATAATCACTTGGAATAAATAAAGTAATTTCAGTAAAATAAATTATGAAGAATAATAATTAAATACGATTTTTAAGAATTAATTTTCAGCTGCCTGTATTACAAGCAAAACATATTAAATGTTTAATTGCTTTACATAATTTATAAACTTATTTTTTCGTGGATTTAGGGAGATAGTAAATCAACAATTTAATTAATAAAGAAGAGAAATATGAAAACAAATAAGTACATAACAATATAGTTAGTCGTTCTTTGAATTCTAGAATAAGAAAAAAAATATCATTAATGCAAAGTGCGTAAAACTTCCTATTATTAAATTCTTCATCTACAAAACATGTGTACTTCACTAGATTTTCTATCATTGGTAACATAATTTGATTTAAAAACTAAATACTGATGCATATTTCATAATATTTGTTTTTTAAATACACATAACCTAACGATGTTCCAGAAAATATCTCAATTATCTTCAACATTAAGTTAAACTAACATAAATAATAACCCTGTCTTCAAAGAACTGTAAGTAAACAAACCAAATTATAACCTTGATAATATTGTTACAAATATATAGTACTTGATAATATAGTTTTTAGTTTATAATAGTTTAGATAATATAGTTTAGATAATATAGTACTTGATAATATAGTTTTCACCCTTTTGAAACCTGCGCCCAGAAGTAAGGTTAAGAAGAAGGGTCGGTGACCAGGCCCGACGCCTGGCGTTTCATATATTTATACTCTAATATGGTTACAACAGAAGAGAATAAAATATGCGATGTGGAAGCCTCACAGCCAAATAAAGGGAATAATGCAGTGGCCTCTGGCTCAAAAGCAATAAATCAGGGTCAAACTAATTCATGGGGAGAGAGAGTTGAAGTTTTTGCTTCCAATATGGAATGCAATAATGCCAAACACAACGCTAGTAAAACTGATGAAAGATTTTTCATTGTGAAACGCCAAGAACGGAGCTTTGATCAGACATCTCCCTTCTTGATTAATAAAGCAATCCAAGGGTTGGTCGGTGAACCTAAGACAGTGAAAAAACTGAGGTCAGGCGATCTTTTAATTGAGGTTAGCAATTGTACCCAGGCATCTAATTTAATAAAATGTACTCATTTTGCAAACATCGCAGTCAGCATAACCCCACACAGAACTCTAAATACATCTCGCGGAGTAATTTCTGAATCTGATCTATTGCATGTTACTGAACAGGAAATAGTTGATAATCTGAAAGAACAAAATGTCATTGAAGCAAGAAGAATAACAATCTACCGTCGTGATGAACAAATACCACCTAATTAAATACAAATTCCTACAAAGCATATTATCCTAACATTCAATACTCCTAATTTACCTAAAACAATAAAAGCTGGATATTTATCATGTTCCGTTAGACCGTACATCCCAAACCCCCTGCGCTGTTTTAAATGCCAACGTTTTGGACTTTCTAAAACAGCATGCCGTAGCAAAATCACCTGTGGTCGGTGTGATGCAGTTGGTCACGAAAGTAATGACTGTAACGCTCCAGCTCACTGCATAAATTGTAAAAAAGAGCACCCATCCTACTCTAAATCTTGTGAACAATGGAAAAAAGAAAAAGAAATACAAACAATACGCACTAAAGAAAATATATCATACCCTGAAGTCAGGAAAATAGTTGAATCCAGGACACCCAAAGTTGGAGTATCATATGCTGCTGCCATATCAAAAACTGTTTGCAAAACTTATAGAAATATAGCAACTCAAACTGAATCCATTACAGAAATAAGTGTCTTATCAAAGCAAAAAGAAAACCTGTTTACTAATCCTGTTACTACAACTAAATCAATACAATCTGTTTCTTCTAAATCAGTAAATGCTCTTCCTAAATCACAACAAAATATCTCTTCAAAGTCATCACAATCCCTTTTTCCTAAAACTCCAACCCATAAAAGAAGCTCACAAAATACCACTAAAACATCTATAAAATCACATCGTAGATCTGATTCAGAAAAATATGGCTTACCAACAATTAAATCCACTGTATCATCCGAAAACCCAGCTAATAAGAAAAAGAAAATTAAACCAACCAAAAAAGAAACTTGTCCAAATAAAAATAATAAAGGTGAGAGGCATATGCATGATGAAGATGCCTTAGCGCTTCATCCAGAATCGGATGATGAATTGAACGATGGAGGAGATGATAATATGTCTACCTCCTCCGAACAAAATGACGCAGATTTATCTATCTAAAAAATCAATCATGACTAATATTATCTCGTGGAACTGCCGTGGTTATCATAATAAACATTCTAAAATCCGTAATATTCTCTCTGACCATCAACCATTATGTTTAGCTCTACAAAAAACCCATCTAAAGCCCAATGACAAAGCAAAACTACATAACTATACTACATACAGAAAAGATTTTACAGGTAATAATAGAGCCAATGGTGGAGTGGCTCTTTTCACCTCCAATGATTTACCACATTCTTATCACGCTTTTAATAAAAATCTACAAGCTATTGCAGTCCGTGTACATATTAAACAACTTATAACAATCTGCACCATTTATTTACCGCCAAACCAAACTATTCAATCAGCACAACTCGATAACCTCCTTCTCCAACTCCCGACTCCATACATCCTTGTTGGAGATTTTAATGCACACAGTCAAATCTGGGGCAACCGCGATTCTAACCAACGTGGAGATATTATTCAAAAATTTATTTCTGACAACGGCTTACGCCTGCTCAATAATGGTGATCACACTTATTTTCATGAGCCAACCAGTACTTTCCATGCAATAGAACTTATAATTTGCTCCCCAATACTCTATCCATTCTGGAATTTCTGGGTCTCTAATGACCTGCACGGCAGTGACCACTTTCCCACTTTTCCTTCCACACTGACTACTCCTGATAGGGATTGTAACAATTCTACCAATCGTTATATATATGACAGAGCCAACTGGCCAACATTTGCAGCACTTGCAAGTATCACAGCTGACATGATACAGGGGAATATTGACAATGCGCTTGATAATATAACTCAGTGTATTATCAATGCTGCAGATTCTAGCATTCCTAAAACATCATCTAAACATAAACATAGAAAGCCATGGTGGAATAGTGATTGTCAAAATGCAAAGAAAAAACAACAGAAGGCTTGGAATCTATTTTGGAGGTACCCAAATAATATTAATTATATAGCGTATAAAAAAGCAAAGGCTGAAGATAGAAGAGTGCGACGCAAAAGCCAACGTGAATCCTGGATCAACTACATCTCAAGCATTAATTCCGATACCTCAAGTAAAGAACTGTGGAACAAAGTGAAAAAATGTATGGGCGTCTACTCTGATCATCATATTGCTCTTTTAAAACAAAACGGTCAAACCATCTCATCACCTAAAAACATCGCTGAGACAATAGGGAGAGTACCCTAGCATCAATTTCATGCTCTGACTCATACCCAGAACCTTTATTAACATACAAAAGACAAACTGAAAGAACCAGGATAAATTTTAACTCTCATCATTCATATGCATATAATGAGACATTTCTTAAATCAGAGATTATAAAATGCTTGAGAGACAGCCATTTATCTGCCCCAGGTCACGATGGGATTACATACATTATGTTCAAGCACCTTTCTGCTCTGTCCTTGAATAATCTTCTCTCCTTCTTTAATAGGATATGGATGGAGCAGACATTTCCTAATGCTTGGTGTAGAGCTATAATAATACCATTTCCTAAACCAGGAAAAGATGCTACCAATCCCAATAATTACAGGCCAATTGCACTCTCTAGCTGCCTTTGCAATCTTCTTGAAAAAATGGTAAATTGCCGCCTCGTGCATATTTTAGAAACAAACAATTTCCTTGCTGCATTTCAAAGCGGATTTCAACGTGGTAGGTCTACTATCGATAATTTAATACATTTGGAACATCACATACGGACAGCATTTCTAAAACGCAGCCATCTGGTCTCAGTATTTTTTGACATGGCGAAAGCTTATGACAGAACATCGCGTTATGGAATTCTTCGCGATCTTTTTAACCTGGACTTTCGTGGGAACCTTCCAATTTTTATTAAAAACTTTCTTGCCATCCGACGATTTCAAGTTCGAGTTTGTGGAATTCTATCCAGTTTTTATGTACAAGAAGAGGGTGTACCTACGGGCAATGTCTTGAGTGTCACCCTCTTTGCTATTAAAATAAATGACATCATTAAACAACTACCTTCTTCTGTGAAAGGAGATATCTATGTAGACAACTTCCGCATTATGTGTATGGGACAGGATATTCGTTTTATTGAAAGACAACTGCAAATTGCAGTCAAAAGTATTCTTAGCTGGACTAATAAAAATGGTTTCTTAATATCTCATGACAAAACATCTTGTGTGCATTTCTGTAGAAGTAGGGGCTGCATCCAGATCCTGAAATTTTTATTGGTGCATCTCAAATTCCTGTTGTGGACAACGTTCGATATCTTGGCCTACATTTTGACAGGAAACTTACATTTTTACCACATATTTTACACTTACGGACGAAATGTGAAAGATCGCTTAATTTATTGAGGGTACTGTCAAATACTTCTTGGGGAGCAGACCGTACCTCTCTCTTAAAAATTTATCGAGCTGTGGTACGATCTAAAATGGACTATGCCTGTCAGGTCTATGGTTCAGCACGAAAATCTGTTCTTAAAAAACTAGACACTGTGCACAATAGTGCAATCCGTGTCTGCTCTGGTGCATTTCGTACATCCCCAGTTTTGAGTTTATATGTTGACTGCAATGAACCAGCATTACACCACACTCGTGAAAAACTTTCAATAGAATTGTATTACCGTATCCTTTCTCATCCTGGTCACCCTCTTCACACCTATCTTTTAAATACTGACAATCATATTCTTTATCAGCATCGACCATCTTGCATACCATCTTTTGGAGTCAGAATGAGAAATATTATCAATAATGGCCCGTTGAACAATATCGAGGTGAGTCCATGTCCTTTGCATGTGCTCCCTCCTTGGAATCCTCCTAAAATTACCTCTCTCCATCCTTTTAAAGGTTATGACAAAAACAACTTGGCTTATACTGTTTTCCAACAATTATTTGCTGCACATCGTGCAAAATATAATAGCTATACTGATATTTATACAGCTGGTTCCAAGAATGGGAATATTGTTGGTTGTGGGGTTTTTATTGATAACACTAAATTCAGTTATAAGCTTCACCCTTCAATTTCGTTCTTTACGGCAGAGTTGATTGCGATAGAGAGAGCCATGTTTCACATATCTCATCATCATAAAACATCTTTTATCATATATACTGACTCAAATAGTTTTATTGACGCAATCAAATCTTTTAAAAAGCATCCTTATGTCTCAACCATCCTGGATTTTTATTATAAATTGACTAGACGTGGTTATAATATTTCATTCTGCTGGGTACCTGGACACATGGGTATTCCTGGCAATGAAAAAGCAGATGAGGCGGCAAAACTTGCTCTTAATCCATTACAGCATAAAATTCCATTCTCAGACGTTAAACTATTTATAAAATGCTTTGTTTATAATAAATGGCAAGAAAGTTGGGATTTGGAATACAATAATAAGCTGCACCATATCAAACCCACAATCATGACGTGGCCTCCGATTTATCCAAGAAAAACAGATGTTCTTTTGACTCGTCTGAGAATTGGACATTCAAGGATCACTCATAAACACCTCTTACTTCGGGAGGATGCAACCATGTGTCCACATTGTCATTTTGATTACCTGACCATTTATCATGTTTTAACTGACTGTCCGGGCCTCCGGCACTTGTATAGAATAAATTTTAATTCATAATCACCAATCTGGACAAACCTCATTGGGGAAACACCTCATGGGGCAATTTTTCATTTTTTAAAACATTCTGGCTTTTATTTTGAGATATAGTTTTTATACACCCTTCATATTTTAGTTATAACAATGTTAATTTATACTTATTTAACTTGACATCTGGATTGGGTAATCCCATCCAGATAGTATTTCTTAGTACATTACTTTTATACTTTACTTTTTTTAAGAACTCATAATATTTGTTTTAAACATTGACTGTATCTGGATGGGTGACCCCATCCAGATGCTTTGCTCATTATGCTTTGTTTCTTTTTTGGTTTTGTTATGGATTTCTTAAATTAGTTTTTCTTAACTTTTACTTTGGCGCAGCTTGTCCCCAATGGGACCTTGCGCCATTAAACCTTATACAACCAACCAACCTTGTATTAACATATTTCTTTTAAATGGTAAAAGGTGTAAATTAACAACATAATACAAATTAAAATAACTTTTATTAGGTTGTTTGACATGTTTGTAATTTTTTAAAAAGTACATGAAAATTAAATGATAGCATTTTAAATAAGAGCTTCAAAGCCTTCAAAGATTCTTTTCTTTTTTGCAGTTCAGCTGTTCAGATCTCTCTTTTTTTTTTTTTTTTTTTGTTAATGGGAAGGAAAATTTATTATAGAGAACATGCTTATTTTAAAGGGGGGGGGGGTTAAACAGCAAAGTTAAAAAAAAAGGAAAATTTTTGCTTCCCCACCGCAAATGATATTCATCGGGTGGCCAAAAGTTTGGACATTTTATGAAAGTTTCATGTTTTTCAACTTTGTGTGCTTGTAGAATATATTAATTTTCACTTAAGAACCCTGATAAATGTAAATTCCAGAACATTTCTTTAAAAAATATTAGACTTCATGAAAAAAAAAAGAAAATAATAATAATAATAAGATAATTAAAACATCTTTTTTCAATCCTAAATTTATTATTCTATCTAACAATCTTTTTCTTCACGATTAAATGACTAGTAAAACACATTTTCTGAAGTTAGCATTCTACAGAATTTCAGGAAGGAATTTCTAAAACATACCGGCTATCGAAATAAAATGTATAATCCTGCTTATCCTATCTATGACTTGTTCATAACGATTTATCCAAAGGCAATATTAACAGAACTCTAGGGGGTCTTTCTTATTCTACTCTCCTTACCACTACGACCTCCGCTTATACTCCCCGTGGAGTGACTCCCGGAAAAAAAAGGCGGAAATTTGTAGGGGCGGATCTTTTACCCTTTTCGGCTGTTAGAAAAAAGATAGTACCATTTTTTTAGAACTGTAGCATCGATTTAAAATTTTTTAAAAGCAAAATAAAAAGCATTTTTGGAAAGCTAAATAATCATGCTACGATTGTGCCATTACCAAATTTTAAAATGTCAAACAGATTTTTCGCGATAAGACACTAAACATGAATCTTTAATAATCCTAAAATAACGCACTTATGACATTAAAATTTAAAAAAATGAAATAAAATTTGAAAGGAGCGTGCATAATGTAAATGTACAGGTTTTGAAAGCGACAAAAATTACTAAATTCGAGCAAAATGTGAAAAGATGACACTTCTAAATTTCTCCCATTGAAATAACATTAGCTGCTCTATCTGGAACAAAATATTTCGAGATTTTAGTTTGGAAAGCTTCAATTTGACACAACCATTATACGAAATGTAGCAATATTGTCAAATGTGTGTTTTTTAATTCTAAAAATGCATTAAACTTTGCAGGCATTATTAAAATAACAGGAAGTTAAACAGTTTTTCTCTCCTTTTTTTTGCATAGGTGAAGAATTTTTCAGAAAATGGCATCATAGTTGGCAATTTCGGGAAAGTTAGCACTGAAATGTTATCAAATATTCTTTGATTTGATAATATATTTTATAGTTTTTTAAAACTTGAAACCGCATATTGTCTTTTTTTAACAATACATTCAATTATAAAACATATTTTTGCTGCAATCCAGAAATTTTTGTTCTTGATATTGCTATTTAAAGGCATATTTTTTACAACCTGTCATATATATTTGTTTTTACTAATTGAAAGTATAAATGTGTTACAATATCTTTATTCAAAAGGAAAACTTTGATCGATAACATTTATTCATGTAAAAAAAGAATTTTGCAAATTTACAGTAATTTACGTTTTTTTTTTTTTTTTTTTTTTTTTTTTAGTGAAAAATAAAAATTCCAGGATATTTCAGATTTACCAAGTTATATTTTGTATAATTGTTTCTCTGTGAAGATATAAGTTTCTGAGGAAAATGAATTTGCAACTTTGCAATACCATAAAAAATTAAGTTTAATTTTTTTTTTATTTAGAATTATTGAAAAGAATAACCACAGGCAACTACTGAAGATGTTTACTTCTAAACATTACTTGCTATTATAATTAGATACTATAAAGTCAGTTCTCAAATCCAAACTGGCTACTTTATGATTTTATTCATTCATTTTTGATTGGAAACGCATGAAATTGGCATATGTTCTTATTTAGAAACTTTGTAATCAAAAGACGGTTTCAATAAAGGCAGAAGATTTTTTTCAGATAATACTGTCAAAGTCAGCATTTTGAACTGAATTTCCAATAACGCAGCATGAAAAAAGAACATGACACGTGACACTTGACACTTATAACTCAATTAATTTACCGATCAAAAAATGGAAACTCATTCGATTTCAAATTGCTTCAACAGTCAGGCCTGCCAATTTTATGCGTTTGCGTTAAAGAATGAGTCGGAAAGTTTCGCGTTGCTGATAAAGTCGTTTGAGAACCATGTTAATATATTTATCATTATTATTATTATTATTATTATTATTATTATTTTAAAATTTCTTCTTGCTATTTTGACTCAACACTCTGATGATGCCTATATTTTATGTTTACCCTGAATTATAAAGTCTTAGTGACATTTATTAACATTTTATCGTTAGTATAATAGTTTAGTACTTTACTTATTTTTATTTTTTAGAGTTGCATATCCTTGTGCAAAGATATAGTGATCTCATCATGGTTTTGCCAGGTAAACTATCAAGGTTCAACAAAAATCATAATTAAATCAACTATAAAACACAGCTGTAGGCTCTCAACCTTTATTATATTATTCTGTTCTCTTATAGCTTGCAACACAACCATTGATAGAACAGTTGCAAGATATTTTAAAATAAATAAATAGTATTCAAGTGATGGAAATTGGAAGGTTTCGGAAATTACAAGCAAGCAGATTTTGGCGGGAAAAAACGGTTTGGCTTGGCGGTGTTGTGGTGGGCGTCACGTGATGGAGGACGGGTGATGTTAGCTTCCAGGAAAGGTTACCATTTATGAGTCTACTATTATTAGAAGGCCTATGGCCGTCTACGATTTCTGCTATTTAAATATTAAATAGAAAAATTATATTAAATATATGTGGTAAAGACGTACGAACTATGCTCTAATACATTTCCGGCGTGTAATTTTTAAAAAAGTGCATAAAACACAAAAGAGATAGAGTTATAGTAAAAGAATTTCAGCCCCGAAGTTGTTATTTAAGAAAATTAAATCTAATAAACGCGTGGTAAACAGAAATTTAGAAATATTAATGTTAAATACGCACAGAACCGCTTCATATTCTGCAAATTTTAAGAATATACAATGGGGCCATAATTAAACTGACGGTACTCAGAGTGTTCTGTAGCGCGATCTAATTGCGAGAATGGCGCCAAATTTTGTAGGAAGATTAAACAAGGCGGGGGACGAAGGATTCCACGAAAAAAAAAATTAGTTCCGAAAGTCACCGCCAGGGGAATATGTGGCGCTGTGTATTCGAAAAAGAGGGTTTCAAAAAATGAAGAATCAATACTGAAATAAAATTACCGTTTATTTAACGAATTTAGCAATTTCATCCAAGCTCAAAATGGTAACAGTTTATAAAAGGCTAAAAATTTACATAAACACTGCTAAAGTTTCTTCATCTGCAATTTCACTTACAGAGCCCCAAAGAATGCAACAGCAGAAAAAGAAGTTCTTTATTCAAATTTCACGTTACATCTTTTGGCCCAGTGCCAGCTTGTTCCGCTTTAAAAGGTAATGTGCTACTGTTAGAAGCAATTTCATTGAAAGTCATCTTTCATAATGTCTCCTTTAGTCGAGCGAGCTCTACTAGTCAAATTCTTTTACCTCAACCAGTGCAATGCGCCAGCCGCTCTTCGTGCTTTTAGAAACCACAAAAAAATGCGTAAAGATAACGGTCCTTTGTCAGTTAATGGTTTAAAAGCAATGGTTGAGAAGTTTGAGAAAACAGGTTCTCTAAATGTTCAGTCAGGCAGAGGACGAAAACCCGTATCACAGGATACAATTGAAGAAGTGGCAACGGCGATTGTCGACAGAACACCAGACAATATTTCTACCACTTCCAGCGCTCGTGGGATAGCTCGTAAGCAGGATATGCCTTATTGTACGGTATAGAAAATCCTACGAAAGATTATCCACTTCTATCCATACAAGGTCAGCCGTGTACAAGAGTTACGTCACACCGACCATGATAAGCGATTGACTTTTGCTCTCACTTTTCTTGCCAGAATGGAGCTGGATGATGCTTGGTCCTGGAAAATCTTATGGGGAGACGAGGCCCACTTTTACCTGAATGGAACTGTAAATACCCAGAACTGATGAATTTGGGATAACAAGTCACCAGGAGCATTCAAGGAAATTCCTTTGAATTCACCAAAGGTTTTCACAGCAGATAGCATCATAGGTCCATTCTTCTATGAGAACACTACTCCGACAGGACCTGTCTCTTGTTCTGTTACCGTAGACAAATATTGCCAAATACTAAACAACTTTGTTATTCCGGCACTTCAGCAAAGACAGTGCCTGGAGAAAATCATTTTCATGCAAGATGGAGCCCCTCCACACATTGCTTTGCGGGTACAGCAGCGGATATGACAGAAATTCACAACAGAAAGAGTCATTAGCTGCTGTTTTCCAACTGCATGGCCTTTTGCCTTTTGACCCTGCGACTTTTGGCTATGGGGTTACCTAAAGTCCAAGGTCTATCACGGAGGTGTCCAGGACCTGGCTACGTTGAAGGATAACATATCGCGAACTGTACGAGAGATTCCTGCAGACATGTTATTCTCTGCTGTTGTAAATGCTGTGCACAGAATGCAATATGTGGTCCACAAAAACGGCGGCCACATCGAGTTGGATGTGCTAAATAAACGGTAATTTTATTTCGGTATTGATTCTTCTTTTTTGAAACTCTCTTTTTCGAATACACAGCGCCACATATTCCCCTGACGGTGACTTTTGGAACTAATTTATTTTTCGCGGAATCCTTCCTCCCCCGTTTTGTTTAATCTTTCTACAAGATTTGGCGCCATTCTTGCAAATAGATTGCGCTACAGAACACTCTGAGTACCGTCAGTTTAATTATGGCCACCTTGTATTTCTTATTTGTTTACTATTCGTTTTCTGACATACTTACAAAGTGTATTTTTACACATGTATTTACGTATACAGTAATCTCTCACTCTGACTCGTCTCTTTTATGCGTCTCTCTCATTTATACATCGATTTTCTGTAGTATGTACCGGACAAAGATATAGCAATGCAGTGTTACTTTTTTTTTCGCTTATTGAGTCGCAACGTGAATGTATCTCTCACTTATGCGTCGAAGAAATCTCAAGTTTCCCTTGCCACTTCTTTACATTCTACACATGTCCTTTCCAAGAAATTTCACATCAGCGTGTAAGTGAGAAGTCAATTGGTTGTCTTTTTACATTTGTTTTTTGGGCACTATTATAAGCTGCATTCTTGGGTCACAACTTTTCACACCTGCTATTTCTAAGAGAACTGTTATAAAAAATCTGGCTTCAATCTGAAAAAATTTGAAAATCGTGCATCTTGTGCCAAAGAGAAACCAGTATTAGATGAAGAACGGAATGCCGTTTCTTGGGAAATGATTAATTTTAACGATTTTGTAGATATTGATGAAAATGTAATAAGAGCAGAAAAAGGGATATACACGAAATAGTCGCAAAAATTAAAGATGATGTTAATGAAAATGAATACGATAACGAAGAAAACACAGATACACAAATCTACAGACTTTTGTAAAGGCGATAGATGCTCTGGAAACACTCCGTCACTAAATCCAACGAACTGATATACATCCGGTTCAACATATTAATGTTTCAATGAACTCGAAAAAGCTATTTTTAGGGACAGACATCAAGCTTATAAACAAACTACAATTTCAGACTATTTAAAAAAATAGAGAATGTGATTAAAATTTTGAGATGTATGTATTTTATATTTGAATTTTATTAATCTTTAACATTCTAAATAATTCGTATTATTTTATTATTTTGTATGTTATTTAATGATGAATTTTGTCTTAATATTTATTTCAAATGTAATTTTTACTCTGATATTATTTATGCATCTCTCTCGTTTATGCGTCGTTTTTGGTTAGTCCCTTGAACCGACGTCTAACTGAGAGATTACTGTATTTGTATTCGATTTTCTGTAAGTTTCGAGTGATGCTCTAGGAACAAGAAAATAAATTTTAACACGTTTTGGATTTCTCTAAAATATTGTTTGACTTTCAAACAATTATTATGTCAGGTGGTGCGAAGTTTTCCGCTTCCATTGGTTATTTTACACCACTTTTAGAAAAGTAATAAAAATAAAAATATATATTTGCAACGATTTTTTATGGCCCTAAGCTTGTTTATGTTTTGTATTAGAATTTAAAGAATATATTTCTTATTTGTTTACTGTTCATTTTATGACATACTTACAAAATGTATTTTTACAAATGTAAAGTATATTTTATATTTGATTATGAAGTACTTTGAACCGAATTCCAGACGCGACAACACGAAAAAGTGGAAAAACATGTCGTCATGTTACAAGAATAGCTTTTCACTTAATAAGTAATTTATTTATCAAATAATCGAAAACGCTATTGGATTCCAATAGTTCAGGCTTGGCAATAGTCCAGGCTTGGCAATAGGTTTAAAAATGAGTCAGAAAATGTGTCAGAAAGATTCACGCAGGGAATTTGAGAACTATCTTAAGGAATACGATGTATTTATAAAAATCCATTTACATTAAATTATAATACATATATTAAAGTCTTTTTATTCCGCAGTTATTTCAAGTGGGAGGAGCCAATTGACTTTAACCAACTGGAAATTACCTGCTTTTCTTTCATAGAATTTCTCTATCTATCGTATTAATCTAACTACATTTCTACCTTTTTATCTTCTTACGTCTACACACATTGGAAACACTCTGTATTTGTCAACCGGACGTAGAGTTCTCTTCAACTGGAAAAACCCTTAAATGCTGCCCACACTTTTAAAGCATGTTATAAGGTTTTTTTTCCCCTTGAAAAAAATTTTTTGAAAAATTATTTTTACATATTTTTACTTCTTAAATCTTCAAAAACTTTTTAGTAAAGCAGTTTTTTCGAAATTCGTATTGATTCAAAAGCTATCCGCCTTTTGATGTTGCAGTGCATAGGCTAATTTTTAGCGTATTGGTGTGCTGCGCCGCATGTAGAAACAAAAGAATTGAGAATGAGGAAGTTCAGGAGGGTTCATTATATGGATCTGGTATAGATGATTTTATGTAAGTTGAAAATTGTCACTGTTATCTATGTTGGTTTGAAAACGTTCTAAAATTTAAAACCTGTTTTTCTCGAAACTCTTTTTCACAAATTGAAGCAGTTAGAACTAGAGATTGGATCGACCGATTTGGTAGAAATGTTCATGTTTTTCTAGTATATACTATTTTGTAGTCCCTTACGGGAGCGTTTTTCAATATTTGAATTGTAAATACATTTGCGCGATTTAAATCCGATTTTTTTTTTCTAAAATCGGCAACTTGAAATTTGAACGGCCTCCATATTCATCAGGATCGAAAATTTGATAAACCCTTTCGAGAAAGACCACAAAGTATCATATTTTAAGATTTTTTGTTACAGATGAGCAGATTCCGCGATTCATCTGGTACCGCGGAACGCTTCAATTTTTGTTCATCCCTGTATCAAAGGCCACCAAAGGACCATTTTTCAACCAATTTCCAAATAAAAATTGTTTTCAAAACTTCAAGATATGCTCTTTTATGTGCAAAAAATCTCATTATTATTACTGTATAATTGCTCTATAAAAATCGCAAATAATTAGAGAAATTTTAGGTAATTAAAAAAAAAGTTATAGTATTAAGTCTTTTATCTTCGTAATGTTACATAAT
Source organism: Maratus michaelseni (assembly GCA_963931845.1). Classification (NCBI taxonomy): domain Eukaryota; kingdom Metazoa; phylum Arthropoda; class Arachnida; order Araneae; family Salticidae; genus Maratus; species Maratus michaelseni. Next base: position 59,348,603 of record OZ007599.1, read on the forward strand.
GAGATTAGATTAGCTTCCCTTGAGCAGAGACAGACCTCTCCTTTCAGAGTGAGGTATAGACGTTCACTGCGACCACATCCGCAAATGCTTGGGTGCGAAAAAAGAAAGTCATCTCATATAAAACTGAGCACCGACGTATCCAAGTTCTGAGAAACTTTTAACGAGCACTACCAGGAGGAGTCCTGTGTGCTCCACGGTGGGTGGGGGCACAGCCACCTGTCCATCACCCCCATTCTCCCAAGAGATTGACGACTAGGGCTGGGCGATATCTCAATTTCAATATCGTGGTATATCGTCAGCTAAATATCGCGATATGACGATATCTCGTGATATTAAAACTAAATATACAGAATAAATAAAAGAATATTTTGAGAAGAAGAAAGAAAGAAAAAAATGTCTGACGGCTTGGCCTACATGCACAGGTAGATTTCAAAGACGCAGACCGCGGGGCGCCTGTTTGTTGGGAATTGCGAAAGAAATGACCTTTTTGCCATGATGCCGCAGTTGGGACCGCCCACAATCTTACTTGTTTCCCAACTTGTTTGCAGGCGGAGCCGGCAGGGATTTTTTTTGCTATAAGGGTTGGTCTTATGAAAAAAACTTGTCAATATAAAAGTTTTAGATAATATTAAGAATCATAATTAAGAAGTTATGGGGGTTTTCCTGTTTTCACAAAAATCACTCCCCCTCCCCCTCTTGGTTTGATTTTGCCCATTAACGAGCTTGACCGAGATTTTACTCCCCTTGATTTTATGTATCAGTTTGGAAGAGATTCGTGCAGAATTATTGCAGTTATCTTGTCCATAAAAAAGTGACATAGATAGATAGATAAAGTTTTGAACTGGGGGGTGGTTTTGGGTTTTGGGAGTCATGATCGGCGTAGATCTGCAAAAATGTTTCACAAATACCAACTTAGGGGAGAATATAATAGGTAGTATTTCTTACGAGATCTACCTAAAAATCAGTTTTACTCGTATTTCCACAATAGACGAAAGCGAATTTAGGAGACTGTTTGAGTCGCTAAAATCAAACTAGCGGGAAATAGACAAAAAATTTGGTTAAAACTTAAATATATTCAAAAGATATCATTCGTAGCAATGAATAAAAATTTCGCCTTCAAGGGACACGGGCTAGTAAAACCGCATCTGGCACCAAACATGGAAATTTTAAATACTTCCATATTCCATTATTAAAACAATTGCTACAGATAACATCTTTTATAGAGCATTACTTGCATAAAAAAATCTATAAATAATATAAAATAAGTTTTACTAAATTATTCGCCAATTTGCGCTTTATGAAATTTTAGCTTCTTGCAAAATCTCTAACAAAGTAATGAGACTGATTATTACAACAATTCAAACAAAAATTTTCGGTTTGCTCGTCGTAATTATTGGTTCGCTTCACACCCTCCTCCACTCAATTTATAATATAATAAATTTAACAGCATATATTACATTAAAACAATCAGCAATTTCCTGTACTGATATATTCAAAATTCCAAATAACTGAAATAAACACTTCAGAGAAACATTATCTATCATGTAAAATATTTCAACAGAAATTGTTTTACTCTAACATTACAGTCAGTGAGAAATTCAGGAGTGATACTGAGTCCCTAGAGGCATTTTCGGTTAATTGATGTCCCGAAAGTGCAAATCTCCCCCCCCCCCCTCTCAGACACACGCTGATGCCATGGACGCCGACGAAACACAGGGGGTGTAAGATATTGAAATAGTTGTGCTGCTAGTCCTCAACATGCAATACAGAAATTTAACAAATACAAAATATCAATTTTTTTTTACATCTCTTTTTCGTCAGATGAGATAATTTTTCAACACATAAACTCAAAAAAAATAAAAAATAATAATAAAAACTTTGTTCCATGAGAGTTTTAGCGGGCAGATCCCCGGTGACCAAAATTTCATAGTTCTTTCTTCTGTCAGTGCGTAATTAATCATGCTACTTGGGGATAAGTAAATTATATATTTTATTCAACATAAAAAATACAGATTTAAATTTCAAAATTCAGGGAGAGGCAATTGTCCTCCCTTGCAGGCGCCCATGATAATCCCCCAACCCCTCCACACACACACAGCTACCCGCCATCCCGAACCTTCGAAATACCTACTAGAGAAAAATATCGGAATTCAAGTCTGGTTAGAGTATTAAATGGTCATCAAGCACATTTTTTCATGATAATGGAAACAAGTTGGAAATTGTACGTCAAACGTGACAAATGAGGTGCGTTCGTACTATAGCTAGTTATATAAATATTCCGATCTTGATGATTTTTATTTCTGTGAAATGAATTACATCGTCTGCAGATTCATTTCTGTTATAAAATAAGTATCTTGATCGCTTGACAATTAAACTTCGGAAACTCCTATAACAAGAAAGCACCGATTTAAAAAAAATTCAAATTTCTTAATAAATATTTTTATTAATATCTGCTAAAGTTTTGATTCGATTTTCATAAAATTTGAAATGTCTCGACAAAATTCTGCAAAGATAATATATCTTAAATTTCAAATTTCAAACCATTCGTTTGGGTAGTTTTTGCGTTGTTATATGCGGACAGACGGACAGACAGACGGCCGGACCAGACGACGACAATAGGTGCTACGTATTTATATAATTACGAACGCACCTAAAAAACACGAAGAAAATTTAAAAAATGGATGGAAATATGAAAAATAATTAAAAAGTGAATAATCTGCATGTTCGATTATTTTTTTATCAGATAGTACATTAATATTTTACAACTAAAATTTTGAAGAAATAAATATATATTATCTTTTTCTTGTTTGCCGCGCCATCGCCTAAACTGTTTTTTAATATCTCATTTGTGAAGAAGGGGGGGGGGAGGTAAATCGCATAAAAATAGGGAAGAAACAATTCAACATATTTTATTCGATTAAAATTAAAATTGCATGATATTCATTTCCACCGTTGCAAATAAAGTATAATAATGGTTAATGGTTTTAAAATTTTAAATGCAAAATTACCACCAAATGATTTTTGGCAGTGACCAGTGGTCATATATACAGAGGCAATCAAATACCAAATACTCATATCTCTCTCTCTCTCTCTGTCATGCGAACGCGATTTTTAAAATAAATTCTGGGGAGAAAAAAAACTCGCGGTATAGAAGTAAAAATAGTTGCATTTTTAAAAATCCTTCTTTACCCTAGAATATGCATTAATAAATACTACTAAGGTATTAATATTTTTTTCATAAAATAATAATTATAAAAAACAAATAAAAACATGTCTGAATTATTCTTTGCCCATTTGTCTCATTAAATCAACTGTTGCAAATAAAATACTTCCTTTCTTTATCGCCCTAAATTTACGCATCATTCAATAACTTCGAATATTCATCCACACCGGTGCCACTGAATATCATAATGAAATGAAAGAATAGGCGATATCCCACGCATGCGCTCAGAGCTGGAGAAAATCACCCTTCCTCTTTTCAAAAACCTTATCAGCTGCGAGAATTCACACCGTTAGTATCATGGTTTAGTACCATGGCTGTATCATGGTTAGGCTGTATCCGGTGTATCATGGTTTAGGCTGGGGGAGCTCACACCGTTCGTATTCATGAATACTCGAAGACGAGGAAGAGATTTAATATCGTGGTTTTCATGGTTTTCGTCAAATTTATGATATTTGCGATATACCGTTGGGTAGGATTTTTTTATATCGGTATCACGGTATGCATTTTATATCGGTTTTATCGATTTTATCGATATATCGCCCAGCTCTATTGACGACATATTCGCTACGACAGCATGCGATGGTGAAAATCGTGCTTTAAGGTGAAACACTGCGCAACTCTTGGGGACCTGCAAAGTCCCCAAGCAGCTTCGGGATTCAGACACCCAGAAGGGAGCTGGACCCTAGGCCTTAAGCCAGGTTTGCTCAGTTCGTACTTACTGTACCAGCGCCCCGGGAAGTGAACAAGTCATCTGATATCTAAAAATGTTATTCAGTAATGTCAAAAAATACATAATTTAATATACAAAACTGTTATTCAAAAATGTTAAAAATCAATAACTCTCAATGTCAAATGATGATATTCATCAATGACAGAGAAAGATATCACCTAATGTCCATTCACTGATGTTGGGAAATGTTGGCCGACATTCACCAATGAAAAAATAATAATATTCACGGACATTTCATGTTGGCTAATATTAAATTTTGCTATTAGCTGATATCTTTCTGTTACCTGGGCTAAGTCAGAACAAAAAATTTTTGTACCATTGCAGTTAGTAATTAATAAGTGTATTTTTCGGAACCCTTTGTTCGCGAGTTAAACTTGCACTTCACCGATTTGTTTGGTATATTCAGTCTATTACGCGCAGCTTTCTTTTTTTATATAGTACACATAAGTACACAGAATTCACTAACGCCGCAATCACTGTACCGCATGTACATAGCTGCCAACTTGTGTAATTTTTCTTTCCTAGCAAAATTTATTAGAAATTTTTTGCCTTATTTAATCGTTAAAAACCTTTAGATTTTGGTGATTAAATTAACCAAAATTTGCTATTAAATTTCAGTTATAAGAAAAAAAACGGGCAAGTTTGCAGTTATGTATGAACGCTTCGTACTCATGACAAAATAATAAAGTGTAACTGGGTGTGTATGAACCTACCTCTTTGTGTAGGAATCTAAAAAAATAAATGAATTCTATAATACCGCGACCAATATAGCGCATGTATGAGCGCTTTTCACCCATGAAGAAAAACAAATGGCTGAATGCAGCTACTTGTTGTGCAGGAATTCCAAAAATACATGAAACTTGTTAATATCGCCTTGCATACATGAAACATGTTAATATGTTTATAACGCATGTATAAGCACTGTGCGCCAATGGAAAAAAAATTAAACTAAAAACGTTAGAAGCAGCAACTTTGTTGCGTAGGAATTTTAAAAATATAGTAAGCGATAGACACATATACCATATCATTACAACCCACGGAAGAATAACAAGTCGTTCGTCCTTCTATGCGCTCGATGATCGGACGCCGTGGGAAAGCAAGGGCCGTCGGGAAGCCTGGCACATGACTGAGGGACCGACTCTCCGTATGGGGTTTCGACGACGAAGTCACTGGGTGTTCTCGGCGGTTCATCGAGTGTCTGTGTGGTGGTCTCCTCTGATCTATGGGATCCTCCGCCGACCGCAACGACCTATGTCGTCGCAGCCTCGGGTAGAGGGCTTGGGGGTCCGTAGGTGGCGGCCCTAGGCTGGTCACAGTGCCGTAGGGAGCAGGACCTACTGGTGCGATATACGGCCCTCAGTACGTGGGTGCGACGGTGGAGACGCACGTTAGTTTTACCATATCATTACCAAAAGTGGTTTTGTTTGGGACACTAAATGTATGGCTGCCAAATTAATTTTATCTTACCACTATTTTTAGAAGAAGTCTGAGTTAATTATTTTCAAAAACGTTGTACCAATAAACAAGGAAAAATATTGGTAAGAAAATAATAATTTTTATCAATAACAAGACAGTCACGAGCCGCCACTGATTACCAATAATTTCAAAATAAAATATTATAACATTTGCTGAAAATTTAGATCATTTCGTCTCTTAGGAATTTCAAATACAATTTCCATTATTAGTACTAGAATAGTGTTTGACACGATCGATTTTTACAATATATACAAAAAAATACGGATTTATACTTTATAAAATTCTCTAGTTATTCATTCTGGTGTAAAACCTTGAAGAAAACAGATATTTTTACATTATGATGTTTCATTTTAATTTTCAAGACCTTAGAAAACACATAACAAAAGAGGCCTGTATACATGAACAAAAAAAAAAGAGAGAGAGATAAAACGAGGGAATTATTTGTTCAGCTCACAGAATATATTATTCGCTGAAAATTAAATGAACAATATTTAAAAACAAATAAATAAAATCTGTTTTTCATTTACATATATCCGCTTATCACTAAATTGCTGTATTTTATGGTTCATCTGATCACAGGCTTAATTTTCCGCAATCGAGTCCATAGCTAAAGAGCGCATTTGAAGGAATGTGATTTGGCACAAGAGTGTCTTTGAAAATGTTTATCGGTATTCACATTCTATTTAAAATACATTGTAACCATGCCCTTGATGCCAGCGCTTGGAATTGGATCCAATTACGAAAATTTAATGTTAAAAAAAATGAATAATAAAATGAAAAGAAAAGAAAAAAAGGAAAAAAGCCTTTTAATTTGCTATGGGTAATCAATTGCAAATTATGGCTATCCAGACATCCTTACCATTTAAAAGACTTTCTCGATCGCATTTCGCTTTGCGTAGCGTGTTCTGACGTTTTTTCTAATAAGTGGCGCTGTAAATCGTCGACAAGAAATGGTGTAGTAGCCGAAAAGATCTCCCATTTTCAAAGCATCATTCGACATGGCATGCAACTTTTCCAATCAGTGAGAATTGGCACTGTCAATCGCCGACAATAATGTTGCCAGTCCGTTCCGTTTTGCTTAATTTAGATTGCGTGATCCCCACCACTCTTTTGAAGTAGTAATATTCATAGTATTTAATGATGATTTTAATAAGTGGAAAACAAAGCTAATTCTACTACTTCCTATAATGTGTGACAATCAAATTATTTGAAATTCTTTTTTAAGTGGCGTAGTGGTAACATTGCTGTTGTCGATCGAAAACACATAGTTTAATTGCCAACAAGAATAAACCAACTTCATCACAATCCTCCAGTTTTTATTCAATAAATCAAAATCAATTTGTCAGCCTATAGTATCGAACAATCAATCAAAATCGCCAAAAACTGATTTGCAAACAAAACGCCCATCTGTTTGCTAGGGTGTGACGTCAATGGAAAATTATCTATTCTCATAGGCGAATCATTATTGAACAGGTCAAATACACGGTAAGGAGGTCATGGGCGCCCCCATGCCCCTTCAAGGAATTTGATGTTTCAGAGTGTATGAGTGATCATACCTTAGACTCACAATTTTCTTTTTTCAAAAATTGCACAAAACCTACATTAACTTGTCAAATTTGATTAAAAAAGAAACACTAGCATTAAATAAATAGTTCAAGCATAGAAATTAATTATGATCGGTAATATTTCATAAATCCTTGCTACTGCAACAATTTCAAAGTGAGAGGCATATATCATTAATGAGTATGAAAAATAAAATAAATCAATATATTGAAAAAAATAATTCGTATTTCAAAAGAAGCTATGTGACGATTATTTTTTTAAAGATGAAATTGACTTACTGTAAATTCTAGAAGTTAGCGTGTTCCTCCAATGCCACTAAAAATGAATAAATAAATAAATAAATAAATAAAGTGTTTATTTTGTTTTACTTACTGTGACACGCTATACTTTCCATGTTCAATAGCTTCAAAATTGTTTATCGTTAACGATTTCTAACTAAGAATATAACATTTCCGTGCGTATATAGACAGAGTACTCTAATAAATAAAAACTTTTATTCGAAGTTTTGAACTAATTAAATCGACATCATTGAGCTTATTAAATAAAAGCATGAACATTATATTCTACTCAAACGAAAAATATTAAGTATGTCTTTTATATAAATAAAAATGTGCCTTTTGTTAAAGATTTTCGCATTTAAAATTGAGTTTTCTGAATGAGAGCCTGTGTTATATAGCGCATTTCTCTAATGCAACGGCTCTCAACCTGGGATACGAGGCGGGCCTGCTGGAGTTACGTGAAAATCATACCGGCAATGGGGGAAATCACAAAAAATAATTGAACTGAAAACACCAAAAGAAAGTTGATAGTTTCGGATTACAAAGTTAGTCTCATGTGTTACTCCAATATGTTACACTTAAAATGAGGGTAAAAGCCTTAACCCTTTCGGGACCGGCGACTTTTTACAAATTTTATTCAGTTGGCACCGCTTTTATTTAAAGAAAGTACCTTTACTTAAACTATCACAAAAATGCTCTAATTAGAGAAATCAAATATTACTTTTATTTTTTACTGGTGCCTAAAACAAATTCTGTATGCTCTTTTTGAGGGTGCACATATGCACCCATGGTCCCGAATGGGTTAATAATCCATTGATAATTCTATGTCACTAGTTCCGCCTACTGCTGATCATTTTGCACGAGCACTTATATATTTTCCGAATCTTTGCTAAAACTACCATTGATCATTTTACAATGTTCTTTTCCCACGCGGTATTTATTCCCGTTTCTAATAATAATTACAAAACGCCTAAATTACGCCTGAGCTTCTGGTTTTAATGTTTTATTTTAAAACTTGTTGAAAAGCAGGGCCTTATTTCCATTTTCGAATATTCGGAGTTATATCACCAACGTATACTAATTGCAAAGCTTCCTTCCTTTTAATGAGTATTTAATTTGAAATATTTACTTATTATATCACTGATTTGGTTTATATTTCAAATGGCTAGCTAGTTGAAATCGGAACTCTTAAGAGCAATTGCGATTGAAATTCAACCTGTTGATTCGGGAACTGCAAGTTCTTCGAAACAATTTGATTATTTAGAATTGCAAGAGAACATAAGTGTAGCTGTTAATAAGCATGTTCTCGTAACTGATACATACTGAATAATAATACTTTAGAATACTTTAAATAATACTGAAAACATCAGTGCTCCTTTAATGAATATAAAATATAATAATGAATAATTCTTAAAATATGGATTTTGTATTCACGGGCGATGAAGATTTTAATAATATGTGGGGGAGGAGAGGAGTGGGTGGGTGGTTATGATAAATGGGGGTACTCCGAACTGAAAATCCAAAGCAAGGGGTACGTGAAAGAAAAAAGGTTAGGAAGCGCTGCTCTAATGTATAGTAGCAGTCCCGCCCAATGTCGCCCTGGTCTGCGGTGAAAAATTTTAAATAGACCGCAAATTTGATGATTTTATATCTTTAAGAGGCTAATTCACTTATGCGAAAACGCCCGCTCGCTAATGCTAATGCTAATCCTATGGGGGGGGGGGGATAATTTACGAAATTTTTTTTAAAAAATTTTCGTTGTTGTTGTTTTGTTTTGCATTGGACAGCTGAGGTCAATCTCTATGATCTTTGTAACTTTTTGATTTTAATCACTTTTTTTTTTAATTAAGATATTTTTACTTTCGGAACCGGTTTCAAAAGTGAAATTTTACTCACTAAAAAAGACTGCAACAAAAATCGAAAAAGTAGAAAGGAGCGTGTGTAGAGATTGACCTCAGCTATCCAATACAAAAAAACTTTTAAATCTATTGAAATGCGAACGAGATATCGTAAATTATTTCCCCCATAGGATTAACATGAGCGAGGGGTGAAGTAGCCTTTTAACCTGAATTTATATGAATTTATATTTTGAAATGAAATATTCGCGAAAAGATATTGATATTTAGTGGTAAAAGTGCTCGTAAGACGATATTTTCTTGTTTTTTTTAATTAACAAATTTCATGACAGTATTTCTGTAACAAACATGGCAAAAAACGATGATATTTAATAAGAATTACATACCTGCCATCATCGCACTAAACTTCCGTACAATGTAGGTTAATTTAACACATTTCAAAGCAGAATTTTTTTTTGCATTAAAGTAAGTTCCAAGTAAGAAGATGAAAGTAAATATATATTATTTTTGAGATAATTTTTGTGGTTAAAAACGTCTTAACCTGCAATAAATGAACTCGCATTGTACGGAAGTTTAGTTGAAATGTATGAGAATAATAATAGCATGGAGCAATGAACCTACCATGTTCCTTGTTCAATGAAAAATAGTAACGTACCTTACATTTAAAAAAACCACTCAGCATTTTATTAATTTGTGCATTTTTAAAATTGTGAATCAGTACCCACATAAATATTTAGAAGAAAAAAATCTTGAAACAAAAAGGAATACTTTAAAATGAAGGGCGGAGCTACACAGTGTTTCGTAATTGAAGCAAAAGCATTATTCTCGCTAAACATTGCCTTTTTTCTTGCTATAATCCGAATTATTTCCAGTAGATATTTATGACAGTAAGCAATTAAAAAAAATGATATTTGTACATGTTATTGAGGAGTGTAGATTTTATGTTGGGTCTAATAGAATTATTCAGATACAGATACATCACTGTATTTAGACGTGTTTTTTAAGTGTGTTTTCGAATATATGTGAATCAAATTGTAGTATGTATTGTTAAGTGCGCAATAGTTATTTTTCATATACAGAGAAAATAACGAAAATTCCATACTTTACCAATACGATTATTTATTATTTATTATATTATTTTGGCAGTCTTTTTCTCATGTCTGCCAACTTATAATCTGAGCTCGTGCAAGTTTTCATATTTTAAATATGCGACACATACATGGATATCATATCTTAAATATTCACAACCTATCTTAAATGTTTTCTAAAATTTCCAAATTTTATTTCATTACATTTCTTCTTAAATGCTATTATTCTTATTTTTTTCTTCCTTTCATAAAATTTGATTAATTTTCTACACGTGATTCTTCCATTTTCATTTTGGCATTGTGCCAGTAATATTTCTCTTTCATGTATTATCGAATTCGAAACATTTTATTGTGATTCAGATCTTTTGAGAAAGTTCTAGAAATATTTTTTCCTTCTTTTTTGTGGGGACCATTTTGATCAAATTCTATGCTTACGCGGTGGATAGATTAATTGAGGCTTGAGGTTGGATAAATTCCATTTGTAATGCGTATTTTTGTGGTCGTTCATTAGGAGTTTAAAATCAGTGCACAAGATCGGAAGAGGATTTATTGAGTGTGAACATCTGCTACAAATGGCTATTGCTCAAGCAGAGATGACACTTATTTATATAGAATTTCGATGTTGACATAAATAAAATGAAGCCATGTTGTTGAATGACGGTGTTAATATGAAAAAAAGACAGAGAGTGATGAGATAGACGTGCAACAAACTGTCGGTTTCTACTGATGCTACAGCATAAGAAAATAAATTTTGAGTGGCGTTATATTTCTCTAAGATATTGTTTTACATTAAAAAAAAATAGTAGATTAGGTTGCCCAAAGTTATCCGCTCCCATTAATTACTTTGCGCGAATCACTATTAAAAAATTATATACTATATATACAGTATGCACACTTAAGTCCCTTGCCACCCTCTTAACTTCGGAACGGCTGCTGCTACATTCATAAAAGCAGTGTCTAGGCATATTAAAGTAGCCATGTGCTACTCAATGAAACCACTTACGGCGCCACCTGGTGGAATGCTCCGGAGTTAGCATTACTATCTCGAAAACGGAAAGAGATGGAGAAAAAAAGTGATTTACAAAGTTGTAGAGCATCATCGATTTAGTACGAAAAGACACCTTGTGGACATTAATGCGAAGAATAGAACGGTTAAAACGCGCATTTGTTTTTTCGTGATTTCCTGCTCTGTGACAAAACGATCTTAGAAAGAAAAAAACAGCTAGTTCTAATAATATACCTTTATTTTAGATGTTCAAACTTCTGACCGTCAGCTGCAATAAATATTTCGATCCTTGTTTGAATTTCATGTTGCACACGTGTGAGCATAAATGGTAACACTTTGGCACAAGCGTCCTGAATGCGTCGTTTAAGGTCGTGCAATGTTTGTGGAAGGGTCGCATACACCTGTTGTTTCATAACTGTTTTTTTCTTTCTTTAAAAGATCGTTTTATCACGTTACAGTGTAGGAAAAAACGAAAAAACAAATCACGTTTTATCCGTTCTATTCTTCGCATTAATGTCCACAAGGTGTTTTTAGACTAAATCCATGATCCTCTACAACTTTGTAAATCACTTGTTTTCCCTATCTCTTTCGGTTTTCGAGATAGGAATGCTAACTCCGCCGTTTTCCACCAGGTGGAGCCGTAGGTGGTTAAATTCAGTAGCGCATGGCTACTTTACTATACCTAGATACCACTTTTATGAATGTAGCAGCAGCCGTTCCGAAGTTAATAGGGTGGCAAGGGACTTTAGTGGGCATACTGTATATATATGTGTGTATAATTGCAATGATTTTTTTTTAGTAGAAAGTGTATTAATGCAATATATCAGATTATCAATAATTGAACATAGTTTACAAAAGCTATTTTGCAAATGGTTACACGAATTTTGATTTATGCAGTTTAATAACTCTAAAAACTCTTATGAACTCTAAAAACGCGAGCTAAACTCTTTTTAAGCCACGTAACTAAAATTTTTTAGAACTACAGCAAATGAAATCAGTTGTATTCTGTCGCATTAAGGCCAACTCCTAGATAGCCTAAAATTTAAGGGTTTTTTAGGGATTTTTTTCTTTCTTTAAGGTTATTTTTAAATCCAAAGTAGCTATTTTCTGACACATTTTTGAATTCACTTTTGTTCGGAAATGCATGAAATCGGAAGGTGTTTTTATTCAGAAATTATGTAGTCGAAGGACGTTTTCCATTTTTTACTTAAGGCAGAACATTTTTAGAAAATAACTTCAAAGTAGGCATTTTGAAACTAATTCAAAACGCGGCAGCTCAAGGAAGGTGAAAAATATGTCGTCGAGTGAAAATTATCGTTTGTAACTCGATATGTAATGCATTTATCAAAAAATGAAAAAGCTTTTGTATTCCAACATGTTTTAACAGTTAGACCTGCGAATTTTATAACTTTACGTTTAAAAATGTGTCAGAGAATTTCGCGTTGTTGAGTAGGGATTTTGAGAACCAACCACCTTAAGGTTATATATACATATTTATAAAAATGTATTTACATTGAATTCTGATAGATATAATGAAAATGAAAACAGTATTTTTGTTTAGTTAGAATCTTTCAAAAAAGGCGGCTGAACAGCTTATGTGTTGCAGCACTTCCATAAAAGAGGGTGAAGCAGTGAATACTATAAGTCATCGTAAACTTAAGTTAGAAAAATGAAACAATAAAAATTAATATTTTTAGTTCAAAAGCTAGTTAAATTAGTAGCCGTTTTATAAAATAAGCATTTTTATGAAAGGGCATCATTTCAAAGGAATATTTAACTTTTCAGTCAAAAATTTTGTTACTTAATATTACACAGAAAAGAAAAGAAATCAATATATCGAAAAATTCAACCGTAATACAATAGAAAAATATGCGACGATTTATTTTTTTAAATATCAAATTGATTAATTGAACATTGTAGAAGCTATAGTGTGCACCAGTTTTGAAAACAGTGTTGCAAAAAAGAAAAAAAAAACACGTATAAAGATTTTGTTACGATTTACGTACTGTGACTCGCTATAATTTCTGTATTCAATACTTTCAAAATTACCATTTGTTTTTCAACGTCGGTTTCTGACTAATAAAATATTAGTTTCGAACCGATAAAGAGCTACAAGACCTCTTTTTCCTAATTTTGAACTTGTTAAAGTCAACAAATTAAGTAGACGTTTCAACACTCTACATATAACCTACTCACACCAGAAAATTTAAAAGATATTTGTCTATAGAATGTAATGCCCCTACCTTGCATTTTGCTTCGCAGTATCCTTTTCTAACCTTAAATAATGAGCGAAGAGGACCTATACGGTACTCTTCATTGTATTGAAAAATAAAATGTTACCTGTCTCCTATAAATTGGTGGGGGTTTCTGTGGGAGAATTCACTACATATACATATCTGCCAACTCTTCTGATTTTTTCAGAATTCTTCTTAATTTCAACTCTATCTTCTGATTTTCTGATCAGAAGATGAAATCTTCTGCCTTTTTTTTAAAAATTTAGCAGACACCAAAGCAACCTATAGTATGTATATTTGGAATTTGGTGCCAATAGGGAGGGGGGTGGAATTTACAATTATAATGGTGGTGAAGTTAGGAAAATTCAATAGCTGTCTCACAGATGATGCTTGCAGAGGATCCAGTGATAACCATTAGCAAGCTTTCTCTTAATCATAATAATAAATTTGCTGAACTTTGAATTGTTTAAATTTTCAAAATTAATAATCTATTAACAGAAAGGCAAAGTCTGCTGTTCAATATTGTCTCTGCCAAAGAGAATCAATCGAAAATTAGTGATTATTTCAACAAGTTTCAGTAAACTACTGAAATGTCTTTTGATAAATGGTTTACATGTCAAGGCGATTCCAATTATTTCTTTTAAGTACTCTATGTGTATTAAATTTTTTTTAATAAAGCTTTTATGATAAAATAACTTCATGTACACTTTTCTTATGTATCTTTTTTCTACTTTGTTCCATTTTCGAAAATTTATGTCATGGGTGTAGTAATACTTAGGAAATTTCCGTTTTCGATATTAAAGTTAACAAACTCCTTATCGGAACAAAGTTCTTACGATATATTTTAAAAAATGGCTCCAGTAGACCATTAATTGAGTTGTACGTTTTACTGAGCTGTACGTTTTGTTGTCCGGTGCCGAGCAAAACGTATAACTGGAGTTCCACTGTATAACGTTTTCAGTTAATTTCGTATGAGTATTTTACAAAAGCTATACATTTTCTTAATTTAACTTTAAAAAAATAAAGTTTATTAAATTTAATGTTTATTTTGTTGAATTAAATAACAGTATGTCAACGATTTCAATCAGATGATTACTGTTACTATTTCATTTCCTGAACCATTTTATAGTTATAAATTTCAAAATATCTATACTCTATTATTAAAGAATTATTATTAAAGGGGACATGTTCTTTATAATTATCCTCTAATCCTGTAAAATAATAATAATAATAATAATAAGGAACCTACGTGTGGTTCCATTTTATGTTGTGATCTGAATTCTTATATTTTATTCACATTAAAAACTGGTTAAATATTTGAAACTATGTTCATAATTTTTTTAATTGGGTTACGTAACTATGATTATCTACACTTCAAATAGACTTTATACTTAAAATTTTCGCCACACTTTATTCTAAAACCTGTACGGTAGATTCTCCTAAATCTACTTGTTCTATTTATGATGAATAACAGGTTATTGTGATTATTGCCTAGTCACGAAACACCGAACCAGATATATCTTTCATCGGCGTCATATGATACATTATATGCTTTCCTATCGATGCATCTATTACAATTTCATAAATAAAAAATAAAGTTTGACAATCAATTAGAAAAGTTATATTTTTAATTACCAAAATATTGTTTTTAAGTATGTTTTTTACTGCAGGCAAACCCTGATGCAAAATGAATTAACGCTTTGTATCACCGTGTTGCATATCTCTGAACATACCAAAAGTCAAAGTTATTTACAGCGGTATTAAAAAGACGATTTTCTTTATTACTGCTATCTTTCAACGCAGTAGTTAATATAAATTGTTCAAAGAATCCTCAGCATGCGACGATACTGAGTTAATTTTTCATATCAAAGTTTTATTTATCATTTAAACAGTTTCATACCTTCATTAATAAAATGAACTTTGTTGAATTTAAAAGTCTGGAGATGTCTAAAAATAGATTTTTTACAAAAGTAAGTTCGTATACTTTACAATTTTGTATTAAAAAATTTACAATATTTGTGAGAAGTAACTATATAGTTTTCTGTTTATTGCAAATATGAAAAAGTACCTTTTAGTAAATAATTTTTTATGATTTAATTTTTAAAAATTATTTTTACTTGCTTAAAATGATGTATTCTGACATCAGAGTAAATATTTTTCAAACCGATGTTGTTGAGTCACAAATGGTTAAAATATAGTTAGAAATTAAGGTTTCATGTATAATAACTATTTTGATCTGTAAGTTAAATTTTTGGATTTTTCTTTCAAAAATGGAAACTTTTATGAAATATTTTTCAAAAATCCTTCTTAATCAACTAAAACGTACAGTTATTTTTCTTTTAAATATGATTTAAAACCTGGACCCCGATTTGAATATTATGGGAGAATACATTATTCTAATATTTTCATTAATTAAATATATAAGATACTGTTTAAAAACTATTGAAATAGTTAATAAAAACTACCCTTTAAAATTTCAAGGCTTAAAGACTGTATCAAAGTCAAAATATCGATTATTTTATTATTATCTCAAATTATAAATCTAAACTTTTTATACATGTGGGTAAAATGTCAAAACTGTATCTTTAATATTACTATATATGTAGTATGTACGCGATTGCCATTCAAGGGTTTTCACACATAAAAACTATATAAGTGACTTTTTCCCAATATTGATTTTTTGTTCGTTCTTATGTTTTTTAAGTCTTACGGATTTTTTCGTTTTATATATAGGGTAGATGTGCCAGTAATGGACACCCTTAAGGAATTTCTTTAAAAAAAATTTTAATCAATAGTTATAATTATTATATTCCACATTTTTTAATATCATATTAATCTACTATCAATATTTAACCATGCTTATAGCCACATTTACCAATGTGAATCTAAATTTAATTGTAAACAACAGAAATAAATCAAAACACCCTAAATTCCATTAATGGACACCCCACAAAAAGTAATAGATAATTGATATTATGATTGTATATAAAACTAAAATTTACAGAAAGCATATTAATGAAATAAAAAAAGCTGAATTTTTATAGGTTATTTTTTTATAAACCAAAAACATTGAGGGGTGTCTATTACTGGAAGGGTGTCCATTACTGGCACATATACCCTATATATATATAAAATCACATGAAGAAGCGTTAAATTTCATAGTTCCTCACTATGTAGAATAATAATAAATTTATATAAAATCTGATATTAATTGAATATAAAAATCCATGCACAGTGTTCTATGACATATTTTAGTAATTGTAAATAATAATAATAATAATAATAATAATAATAATAATAATAATAATAAATAAATAAATAAAAATGCCAATACTTGTAAAAATAGCAGGAATTAAAGCATAAATTTATTTTAATTTTGTAAACATTTTAAATAAATGTATAATTTTTTTTCCAAAATGAGTTTTTAACTGACTATTAAAATGTACTGCAATAACAATTTTTATCAAAAGTCGTATAATTAAAAATAATTTTGAAAAGTGCCGTTTCCCATTAACAGCAAAATCACAGAGTACTTACTTATTTGATTTATTTAAAAACATTTCTCTAAAAATTTAAAATACCGAGCTAGAAATACAAAAACGTGTTGCATTTATATTATAGAACAAGAGAATTTTAATACATTTCACCATTTTCATATAATAAATATGAAAATCTGCATATCCACATTTTTCTATTTAATGTGCAACCAATGGTAATGATTTCGGTTCCTTTGAAATTAGGTTAGCTCACTCGATTATAGTATTTTAATAAAATCGTCTCAAAATCGCGTTATCCGACCTTATAGGGTATTCATGTAAGAATCGGAGCCCAAGCAAAAACTAAACTAAGTAGACAGAATAACATAAAATAAAAAATTTAAAACCCCTTCTGAAGTCCTGCATTGGGTTGGATAATCCGATTTTACCCGCACCCGACATGATGTTGAGCTAGAGTGAGTAAGAATAGCGATAATTGTTTTGTTGTTGTTATTCTGGTTTCGGTTAAATTGATGGTAATTTTTTGGGGTTCAGGTCGATTTAGGGTTGAGATTTTATTTTTGCAGCTCGGGTTTGGATTAATCTGAAAAACTAGAAGAAAAGAAAAACTTGATCTAATGAAAAAATAGAATATTCTTTCAAACCTGTAGAAAAAAAAATTAAAAACATTTAAAAAAAAATTACCTATCCTTAATTTTCAGAATCGAATATGGGTAAAATATGGTCAACCGACCCGATAAAGAATCATCACAATTATCATAAACCTGCAGCCAAAAAAAATATGTATATCCGAACTTTCTGGGTCGGATTCGGGTAAAATCTGGTCATCCAGTCCGATGCAAAATCATCACAAATGTCACAAACCTGTAGCAAAAAAAAAAAAAAGTCGATCCTAACAATCCGGATCGGATTCGGGTAAAATATGGTGCATGATCCCATGCAGATTCGTCACACTTTTCACATTGAAGTCGCACGGTGACTACACAAAGTAGTCACATTGTGAGGTCACAGAAAGCCTTGAAAACGGCCATAACGACTTCACATTTAGGTCACAGTGACTTTACATCGACGTCACTTGACGTCACGACGACGGTCACAAAGTCACAGTGTGATGTCATTGTGAAGTCAACGTGTCGTCACAATGCCTTACGGGAACGATAATCGAGGTTGGGAAAATATGGTTAATATCGACTGCGTAAATGACGAGGTGGATTTGACTCACAATGATGAATTTTTTGAGAATCCAAGAAATATTGAGGATGATGCAGAAAGTAAAGTGAAAAATAATGAATTATTATGTACAATGTGTCGTATTCCAATTGACTTTGTGGAATGGAATGTTGATTATCCATCTCCTGAAGAAAGTGATGAAATAAGTAGTCCTGCATATGATAGAACAAACTATGTAAAAGATCGCAGTAGGAATTTTGATCATAGGGTAAAGAACAGAAATTTTAATAGACCATTTGATAACAGAAGCAATAATAGATATGGCCAAAGATATGTTAAACAGTCATTTAACCATGGAAATTACAATAAATATAGATATGGGAAACAGAGTTCCGAGAATTTTTACCGAAATGAATCTGTGATACCTCAAAACTTTAAGACTAAAGATTCTTCGATACCTCAAAACATAACAGTAAGTGGAGATTTGATTAATAGTTCACCGGATGTGGTTGAACCTAATGATGGATCTGAAATGCTATATTCAAAAACAAAGTATAATCCAAATTTTTCCCCTAAGTACAAGAATAGAGGCTACTATCATGGTCGAAATAATTATAATTATGATGGCCGACGATCATGTAAGGCTAGCTATAATGAACAAAGAAATTCACAACCATCACATAGATATAATGTACAGCGAACTGAAGACTCATTTAGGAAGTTTGAAAAGAGATTTGAAAATGATCTCAGAACTCATGATCATGATAATTACAAATCAGATTATAGGTCTGGAAATTATAGACATGATAATAGGTACTATGCAAAACAGAGGTATAATGACAGTAGGAATAATTCTCATCATGGATTTAAAGGAGCTTATAGTGGAAGAGATGCTTATTCAAACTCTTATAATTCTAGAAGCAATAAGTATACAGATTCTAAAAATAGAGATCAATATGCAGAAAGAAATTACATAGAAAATAAGTATACAACTTCTAAAGCTGGACAGCAATATCCGGAAAGAAATAAAAACCTCAAAAAATTAACAGTTTAGGCATGAAAAAATAATAAACCAAGATTCTGATGTCGAGACGCCATCACGTCAGGATGACCGATTTGTAGGATTTCAGTTTAACAACTTCATTTCCTTTATGACGTGCATGATCATGAAATTAACTGACGCTCTAGTACTATTATTATCCATGATTTAAATGCACGAGTTATAAATATTTCGGATTGCGAGATCAAGATTTGAACATCTTGAAAATTGGAAAAAAAGCCAGTTTTCTAATTTTTATTGTTAAGCAAGCGTCGAAATGGTAAACAGCCAGTAAAGGCGCTGTTAGGCCTAGTTGGACTTTTGGAAAATAAATATATTGTGTATGTTGGGCGAGAAGTGTATTAGCTGTGAAGAAATTATTAGTAAAGTATTGTAGAATTATCTGTCTAGGACTGTATTAAAGTTTATATTGTGTTATTCAACGTCTAGTCGTTCCTATATTTCCAGTAAAATAACTGTTTACATACAATCTTCTTACACACACACACACACACACACATATATATATATATATATATATATATATATATATATACACTATAGCTTCCTCCAACCCGCTTGGCCAGCGTGGAGGAATTTGGCCACCTCCCCCCTTATTTTACCATGAATTCACAAAACAAATCACGGCCCCCAATTCCTGGCAGTCTGCATGTTCCTGATTACGGCAGCGATAAGAAAGACATGAAGACAGAGGGTTCTAAGAATCACCGGGCTCGGCTTGGCTGCCATAAGTTGATGACCATGGCTACGTATAATGGACGATCCTTATCTTCTGAAAGTCGTTTACTGGAACTTGAAGAAGAATTAGAAAGAATCAACTGGGACATCCTAGGATTATGCGAAGTAAGAAGAAAAGGTGAAGAGAAAATTGATCTCTCCAGTGGACATGTATTGTACTACAGAGGTACAGAAGATGGAAAAACAAGTTGTGTAGGATTTCTGATTCATAAAAGGTGGAAGAATCACATAGTAGAATATGATAGTGCATCAGATAGAGTTGCAAGGTTAGTTATACAAATGTCAAAAAGATACAAGCTGCAAATTACCCAAGTTTATGCACCAACAATTAGCTATACTGATGAAGAAATTGAGGAATTCTATGAAGAAGTAGCTTCAATGCATCAAAAAGGAAAATGCTACATAAAATTAATAATGGGAGACTGGAATGCTAGAATTGGGGAAAAATAAGAAAGGTGAGTTCTCAGTAGGAAATCATGGATATGGGGTGCGTAATGAAAGAGGAAACAGATTGATTGAATTTGCAGAATGTGAACAGATGTATATCATGAATTCATTTTTCAAGAAGAAGCCACAAAGAAAATGGTCATGGCGTAGTGCAAATGGCTCAACAAGTGAAATCGACTGCATCTTGACAAACAAAAAGCATCTTATTCAGGATTGCAGCGTTCTCAATAACTTCAATACCGGAAGCGATCACAGGTTAGTTAGAAGCAAACTGCTTTTAAATACTAAAGTGGAAAGAATGAAGCTTTTGCCATGCTCAAAGAAATCAGTCGATATTATAAATCTCCAGAAACATAAAGAAGAATTTAATTTAGAACTTAAAAATCGTTTTCAAGTACTTCAATCAATCTTAGAAGAAGAACAAGATGTTACAGTAGTGAACAAGAAAATAACAAATACTCTACAAGAAATTGCAAGGACGATAGCTGGTGAAGCACAAGTAAAGCAAACAAAGAAAATAACAGAAGAAACAAGAAGATTGATGAAGAAACGCAGAGAATTTAAAATGAAGAAAAACTATCCTAAATCAAGAGTTGAATATGCAGAATTATGTAAAGCGGTAAGAAAATGTGTTACAGAAGATATCAGAAAATTTAACTGTGATCTTGTCAAAAAAGTTCTAGAAGATAACAAAAGTTTAAAATCAGCTAAGCGCAAACTGTGTGTTGGAAGAAAAGGTATTTTTGCACTGAAGAGAGCAGATGGAACAATCACCAAAATCAATAATGAAATAGTACACATTGTCGAAAAATTCTATAACGATCTATATAAATGTGAAGATCAAAGGGAAATCAACCTACGTGATCCACTAGTAAACATAACAGAAACTGAAGAGATAACCCCAGTGATGACAGATGAAGTTGTACAAGCCATTAGAGGCATGAAAAAAGGTAAATGCCCTGGCGAAGATGGAATTACAATTGACCTTATCAAAGAAGCAGGAGAAGAATTTGCAAAAATGCTAGCCTTACTGTTTTCCTAATGTCTCGAGAAATCAGATGTACCAGAAAATTGGAATAATGCTGTGATGGTGTTACTTTATAAGAAAGGAGAAAAGGAAAACATTAAAAACTACCGTCCAATCAGCTTACTGTCAGTGATTTATAAAATTTTCACCAAAGTTTTAACAAGACTTGAATCAGTTCTGGACTCAGCTCAACCTAGAGAACAAGCAGGATTTCGAAGCGGATTTAGCACAACGGATCATATTCAATCAGTAAGGGAAGTTATAGGAAAACATAAAGAATATAATTTACCTCTCTGCCTTGCCTTTATTGATTATGAAAAAGCATTTGATTCGGTCTACACATCTGCAGTAATTACTTCTCTGGAGGACATTGGTATAGACAAACCTTATATCAATATAATAAAGAAGATCTATAAGAAAGCAACAGCCACCATCCGTTTGGACAAAGGAAAAGCGAAGATCAAGCTTGGAAGAGGAGTAAGACAAGGACACACCATTTCGCCTAAGCTTTTTACTGCTGTCTTAGAAAGTATTTTCAAGAAGCTGAATTGGGAAAACAAAGGGATTAGAATAAATGGGGAATATTTAAGCCATCTCCGGTTTGCTGATGACATTTTAATTTTCAATAATAGCCCTGAAGAATTGCAAAATATGCTAAAAGATTTGGCAGGAGCTAGCATTAATGTGGGATTAAAAATAAATTTGGAAAAGACTGAGGTGATGTTCAATTAATTTGCATCAAAAAAGAAAATCGTCTACAACAACACTGAGATTAAAGATGTCTCGTAGAGAAATTAAGGTGTTTATAAAAACAGTCCCAAATTCCGCCTAGTTTTTCGCTTATAATTTGCAGAGTTCTTAATATAAAAAAAGTTATTTTCAGAAGATATGACAAACAACATTGTACATAAATCTCTGCAATCAGAATTAAAAAATAATAAAAATTGGATGAAAAATGAGCAGGTTTACTAAAAAATGTTTCACTGCGCATGCGCAAATGCAATCAAAATATAATATGCATAATGTATTAGCTAAGTATATAGAGCAACTTTTGCGAAAGTCTCAAAATCATAGCTTGAAAATTCTGAAAATTATCGTCGATAGAATAAGCTCGAAATCCGTTGTTCCCAAAAAAGAAGCAAAAAAATGAGGGGTTGTATCAAATATCTGTTGATTAGTGCCAAGATAGCGTACACAATATTGCACATACTACTATATTTGGATACAATCCCTCATATTTTTGCTTCCTTTTGGGAACAACGGATTTCGAGCTTATTCTGTCGACGATAATTTTCAGAATTTTCAGGCTATGATTTCGAGACTTTCACAAAAGTTGCTCTATATACATAGCTAATACATTATGCATATTATATTTTGATTGCATTGGCGCATGCGCAGTGAAACATTTTTTAGTAAACCTGCTCATTTTGCATCCAATTTTTATTATTTTTTAATACTGATTGCAGAGTATTATGTACAATGTTGTTTGTCATATTTTCTGAAAATAACTTTTTTTTAATTAAAAACTCTGCAAATTATAAGCAAGAAGCTAGGCGAAATTTGGGACTGTTTTTATAAAAACCTTAATTTCTCTACGAGTACACATGCTATCTTCATAAAAATGAACACAGTATATTACAATAAGCCACTTAATAATAATCTCGAGTTTGAACGCCTTTGCTACATTTGTTTTTACAGGGTTATCCAAAAGATATTCGTTCTTTTTCAATTTGTTGACAGTTCCCTATGGGGTTTCGTGAAAAAAATCTTCGCGGAAATATATAACCTATACTATACTGTTTACACACCTGCAGTTTCAGGTTAATTCCTCATGTATTTTTCTAGATAGTTAACAAAACGTCTAAAATCGCAAGTGACCGGTCACCTTTGGCAATGTAGTGTATATATCCTCTTGAGACCCAAGCTCGTATTTTTCATGCAAATTTTATCATAATTCAGATTATTTATCCTTTTGAGACTAGAAATCAATAAATATGTTCATTTATTTAATATATATATATATATATATATATATGTGTGTGTGTGTGTTTGTGTAAGTATATCGTCTGCAGCTAGCTAAAGCTGCATGCCCCTAGGTTTCATGGCCTCCGAATTTATGTAAGTTTCTTTTTCTTACTTTCCGCGTTTGGCAACACTCAGTGTTCTGTTTTCTTCTTGTGTTTTAGAATGTGAAAAAGAATGTTGTGGAATAAGCCGTGTGATGGCTCGCATTTTGTTGATTGTGAATAAAACGCATTTATACAGTCCATTGCATTTGTGTTTCTAGTTAAGAACCAGCAGTGTGTTTCTGTATAGTTTGAAACGCTAAAACATTCTTGGTACAAGTCTAGCCGGAGCGCTAGTGAAAGAAAAAAAAATGTAGAATCGAACATTTTTCTCAACTGCCGTGATGTTGGTTGTGACGAAAAATTACCTCAGCTTGTGAGGTAAGTTAACTTTGAGCATTATATTTCGTGTGTAAAAATAATTTACTGTTTAAAACTGTAGAATTGTGATGAGAATATAGTTTAGATTTAAACTAAATTTCGTATTGACATATTTTAGAACTAGTTTTGGATTTTATTAAAGTAAAAATGAGTGAACTAAAAACTTTTAAAACGAAAAGAACTGCTCTACGGAGAAGTGTAACGAATTATATTAAGAAAATAAAAAGTATAATCGCAGATGGTGAAATTAATTTAACAGAATTAGAAGAAAATATTGAACTGTTAAAACAGAAAGAAACGGAACTAAAAAAACTTGATAGGGACATTGAAAGTTTAATTACAGAATCTAAACAATTAGAGAGCGAGATAGATACCGCACAGGAAATTTCAGATAAAATTGATTTGTGGAAAATTAAAGGTGAAAAAGTATTGAAAATCGAAAATGCTAAGTTAAGTAAGAGTGAAAATAAATCTAATAGTGTAATTTCAGAAAACATTTTTGAGAATATTAAATTACCTAGGTTATCATTACCTACTTTTGGAGGCAATATCACTGAATGGATAGCTTTTAAAGATCTTTTCAATGCATGCGTAAACAGTAATACGACTATATCTAATGCTCAAAAATTGCAGTATTTGAAGTCTTCATTGAAAGGTGAAGCGTATCGCGTCATTCAGTCTATTCAAATTTCGGATTCTAATTTTGAAATTGCATGGAATCTACTAGACGAAAGATATTCAAATAAGAGAGAACAAATTTTTGCATATATTAAACGATTTCTAAGTTTACCAACAATTCAAACAGAATCACCTGTTGCTATTTTAAATCTAGTTGATAACATTAATGAAGTTATTTGCTCGTTAGAAGTATTGAACCAAACCATTGACAAATTTGGTGATACATTAATGACTTATTTAATTTTGCAAAAATTGGATCCTTCTACAAAATTGTGGTGGGAACGTCAGCTTAAAAGCAATGAAATTCCGAAACTTAAGAACTTAATTGAATTTCTTAAGAATTATGCAAGAACTCTTCAAAATAGCAAGTTAGTGGTAAATAAGGTACCTAAATCTGTATTTCCAAATAAAAGTAATGCTTTTGTAGCTACTTTGGGTTGTGGTTACTGTAAAGAAGAACATAGTTTAGCTAAATGCTTGAAATTTCTTAATTTGCCTGTTCAACAACGAGTAGATTTCGTAAAACATAATCATTATTGCTTCAATTGCCTATCTAATATGCATTTTCTCAATAAATGTAAGAGTCTAAATACGTGCCTTTAAGAAACATCATAGTATTTTGCACATGGTAAATAATTCAAGGAATAAGACTCAGACGAATAGTATGTCTCCACACGCACAAGAATATATCCCTAAAAAAGTTGAGTCAGCGAGTGATAATGTGTCGTCTACAGTCTGTGCCTCTCATTATGAATCAAACGCAAAGAGTAATCAAAAGAGTCATATTTTGTTGTGTACCGCATTAATAAAAGTTCAAAATTGTAAAGAAGAGTTTGTAAAATGCAGATGTTTATGTGATACAGGCTCTCAGAATTCATTCATTTCTAGAGGATGTGTAAGCAAATTAGGATTAAAGGTAAAATATAGTTCTATTTCTGTGTCATGTTTGGGAACATTTAATACTGTGAGTAATGGGGAAGTCGATTTATTATTCACTTCTCACTTCAAAAGTGATCTTAGAGTATCAACATCAGCATTCGTGATGGATAAAGTGACAGATAATATTCCCTATGTGTCTTTACCTTCAGTCATTTGCGATAATTTCAGTGATTTAATGTTAGCTGATCCATTGTTTTACAAGTCACAAAAATTGACATTTTATTTGGTGTAAATGTATTTATGCATTTAATGACTGGTGAAATTGTCAAACGTGAACCTAACCTTCCATTTGCCTTAAATTCGAGACTTGGGTGGATAATTTCCTGTACTACAAATTTTGAAACGCTAGCAACTGATCCAGTACATGTACATCATTTAAGTACAAAAACTGACGAGTTAGTAAATTCATTCTGGGAATTAGAAAAAATTTCAAATGTGCAACCTTTAACAGTTAAAGAAAAACATTGTGAAAAACATTTTGAGAGTTCTCATTTTAGAGAAAAATCAGGCCGCTATTCAGTCGCATTACCATTCAAACAGGATCGAGATATTTTAAGTGATTCACGCCAAATGGCGCACAGAAGATTTCTTTATCTTGAGAAAATATTAATATCCATGCCAGAAATTTACAACCAATATGTTCAATTTATCAAAGAATATTTATCTCTGGGCCACATGGACTTTGTTCCGAATACAGATCGTGAATTAGAAACTAAACATTATTACATCAAATACCACTATGTTTTAAACAATTCTAGTTTAACTACCAAATTAAGAGTATTTTTTTATGCGAGTGCTAAAACAACAACAGGCGTTTCTTTAAACGACACTCTAATGGTAGGTCCCAAAATAGAAGATGATTTAATTTGCATTTTATTAAAGTTTAGATTTCATAATATTGCCATAACAGCTGATATAAGAATGATGTATAGGCAGGTAAAAATTAATGATAAAGATAGGGATTTTCAGAGAATTTTATGGAGAGATAGTCCAGATAAACAAATACAAGTCTTTCGCTTAAATACTGTCACGTATGGAACTGCTGCTGCTCCATATCTTGCAACTAAAGCTTTGAGTCAGTTAGCAATTGATGAAGGTCTTAATTTCCCAAAAGCAAAGTCTATAGTTTTAAGAGATTTTTATGTCGACGATGTTTTAACTGGTGTTGAGAATTGTCAGGAAGGTACTGAATTGATATCTGATTAGCAAAAAATGCTTAAAAAAGGTGGGTTTGAGCTACATAAATGGTCCACAAATGAACCATCACTATTGAAAAATGCTGGGTTAGCAAACACAATTAACGATAATATACATAGTGTAGTGGGCAATAAGGCCACAAAAGTTTTAGGAGTGGAATGTCATCCTGATGATGATATGTTCAAATGTAGTTTCAGTGATATAAATTATCAAGTTGTCCCTACTAAAACAATTATTATGTCATTTGTCTCAACGCTGTTTGATCCATTGAGGTGGATTTCACCTTTTGTGATTCTAACTAAAATGATCCTTCAAGAACTGTGGAAATTACAATTATCATGGGATGATCCAGTACCAGAAAATATTGACCAAAAGTGGAAAATTTTGTGCCAAGAAGTCAAACTCTTAAATTCCATATATATACCTAGAAAAGTAATCTTGCCCAATTATTCTCGATGTGAACTTCACGGATTTTATGATGCGTCAGAAAAGGGTTATTCAGCAGTTATTTACGTTAAAACTTGTGATAACTATAGCATTGATGTGAAACTTTTAACAGCTAAAACTCGCGTAGCACCACTAAAACCTGTCACGATTCCAAGACTGGAATTATGTTCTGCAGTATTACTGGCACACTTAATACAGGCAGTCAGAGCTGCATTGCATATGAAACCTGATTCTGTGCACGCATGGAGTTATTCACAAATTGTATTGTCATGGCTAAGATCAAATCCTAAAAGATGGCAAATTTTTGTAGCCAACAGAGTATCAGAAATCCAATCCATTTTACCAGCTGAGAACTGGAACCATGTGGACGGAAAAGAAAATCCTGCTGATTGTGCATCACGTGGGTTACTTCCTGCAGAACTACTGTCCCATGACTTGTGGTGGAACGAAGCAGAGGTGGAACGAGTCTTAAGAAGCAGAGAGGTTCCCGTGCATGAAGCTATTCCCATAAATGAAGAAGAATTACCAGAAGCACGTAAAACCTTATCATTTGTAGCTTCTGAAACTGTAAAAGAGCTTGATGTTATATCAAAAATATCTTCGTTTTCCAAGTTGCAACGCATATTTGCTTGGATATTGAGATTCATCTCCAATTCAAAGGTAACACGTGTAGCAAGAAATACATCCTTTTTATCAAGCAGTGAAATTCAAGCCGCAACACGCTGCATTATTCGGATAGTTCAACAAGTGAACTTCAGTAAGGAAATTCAGTATTTAGAAGCTGGAAAAGAGCTACCTGCAAATAGCAGTCTCATGTGCTTGTGTCCAATTTTAGATGATAACAAAATATTAGGAGGAAGATTGAAAAACGCACAGCTGTCGAAGAATGAAAAGCACCCAATCTTATTACCATCAAAGCATCATGTGACTAAGATCATAATTAAACATTATCATGAAAAATACTTACATGCAGGTCCAGAACTTCTTCTTTCTTTAATTAGACAGGAATTTTGGATCATTACTGCTAGGTCTGTTATTCGGAAAATGGTAAGAGCTTGTGTTACGTGTTGCAGATATAAACCTCAAACTGCAAAACAAATAATGGCTGATCTTCCAGTATCCAGACTAATACAATCACGACCCTTTCATCGAGTTGGAACAGATTTTTCAGGGCCATTCATGATTAAATATCGTGCAGGACGCGGAGTAAAATCATTTAAATCATATGTGTGTGTATTTATCTGCTTCGTCATCAAAGCAGCCCATCTTGAAGTCTTCGAAGATCTTTCAACAAAGGCATTCTTAAGTGCATTAAAACGATTTATTGCAAGAAGAGGGAAACCTTTTGAGATTTTTAGTGACTGTGGAGCCAGCTTCAAAGGTGCAGAGAAAGAAATTGACAAATATCTTTTGCAGTGCGGGCAGAGTGAGGAAATTCGCAAATTATTGTCGTCCAGTAGTGTAACTGTGTCCTCTTCCTATAGAAACTAAAAACTGTGAACTGAAAACTGTTTAATATTTTTCTTTTTTTTTTGCATTAATTTGTGTTATTAATTGTTTTCGTCATTATAGTAAGAAATGGTATGCAACTAACCACTTGTTGAAATCCCAGGGGATTTCAACGGGGGCCAGAATGTTTGCGTAAGTATCGTCTGCAGCTAGCTAAAGCTGCATGCCCCTAGGTTTCATGGCCTCCGTATTTATGTAAGTTTCTTTTTCTTACTTTCCGCGTTTGGCAACACTCAGTGTTCTGTTTTCTTCTTGTGTTTTAGAATGTGAAAAAGAATGTTGTGGAATAAGCCGTGTGATGGCTCGCATTTTGTTGCTTGTGAATAAAACGCATTTATACAGTCCATTGCATTTGTGTTTCTAGTTAAGAACCAGCAGTGTGTTTGTGCATAGTTTAAAACGCAATAACAATATATATATATATATATATATAGTTTTTCAGCGTGTCCAATAAAATAGACACTGGGTCTTCGTCTTGTGAAAAACATATTATTGAATCACATGAATCTAAATGGAAAATTCTAAATATTGGACAAAATATAACGTCACAAAATTTAATTCGACGCAAAATAATGACACAAAATTTAATTCGATACAAATTAAGGATAACTAATTTAATTAGATACTAAATAATAATAATTATTATTATAAAAATATAAATTACACACAAAAAATAAATAGATTAACTTAAAATTCAGTATTTTATGAATGTGCTTCTGCAAAGCCATTATTTTTGGTAGTTAAACAGATATACAAATTGCATTTCATGTACACAAATTTAGACTTTTTGTTTTGCTTTTTAAATAAAATTTGTATTTTGCCTCACACTTTATTTATTTGTCCATTATTTTAGGTAAATGTTTGATACTCTTTTTAGAACATAGCAACTCGGTACTTATGTCCGATATTTTGCATTTCCGAGTGGTTTGCTAGGTGCAGAAGTGTTGCGGCTTGCGTTTTCGTCATGACTTGAATAACTCAACTTTGATTTCCTCAAAAGACAATTCGCATTAAAGTATACCTTGAGTATAATAATTGGATGAATTTGCATGAATCCAGTTTCTTTCTTCTTTTCCTTCTTCTTACCTTCATCACTAATGTCAAGATTTGATATTTCACAATTTCTAGCGACTTATACACAATTTCTAGAGACAATAAGATTTCTAGAGAGAAAGTCTATTTCTTTCAATGTAAACATTTCTGTCGTTAAGTGTGTTTTTATTACTCATCTATCATTTCTAAGCATCATATAATGTCAATTTTTACATCATCAAATAAAAAAAGTTGATGTCAATTTAGTAAATTTTTAAATAATTATTCAATTAGAATTTTGCTTTAATTCTATCTCAACAACAACCCTTTTATTTCCTAGCATAATGATAATAATTAGTGTCACAGCTACCACAATTGTAAATTAAATGCCAAGTGGAAATAAAAAAAATAAAAAGGTGCTTATTTATAATCTTACAATGTTATCTTTAATTATATTTCTATTTAAATTTAGTTCTTTAAATTTAGTTATTTTAATTTGATTAATTTAATTAATTTAATTAGAAACAACATACTAACAGAAAAACAATACAAAAATCTTGCAATGAATAAAAAAAAAATAAAAACATATTAAAAGAAAAGCTTATTTGTAAATCTCTTTATTTACTAAATATTGCGAAAAAACACGTACGGCTGAAAAAAAAATTAAACAATGAACTAATTTGGAACAAGCATTTTATCAGTAAAATTATACACTTCTGGGACAATATTTAATTAATTATACAATTAATTATTTAATTACCAATATAAATGTATATTATCTACCTCTGTATTTATTTATTTTTTAATACAGTATCGAATTTTGAGTAAAACGTAAACTTTTCCTTCAGTATTCAAAAAGGTCCCAGTATGAATGTAAACAACTGATGAAGACCCAACGTCCAATACAATGGACATCGATAAAAACATGTGTTTATTATCCGAAATATACATTCAATTACTTAAACTACGGTTTAATCTCAATAATACAACATTTAAAATTAGATATATGCTGCATTAATATCAAAATACTTAAAAAGTATATATGAAATTTGAGTTAATACTATGTACTTACCTTTAACAATCTCTCACCTTTTCTCCGCCCTTTTCATATGCTTAAAATACACATTTTGTTGCAATTTTTTTACTCTTTCGGTATACAGATAGCAACACTAGACTATCCTTTATAATTGACAGTAAGAGTTCCAACTGAAATAAAATATTT
The DNA here is from genome assembly GCA_963931845.1 of Maratus michaelseni. Classification (NCBI taxonomy): domain Eukaryota; kingdom Metazoa; phylum Arthropoda; class Arachnida; order Araneae; family Salticidae; genus Maratus; species Maratus michaelseni. The sequence continues at coordinate 59,379,467 of OZ007599.1, forward strand.
TATGCGAAAAATAAAAATGTCCAATAGGATGGATCTCAGGAGGATATAATTGCAATGATTTTTTATAGTAGAAAGTGTAATAATACAATGCATCAGATTAGATCAATAATAAACATAGTTTACAAAATTTAATTTGCAAATACATTGCACGTTCCACGAATTTTGGTTTATAAACTCTAATAACTCTAAAAACTCTTATAAACTCTGAAAACGCCGTAAATTGCTGTTTAGTCCATGTCGTGAATAAAAAATTATAGAACCACAGCAAATGAAATCAGTTGTATTATTTCGCATTAAGGCCACCTCCTCGATTGCCTGTAATTTAAGGCTATTTCTGAGATTTTTTCTGTGTTTAAGTTTCTTCTCAAATCCAAAGGATCTATTTTCTGACACATTTCTAAATTCATTTTTGTTCGGACATGCATGAAACAGGCATCTGTTCTTATTCAGAAACTACGTAATCGAATGACGATTTCCATTTTTTCTTTAAGGCAGAAGATTTTTCAGAAAATACTTTCAAAGTGGGCATTTCGATCTGAATTCCCAAATCGGCAGCGCAAGAAAGAGGAAAACTTGTCGTCACATGATTCATTTGATTCCAAATTGCTTCAACAGTCAGACCTTCCAAGTTTATACTTTACGTTTAAAAATGTGGCAGAAAATGTGTCACAGAGTTTCCGGTTGCTGAGCAAGGAATTAGAGAACCACTTTAAGAAATGCTGCTTACTTCTAAAAATGCATTTACACTAAATTATGATCGATATTTGAAGTAGAAAAATGTATTTTTGTTTAGTTGACATCTTTCAAAAAAGGCGGCTGAACAGCTGATGAGTGGCAGCACTTCGATAAAAGAGGGTGAAGCGGTGAATACGATAAGTCATCGTAAACTTAAATTAGAAAATTGAAACAATAAAAATTAATATTTTTAGTTCAAAAGCTAGTGAAATAAGCAAGAAATAAGCCGTTTTATAAAATAAGCATTTTTAAGAAAGGGTATCATTCGAAAGGAAAATTTTACTTTTCAGTCAAAAGTTACGTTACAGAACATTACGCAGAAAGAAAAGAAATCAATATATCGAAAAAATCAACCGTATTACAATAGAAAAATATGAAACGATTTATTTTTTAAATGATCAAATTGATTGATTGTAAATTGTAGAAGCTATAGTGTGCACCGATTTTGAAAATGGTGTTAGGAAAAAAAAACGCGTTTAAAGTTTTTTGCAACTTTTTAAGCATTGTTTCTCGCTATATTCTCTATGTTCAATAGCTTCAAAAATATCGCTTGTTTTTCGTTATCGATTTCTGAATAATAAAATATTGGTTTCGTACTCATAAAAAGCTAGAAGAACTCTTTTTCGTAATTTTGAACTTGTAAAAGTCCATCCGGATAAGCATATAAAATGAAACTTTTAACACTGTAAGTAAAATCTACTGACACCACTATATTTTATAGATAATTTATAACAAAATTTATTGTCCCAGTCATAGCAAAAGCCCATACGCCATTCCCCATGGTATTGTAAATGTGTAATGTCTTGTCTTCTGTGGGGGACGTCGCTACATATTTTTAAGTTATTAATGATACTTTATTCTTATTATAAAAATCTAAAGATATTCATATAATTTTATAGATTTATCGAAAGCTTTATTAAATATAGGTAGGTAACTTTATTAAGAGTGGGAGATAATGATTTTTAGAGTATTAATTGACAGAACGTCTTTCGAAACTCTTATCAAGTAATTAAAAATACGGCCACTCTGTATTACTACATGCGTTGCCAAATGTAAATATTTATTGTTAGTCGCATAACCATGTGGTCTCTTTTTTTTTATTATTATTATTTTAAACCATTATTTTATCCATTTATTTAAATATTTTAAAATGATTTTAACAATAATTTAAAAAAATAGAGATACTTAATATAAATGTAATTTAGCAATATTACAATTTATTATTATCTCGTCGCACCGTCATTATACATAAATAAACTGAAATTAGTTTTAAATTATACGTTTTTCTTATTCAGGTTCTTTTAGTTCAAAACAGATACATCAAAATAATATAATATTGTGCAAAATTAAAACTGTTTATAAAAAAAGTTACTTTAATTTCTTATTCTATGAAAATTAAGGTAACACAAATTGATATTAATGAAACAAAAGAACAGTAATAATGCAAAATAAATTGTAGAATTTTAAAAACAGAAACTTGCAAAATATTGAAAGTTTATATTTTTATGAAATGAAATGATTAAGGAGAAAAATTGTTTTTAATATATTATCTTAAGATATTCTACAATTAACTTTTTTGTTTATTCATTTATTTATTTATTTATTTTTGTTTCCAAACAGTCTAATGAAGAATACAAATAACAACTAAATTTCTAAATTTTCTGTTTTAAATCAAGACTTCAATTATTCTTTTTGGTAAAAAAAAAAAAGGGGGAGAAGGAAAAAAAGGAAAAGAAATCTAAGATTATTTCTTTAAATAATAATAATATTCAAGGTCAAGGTCTTATTATTTGTAGGTCAATTTAAAAGTAATAAGTGTACATTTTTCAGTACAATCTAAAAAAAAAGTACTAAGTCTGCTGCAAATTCTAAATACCCTATTTAATCTTTCTCGTTGAAGCACTGAGCGCCGTGGCTGAATGGTTAGGATAAGAGACACGAAGCAACAAAAGCGTTAAACCAGACAGTTTATTGTTCTATCCCCGGTGAGGGCCAGTGTTAAGTGAGCTTTCGCTTTTATTATTTAGGTTTTTTTTTAAATTCTTTTTTAACTCCTTATTTATATGTAAAATTTCGTTTGAATTTTAAGATAACGCGTGTATATATCTTCTAATTCTTTTTCTTGTGTTCTTGTATTATTATATTGTAAACAGAAATTGCGACTCCGCTTCTAATTTCTTTAACTAATGAATTCCAGTCTATTTTCTATTACTTGTTGAACTATAATAATTCGAGAAATATTCGAGTCTATAAAAAATAAAATAATTGCTAATAACATTAATGATATTTTTTACCTAGTTGCCTACGAATTAGAAATATGCATTTATATTTTCTAAATATAATGAAAAATACCCTTGTTAATTTATTTTATTCTTCCTAATGCAAAAAAAAAAATAATTAAAAAAACGCAACTATATTCCACTTTTGATTGACTAGGTTTGACGACTTAGTGCTAATAAATTTAATCCGAGTATCCAGGCGAGCGCGCCAAAAAGTTCACCCTGTTAATGCAACTTCGCTGTATCACATAGCTTTTGTCGAATGCCGTTTTACATTACGGCTACGGAGCCTTCCCATCTTTTACTGCACCATCTTTGTAATAGCACAAAAAAATTTCCCATTGAAAATGTGCCATTCGACACAGTACTTCCTATAGTGGTAAGTGGAGCTGTCAATTGACGATAGCAGTGTTGCTAAACCGCAACGTTTTTTTAATTCAGATTGCTTGATTTCTACAACTATTTTGATATAGTAATATTTATAATATTTAAATATTTAATGGCGCATTAAATAAGAGGAAAACAAAGCAAATTGTACTATTTCAAAATTTTGGTGACATGAATTTAAAAAAAAGTAGCGGACTGGTAACACTGGTCGAAACACATAGTTTCATTGCCGACAAGAATTGACCAGTTTCAATCATATGATCACAATCCTCCAATTTTTATCCAACCAATCAAAATCGTCAATTTGTCAGCTTATATAATCATCCAACCAATCAAAATCGACAAAAACCGATGGGCAAACAAAACGCCAATCTTGTTGCTAACGAGGCTAACGAGAAAGACGGGCTACCGCGCTTCTCCAATTTAGAGTAGTCACACGTGACGCCCACGGTCTCAGCTGAGCCGAGAAAACCAGTTGATGTAATACATCATTGCCTCCACTTTAGATTACTATGATATACGAGTCATTCTTTAATTTCATAAAATTCGTTACTTGCCCAAGCAACGTAATCATGATTATCAATCAAATCTTACATATATTTCAAAACACAGGAATAATTTTAAGTACTAATTTAAATAATTTGTAACAAGATATAAAGTTGTTAAAACAGATAAACAACTAATTGAGCCCTTTATATGCTACAAATCATTGTGAATACACCAAAATATAACACAAACTACGTAAATATAATTTATTTAACATTTCAAAATTTCAAAATAGAAGCACAGTTTAAGATTTTGGAAAAAAAAATGTGGATTATTATTTTTTTTTTCAAACAGTTTTTTTAAACCCTAAATATCAATATTTCTCCACCAAAATTATGTACGGTCATGGGATATATATTTTATAGAATACATAAAAAATTTTAAAGCTTTCGTAGAAAAATAAATATCTAAAAAAAGGAAATGTGCTCAATATTTATATCTGAGCATAAGATAAATAAAATATTTTTAAAACACAAAATATTTAAAAATTAATATTTTTTCACCAATTTTTTCCTAGCAGAAGAATTGTGATTAAATTTTATAAAAAGTTCAAAACACTATCATAATACGCACGCACACGCAAACACCTGTACCAAGATCTCTGTATCCTAGAAGTCACTTTAAATACAACAAAAATTAACACATACAAGATACTACATAAGAATGATTTATTTATCATATAAAAATTTCAAAACTGTAGAACAATTTAAGTTATTGAGAAAAAAAGGACAGAGGAAGGGGGGGGGGGGGATTTTATGCCCTAATATCAATATTTTTGCCTCAAATTTATACACGGGTATTGGACATACACTTTATAAAATATATAAAATTTTCAAAGTTTTAGTTCAAAAATAATTATTTAAATAATATATATTAAATATGCTCAATATTTATCTCTGAGCATATAGCATATAATATATTAAAGCGAGAAGCAAATGTCTTAATTTTCCAGTGCAAATTCGACGTTACTTTGCCTGACTAAACCTTTTTTGAAGGGTGGATAAAGCAGGAAATAGAATTAAGAAGAATCAAGAGGGTTGGTGAAAGAATAGCTCGTATATTGGTATTCACTGAATCAAAGAACTTCATTAAAAAAAATCTTTTTTATTATTATTTTTGAAAACGGCAAAATGCATGCTTATTGCGCGTGCTTCATGTGGGTTAAAATATGTGTGTTAAAATGTGTAAATCAGAACTGAAACCCGTTACAAAAAAAGAAAGAAAAATCGTAGTTTCTATGGTGCTATGAAAATTTGCCCGATATTATGATTTTTAGCGAAAAACGCAAATTTTTCCACCTGCCGCTTGTCTGCACGCGCAGCCTATTTTGCAACTTGCACATAGATAATGCGGGTATTTCGCTCCAGAGTCTCGTAAATTTCATACGATGGCAAAGTGCAAAATATCTTATAAAAATGGCGAAAAATGACCATTTCATCATTAACTTTTACAGTAAGTTGTAAAATGACCATTTTCACCATTAACCTGTTGAAAAACAGATGTCAGGAAATATATTTTTTTTTTTTCCGTTCACATAACTCAAAATAACGCAGAAATTATATAATTGTCGCTTTTTTCTGTCTTTTTCGGATCAGCGGGACCCAAAGAAACGACAAAGATTGTAAAGTTCTGCTTTGTGTTGCGCGTGGCAACGGGACACGAAATTGTAAAAATTTCTTTTTTTGTTATCCTTCCTTTCATTTTTTTTTTCGGCCTGCTTTACACTAAGTAACGCAGAAATTGTAAAATTTTGGTGTTATCTTTCGAGTATCCAGGACCCGAAATAACGCTGAAATTGTAAATTTGCTCCTTTTTTTCCTCGAATCCACGGGACCCGTTGTAACGCAGAAGTAGCAAAAATTCATTGTCTCCTCCCTTCTTTTTTCTTACAAGGAGAGTGCCAAGCTTGGTAATCACGCATTTTGATTATTTTTATATATGTTGTAGGGTAGAAGCCCCTTAGTCTCAGGTTCAACGGATTTTATACAACGCTCCTTAGTTCTCGAGAAATGGGGGGTCTAATATTAGAACACAACTTAAATACTTACTTTGTAACGTAATAACTGCGTTGGTCATAGCTCAGTTGGTATGGCGTCTGCTCGTTGTTTCGAGGACCCGGGTTCGAAGCCGGAGCGCGCTACGTTTGTTTTTCTCATTTTTTTAATATTGTAATACTTGTAATTATAATTTAATAATCTCAATAAAAAAATTTGTTAACATAATTAAATTTTAATTTAGTATCTTTGATTTTTAAACCATTATTAAACATTTCTCATCATTTAAGGAGCATTATAAAAATTGGATCTATTATTGACTAGTAAAAATTCAAAAATCGTTCCAAAATCAGCATATTTACTATCGAATTATAGAATTCTTCTCCCATCGCAATAGAAAACGAAGATATTTCAGATGCTGGATTATTTGTTAAAAATCCATTGTTTTGCAATAAAATTTTACAGTGCTTCAACGCATTTGTGACATTGATCTTCTTGTGAACTACATCTTGCTTCTTCCATTTTTATACGATTATAAGCTGTTATAGAATGATACGCACTTGTGCGATAAAGATTGAAAACGAAAACACCACTTAACTGCACCAAACTAAAAAAAAAAGAAATAACCAAAGTCTGTTGTGGCGCCATCTAGTTACAATGAAATAAAACATAAATATGTTGTTAATTTAATTCTTATGCTAAATTTTAATATAGTTATGCTTCTTACTTTAAAAACAGATTAGTATTATCATCGCATTCACTTTAAGGCGTTTCGTTATGGCAATTTATAAATGATGTTTCTTTACAATCACGAATTGACACAATTGTTCAATATCGTTGCATTGATAAAGCATATATGGAATACATTTTAAAAATGATTTAAAAAAAATCAAAAATGCTAAATTAAAATTTAATCGTGTTAACAAATTTTTTTAAGCTTATTAAATTATAATTACAAGTATATTTATAAAAAAAAAAAATGAGAAAAACAGACACAGCGTGTTCCGGCATCGAACCCGGGCCCTCGGAACAACTAGCAGACGCCATACCAACTGAGCTACGGCCACCGCAGTTATTTCGTTACAAAGTAAGTATTTAAGTTGTGTTATAATATTAGACCCCCCCCCATTTCTCGAGAACTAGGGAGCGTTGTATAAAATCCATTGAACCTGAGACTAAGGGCCTTCTACCCTACAACATATATAAAAATAATCGAAATCCGTGATTACCAAGCTTGGCACTCTCCTTGTTAGATTTTTCTGGCCTGTGCGACCTAAATCAACGTCGAAATTGTGAAATTTTTGTTCTTTTTTCCCTGCGTCCGTGCGGTCCGAAAATAAAGCAGCCATTGTTAAATGGTCCCCCTTTTTTTCTTTTTCCCGTGTACACTGGACGCGAAATAACGCGAAAAAGTAAAATTTCTGCGTTTTTTCTTCCTTTCCCTTGGATTTTTTCTATTTTTCGGGACCTAAAGTAATGTCTAAATGGTAACATTGTTGCTCTTTTTTTCCTGGGACTGCAGGATCTGAAACGACGCCGAAATCATAAAATTGTCGTTTTTTTTCTACGGATTTTTTGGTTCTGCGGGACCCAGAAATTGCAGAATTATGGACGTTTCTTCGAACGCGCGAGACCCGAAATCATGCAAAAATTGGAAAATTCTCTCTTTTTTTTTTTTTACTGTTTCTTCCTCGGGTTCAGGTTTTGATATACATATACATATACATATACATATACATATGTGTGTTCCCCTTTCAGGGTAAGGGGGGGGATGTGTTGGGAGCCTTTGGGTAGCGTACCGGCTGTTAAATTATTTGAATCCCACCACTGTTAATACTTACATTCGACAAATTACATATTATCCCCGGCCTCGACTTCATCTAAGCAGATGACAATTGTTTCATAAACTCAATAAATGAAAGTAAATTTCCCGTAGAATAACACACTCACAATGAAAGTTGCGTCATTTTTTCTTATCATTTAAGAATAATTTAATTACCAAATCGAAAACACAGCGCTAGAGAACAAACTAAGTGGAATTCTTTTGTTTGAGAGCTGGGCGTCAAAGTGCGCTTTGAATAAGACAGCGACTGTCACGTTATTTTTAACCGTGGTAGCCCAGTACGTAAAAGCCCGGTTGCTAGCGGGGCTTATGTACCGGGCTACCGTGGTTAAAAATCACGTGACAGTCGCGGTCTTATCCAAAACGCACTTTGATGCGCAGCTATCAAACAAAAGAATTCCACTTAGTTTGTTTTCTGCCGCTGTGTTTTCGATTTGATAATTAGATTATTCTTAAATAATAAGTAAAAATAATGTAAATTTCATTGCGAATGTGTTATTCTACTGAAAATTTACTTTCATTTATTGAGTGTATGAAAAAATTGTCATCTCTTTAGACGAGGGGATAATATGTAATCTGTCGAATGTAAGTATTAACCCTTTCTCCGTTTCAATGTCATGTATAGGGGATTTTTAAGTGTGCCATGTTATGTATTCTAAATCCTTGGTGAATTATAACAATTTAGTCGTTTCACCAGGATACCGATAATTTTATACCTACGAAATTAAGTAGATCGGTAAAATCGTAATCTAGAAGAATTGCCTTATGTTTAAATAGTTATTAATCCATCCTGCTGTATTTTATCCAATACCTTAAATTTGTGTTACAGCTTTGAAATTTTTATATATTAAAATAATCATTATTGAATAGGCTGTGTTAAATTTTGGAATATTTACTATGACTTCTAGAATATAAAAAGCCAAGTTGGATATTTTCCTTTTTTTTCCACTTTTGACAACATTTGGGCACAAATTATTTCATTTAATATGCATAAAATTATGCCAGTGCTTTGAACATTTTATTTGACAATTATAATTTCGTTGCCTGGGAAAAATATCGGCGAAAAAATGTTATTTTTTAGATATTTTGTGTGTTAAAATTGTTTTAGTTCGTTATTAACTCATAAGCTGCGTTTTCACTGGTCGACCCAAGGCCTAATTTACCCAACTTTCGACCTAAACCCAAGATTTTAGGTAGTTAGGTAGCGATTTTGATGGTTTGATCAGTACTCAATCCTAAGCCCGTCTTACCCAAGCTCAGCCAATTAGAAAAGAGCTTTTTCATACATAATGGCGGCGGATAAAAATATTTATTTTGGAATTATTCAGCTTTTACAAAAAGAAATTCCATTTTTTGTGATTGAAGCAAAATAGTGAGTTTTCTTAACAAGTTTATATATTTTATTAATGTCTTTCCGTTTAGTAAATAGCAGTCCAGTATAGATTACTTCTTGTTGCACTTTTTTTGTACTATAAATATCTGTTTTTGGTAATGATTCAGATGCATTTTATTAATATTAAAATACTAAATATATAGTTCGTGTAAGGATTTCATTTCGGATGTAATAATGGATGTATAAAGTGCAGTTCTCAAAATTATTTTATTATTGAATGTTAACAATGCAAAAAAAAAAAAAAGTAAATAAAAATATATATTATGGATATTTCTTTCTCATAATGAATTAAATATACTTGTTTCATTGATTTTAATTTATTATATATGCTTATTTGATAATGTGTTTTTCGCCAATTTAGAATTAAATTTCTCTTTTCTCATTTAAATTAATTATAAGTATTAAGAAAGATTTGTTTACTGTAGCCATTACTGTATACCATTGATATTTAAATTGAAGGTTAGTTAAAGACAAACTTTAATCCAGTTTTGTTAATACTTGAACATTCATGTTTATTCAAGCATGTAAACAAACTTTCTCTAAAATAAATAAGCCAATGTATTTTGTATTATCATGTTCTCTTTTAAAGGCGAAATATATACTACTAAATGCAAAACAGTTTGCCTTTTCAGAGATTTACTTGTTAACTTTGCTATATAAAGAAAACTCTGCTGTTCTATTTTTCTTTTTTTATGCATTTCATCTGCAGATGTACTATATATTAGAGTTCAATCTTTTTTGTTATTCCATTCATGCTGAAACTTTTATGAAGATTTAAAACTTTGTATGAAATTTGAATCAATTGCAATCATATACAACTTTTTTAAATAGCTTTTTATTTTAAAACTATGAAACGACCATACGTAAACAAGAAAATGAGCGCTTTTATCACTAAATATCAATATTTTTTTGCGAATTTTTCATTTTAAAATATGTCATACAAAATCCGGTTAAAGATAATAAAAACTTGATGTTTCTTTTAAAATTTATTATAGCCCGGCAACACCAGCCGGGGGTCAGCTAGTATTAATATTTAAAATATACATTGATATGGCACATTTATCACACAAATCTAAAAAATAATCAATTTAAGCTTTAAATTTATGCTTTTGTCTGCAAAAAATAAAAAAAAGGAAAATTTTCCTGCTAAGAAAAATTGAAAAGTTGTCAAATTTTGGTGATATGCATTTTCTGGTAAATTCTAGCAAACTTTTCCTTTTTGCTGGTGGTTCTGATGGAGAAGAGATATTTTTCGTCGAACATGAATAAAACAAAAGTTGTACGGTGATGTCATCTCTCAAGTGACCTTAGAGGGTCGTTCAAGTAGACCCGTAAGTAATTTTATACCCCATCGTTCCTTTATAAGAAAAAATAAGCAAATAGTAGACCCCCTGCCCTTTTTTTTTTTGCTTATGCATGATTTTGAGTAAAATAAATTAGATAAAATTGTAATGGTGTACAAATTCTGTGCTTTTAAATTTTCCTTGTAACATATGCAACATTTAAAATATAAAACTAATAATATAAGTTTAAAAACTGATTTTAAGATGCGTAACAAAATAATTAATATGTGTGCTCAGTTTTTTTTCTAGTGTTCCCAGTTTTAGCGAATATTCTTTCAAATGTAAAATGAAGGTTGGGTGGGGGGGTACTAAAATAAGAAATAGAAATAGTTTAAAAAAAAGCATTTCTTTAAAAAGCGCTAAACTGATATATATAATTTTTTAACTATTTTGTGCTCATAATGCATGCAAATTTTGTGATGATATCTCCGATTTTGCTTTAGAGTGTTTTCTTCCCACAAAGTTTGTTTCAGTTTGAGTAGCTATGCTAATATAGTGCAGAAATTTTAGCATGAGGATGTGTTTGAACTTTGAACTCATAATATAGCATGAATAACAGAAAATAGTTGTGAATAAAAACAGTAGTGGTTTTAATTTTAATGTCTTTTAACTTTAATTGCATATTTATTTTACATATACCTAAATCAATTACATTGTGTAATTTTCACAGATATTTATTTCTGCATGTTATATTGCAATAATAATACTTTCATGCCTGTATATATATGGTAAGTTTGAAAACTTATGGTGATCATGAATCCGCATAACTTAGAAATTTAAACTTTTCAAATCCTATTTAATTTCTGTATGAAATAAACCTGCCACACTTCTAGCATAAAAAGGCGTCTTAATATCCCACCTAAAATTTAAACTTTGCATTATTTAATAATGGGATGATGCTCGCAAGCTAATGTTAAACCAGGAGAGTTTTGTTTAGAAATTTCTCGTTACATTTTAATATTTTGAAATTATTTTTTTACATAAAATATCTGAGGTTGATGTCTATCGGAGTTTCTTTGTACTTTTCTGATTTTGGTTGATTTTTTTTTTCTTTGAAGACACTTTTAGTTTTTATCACTTGAGATATTTCAAAATTATTGATTTTTTTTTTTTTTTTTTTTTTTTTTTTTTTTTAGAACATAATATTTTTCCCAACAGACTGTTCATCACTTATTAGTCTTGAATCAGTAAGTTCAGACTTAGATTCAGAATGAAGACAGTCAAAAAGATAAAATTAATAAATTGTTAATTTTATTAAACATTAAATTGATTTGCAGAAAGTTTTTGACCCAATATTTATGTGCGCAGAAAGTTTTTGGTTTTATATAAGTCTGCTGATTGATGAATTTTGCTATTTTTTACATGAATGATTGAAGAATTTTGCAGGTTTTTTTTTATGATGTTAGGCTGACAAACTTTGCACTTTTGTGGTGATCCACTGATGAATTTTGTACTTTTTTACTAAGACTGAATGATACATTTCACTGAAATTGAGAATTTGAAATGTTCTGTAAAGAAGCCCATTGTTCTGACATACATCACACTTTTAACCATATTCTGCTTTTGGTAAAAACTACTTTCTAGGGAACATTTATATTATTTTTGACGTCACTTCTGCCAAGAACTAATATCTCAATCTATGAAAAGTGAAACAGATGAAGAAATCAATGTCTGATGGATATCCCCGGGTTTGATTGCTCTCTGAAGATCACGAGTGTGTAGTTTTATTGTGTAACAAACGACTACCATGAGTGACCTTCTGCAAGCACGTAAAATTTGATGTTCCTCTGTGCTAGCTGCTACTTTTAAAAATATTTTGGATTGAAATTTTACCTTGAAGATCTACAATCTATTGAAAGAATAGGAGTATCGCTTCTGTGCCGAAAAAGAAGAAAATGGAGTAAGTTTATTGAAGTAACGTCAAAAATAATATCGATGTGGAAACAAACTTCTTTTTATATATGTATATATATACTAAATTATTTAGCTAAATTACGTTTTCCTAAAAATAGCATGTTAGTTTCGATTAGTCTGCGGTTTTAAGATAGTAAAAATCAAATTTTGATAGTTGCATTCTGAATTATCCTGTGGCTCATCGGTAAACATTTCCTTTTTTAAAAATACTTCTGCAAATTAATTAATTTTAGGTACTTTGTTGTTGTAGTGCCCCTATCCCACACACTTAATAAGTGTCATTTATACTATAAACACACTAAAGCTAAACAAAACTATTTTGATTATCATTCATACATTAAAATCAAAAAAATTACATTTCTAACTCTGGTTTTCATGGTGAAAACCAAATTTTGATAATTGCATTCTGAACTATCCTGTGTTTCATTGGTAACCATTTCATTTTTATAAAAGTCTTGCTGCAAATTAAGTAATTTTAGGTACTTTGTTGTTCTTATTCACTATAATTTCTTTATATCTCTATAAATAATTATTGTATGTTCAGAAGATTGGCTTCATATTATGCAGAAAAATCTAGAATCAGTAAGTTCAGACTCTGATTCAGAGTGAAGACAGTCAAAAAGATAAAATATATTAACACAAGTTTGGTTAAATATTTCGGTTGAAAAAAAATAATTTTAAACTATAATTTTTTACTATTAAATTCAAATCTAGCATTTACATTACATAGTTTGTAAATAAAAAGGAAAATAAGTAAGCATAGTATAAGTAGTAATAAGTTATTAATTTTCATGATGAAAATTCACTTGGACAAATTTTGATTTTTGCTCATTCTACTTTTCTAGTGAGTGTGAAAATGAAGTTTGATAAAGCAAAAACAATTGTTAACTCCAGCCACATTGAAAAAGTCCTGTGAGATCTGCCAATTGGGATGGAAACTGTTTTCAAAGGAAAAGAAGGAGAACATAGGAACGAGAAATAGATGACTTGGAGAAAATTTGCTTGTAATATGATAATATAAATAGTGATAGTTTGTGAATAAAAAAAAGTTTAATTTGATATGTTGCGATTTCAAATAAATGCAGTGGCTGTACCCCCGCAATGGTCTGTAATTTTTTGCCATGTTTTATTTATCTTATTCACGACAGCAGGTCATTTAGAGATCAGAAGACATTAAGGAGGACTGTTCAATGATTCGAAAACACCTGCTAGCTTGTTAAAGCTATGGGCAGGTTCTTTTCTAATTTCCTGTTTAAATTTGAATATTTTTAAGTGATTTTTTTTTTTTTTTTTTTTTTTTTTTTTTGCATTGGATAGTTGAGATTGACCTCAGCTATCTTATGCAAAAAAAAATGTTTAAAAATATTCAAATTTAAATGAGAAATTAGAAAAGAACCTGTCCATAGGTTTAACATTAGCGAGCAGTTGTTTTCGTGTCAGTGAAGAGTCCCCTTAAGCCTAACGCCAATCATTCTCCAGAAAAGAATTGCAAAAGGAAAGTTGCCATATAAGGTAAGGGCAAAGTGTCTTGCTTTGCCACCTGGCTCAAATGACTCAATTTTTAGGAAGTTTTATTTATTTATAATAATTGAGTTTTGTTTTAGCACTTTTAAAACTAGTGTTCCATGTTTGAGATATTTTAATAAAATACTATTTATAAAATAAATTTACAAATCTTTAAAATCATTAAAAATTAATTTTAAAGGCTTTGTGAAACAATTAATAAAATCCAATTAAAATTGGAATTTTAGTAAAACATACATAAATTATTGTGATATTTGAAAGCTAAGCTCTTTTAAAATTTCTATTTCAAATGCATTAATTGTACATAATTTCGAGAAAAGAATAGCTTTCCTGACTTTGTTTAATGCCTTTGTAAAATATTATTGACTGTTTAAATGGCCATTTCAGTGGCGCTTTCTATTTAAAATTGCCATTAAAAAGTAATTTTAATTAAAACTTATTAAAATTTAATGAAAAATGTGATATTAACTGAATAATATAGAATTCCAACCAAGTGTTTATCCCTTTGTATACATGAGTCTCTGATTCAGAATAAATATAGTCCTAAAGATAAGATATAATTTTTTTTCAAAGAAAAAATTTGAAACTAATAAATTTTTGTATTGATTTTTGATAATTTTTAATATAAAGTAATTCAATTTTAAAAGTTTTACAACAGGTGGATTTTTACATAAGTAATTTTAACGAATTGTTTTCAATTAAATTTTGCCAGAAGATTACTTTTTTTTTTTTTTTCAAAGTTTATATAAATACAATTAAATAAATCTGAAGATCTATATTTATGGTAAGAGCAGAAAAGAATAAATTCCTACAGCTACATGTTATTTTTCTTAAATTTTTAATAATGGTTAAATATTTCTATTGATTATGTGAAAAGAAATATATAAAAAATTGGTAATATGGCAAAAAAAAAAAAAAAAAAAAAAAAAAAAAAAAGAAAAATGCCGTATGTTACAATTTTCAATCTTACCACTTCCACAAATTCAAATTATTATGGATATAATATAATTTTTTATTTTTAATGAGAAAAGTAACATTTAATTCTTTTTTACATTTAATGTTTTCACATAGAACACTGAAACTGAAAAAAAGAAAAAAACATCAAAATGTAGCTATTATAAAATTTTGAATAAATTATTTTATTAATATTAAATTTAATAAAATGCTTTTTTAGCATTATTTCATTCATAATCTTTAATATTACAATTATATCTAATGGATATAATAATAAAAACTGAGGCCTTTAACAAAACAGTTAATCCTTGCGGCATTTCAGATGCTTATATATACATGGATTAGCTAATTCAAAGCTGGACTCATCAATATAAAATGGTAAAATCTTTTTTTTCCTAATGTAAAGAGTTATTGATTTCTAATACAGTCAAACCTCGTTAACATGAACACGCTTAACGTGAATTACTTTTAACATGAATTATTTTCATAGTCCCCTATAAAAATGAGTACAAAGATTTGATACTGATAACATGAATTATTGTTAACATGAACAAAATTTTGATTCCCCTTGAGGTTCATGTTAACGATGTTCGACTGTATTTTGCAGGTAATTAATATCTCCCTAGATGAGAAAAAAAAAAGATTTGCCATTTTATAGTGTTGAATCCAGTTTTGGCCAATATCGGTTGGTCTGACGTTCACCAATATCGGTCGGTCCGGGGTTCACCAATATCGGTTAATAATGGGTCCCGATATAGGCTGATATTGGAAAAAAAGCTAGCCATGCAATATCGACCGGTCCGGTGTTTACCGATATTGCAAAATCGCTGTTTCCGATATTGGCCGATATTGCTGTGCTACCTGGGTTTGTACGTCAACACTGTTTGCCAAGAAAAAACAGTTACCATTAATTTACACTATTAATCTTACAAATTTATATAAATAGGCATATATATCAGTTGTGGTATCTAAAGAATGCAAAATGGTTTTAATATATTGTTATTTATCACACTGAACAATAAAACTTAACAATAGGCCCTAACTTAATTAGGCATCATAACTAAAATTTTTAACAGGAATCATAGAAATGTTGTGTGTTTGAAGTTCCGAGCGGACTGCAGAATGCTCATTTCCCATCATGCTTCTTTTCTTGTCGTTGCTGCGATTTAGTTGCTTCGTTGTGTAATGCTTTCATAAGAATTGTCGTGACCACACTACCACCTGTCAGCAAAAATAATCAAACCTTGAACCCCTCCTTACTGCTTACATAATACTTGAATGGCCCCTTAGCGTTATTTTTTATTTTAAGAATTGTACATTTGAACATTCAAAGACACTTGTTTATAGTTTGAAATCATCAGATTATTTTGCTTTGATGGATTTGAATTGCACCAGATGTTCAATATTATTGGGATATTTATTTTACATCAATTTTATAAGTGAATACCAGATATCTAGCAATCAAAACTTTCTTTTCCTACCAAACTGTCTTTTAAAAGTTATTTGAGAGCATGTAAAGATATGTTACTTTTATAATTAACGTATTAGCAGTGCTTAATTCATGCTGGAGCTCAGCTCTGGTACTTCTTTATTTTCAGTGAACACTTAAATATTAGCCAGAGCTTATAAATATTGTGCACCAAAATATTCGTGTATGTTGTATATTGTTGGTTGTTAAAAAAAATGCTTAGCGAGAAAGATTTTCTGAAATTTTTTTTTATAAATGTTTTTGCTATTTGTTCATTCATTCGATTTTACTGTATATATATATGCATAGTTACCAACTAATCCTTATTTGTGTTACCACTAAATCCGGATAGTAGTATTGACCTTATTTAATAGCAAAATTCTGCAATTAAGCCATGTCAAGATTAAGCGAATGTAATCAAAGGGGATTTCGGAAGTAGCGGTAACAAAAAAGTGGAATAGTTAACAGCTATTTATATACATAGATATATTTTTAAAAAGATCTTTTTTGCTGAAGAAAAAATATGCTTTAAATTTTGCAAAGAATGTATGAAATACAAATATGTGGATGGAGGGAGTGTTATGCTACGTTGTTAGTGCAGCGGAATTTTAGGGCCCTGGTACTTTTTCCTTTTAAATTAAGACACGTGTATTAGCATAGAGTGGGCAGAGCCCCTCTGACAAGAAAATATTTGTTTATAAAAAAATATAATAGTACTAAGCTTTTCAAACCTGATATATATATATATTGTTCACCTTAATTATAAAATAATAAATGAATTTTAAGGTATTTTTCTATTAGCCACAGTAGATAAATCACCAAATATTCTTTATGGTTACAATAAGAAAGTTTATTATGAACCAAACCACACTCACTAAAATATGCTAACTAGCTGTGAAATTGCAGCATAGAAATATTTTAAACACTAAAAGATAGAAAATAAAATATAAATAAAAAATAAAGAAAGTAATAATTTTTTATTGAGAAAACAATTTAGAAATCAAGGATGCACAGTTTAAAAAAATGCTTTTATCGCCTTTTCTGATTTCTTAAAAAGAAAGTAAAAAATGCTTTTTCAATAAATTCAGTAACTCACACTTTTTATCAAGTGTAAATCAAAGTGGTGAGTTTTCCATTCAAATTATGGAGCCATGCCAAATTAATGCATTGTAAAAGAAGTTTTTTGAAACAAAATAAACAGAATCCTGAAATTAAGCGTGATTTTAATTATAAGCATTAAATGCTTTTAAAAGAATGTTTTTTAAAACTTTTTACTTTTATACTTATTCAGTAACAACTCTCCCACTTTTCTCCTATTTTAATTTTTAAACTATCTTAGGGCAACTCAGTGTACTTATTTGCATGTTACGGATGAAGAGACACTGAATAGTGTAAGCCTTGTACTGTTTGAACCAGTTGTTCAAATTCACAACACATTTGGGTACTTTATGTCAGCCTAACACATGAGATAAATTGCTAAATATTGTTGTTATCACCATTATTCGTATTCTATTCATTTCTTTTGAAATATGGACTTATTATTCATTTTATTTAAAATATGAATTTTTCATTTAAAATATATATATTTAAAGTACTATGCCTTTCACTCATTTATTTAAAATAATAATAAATTGAATAATAATAAAAAAAAAAATATTTTATTTCAACATCAAGACATTGTTTTTAATTTAAGTAAATGAAAAATAAAAGGTGCTATGGCTGAAGGGGGGAAAAAAAGCTATTGATAAGATTTGGGCCCGGCTAACATAAAAGTACCCTTTTTTGTGATCTATTTGCAAAATCAGGGATTGCCCCTGGCAAAAATTGGGACCACTTCACAAAATTATTCTTAATAAAAGAAGTCCCTTCACAAAATTATATTTTTTATAAAAGCGAACACTTTAAAATTTTTTTTAAATTGTTGGGATTGCAAACAAAATAAGCTCACCAAAAAGGAAAACTTTAGCAGGAAAACATATATATATATATATATATATATAGCATAGTTTGAATTTAAAAGCAACTTGATTTTTTGGTACATCATTTTATTTTTCTCAAAACTATAATTAAAAAAAAAAAAAGTACCCATGAGAGAGAGAAAAAAAAAAAAAAAAACCCTGCATCAAACTTTGATGTGGAATCAATCATATAAAAAAAATTTACAATTTTTTGTACATTTATTTTGCATTTTACTGTGAAGACATTTTTTTTTTTTTTTTTTTTTTTTTTTGGGGGGGGGGGGGGTGTATCACAAAAAGTAGATGCAACTAAAAAAAAAACATTCGATAATTCTACATTGTAGTGATTCTATGATAAAACAAGCTGCCAGTGTGATCAACAGATACATGCTTAAATAGCATGTACTTTGAAGAAGCCTCATGTGTAATGACAATCCTGGAATGGCCCTGGAGTGAGTGAAAGGGTTCCACTTATCACTGTTTCTTAGAAGGGAAAATTACTTCTGTGTTTTTAAATAAATGATAATTATTTTTATTTATTTCAAAAGTATAACTGTACTGGTACAAAATTTTATACACATGTACAAATAAAATGTGTAGAGCACTGAAGTAAATATAAAAAACATACATTTAGATTTTTAATTTAACTTGTGTAAAGCAGAAATATAATTTTTTATATACAAGTCATATGGCACAAAAAATACTCTCAGATAAAATGAGCTTCCACTTAATTCTGAGTGACTTCGAAATCTTATGATCGTCATTATTTAAAAAATACAGTGTTCTATTTTTTGAAACCACAAAAAAAATTAATAGTTATCATTGATTTATTAACAGGAGATTAATATTTTTGTGGATATTTAAGACCCTCTAACAGCGAAAACTAGTCAAAACTTTCGATTATTTCTATACAAAATATTTGTTATTAACATGACAAGAGTAACAAATAATTATTTTTGTTTATGTTTATAATCATTGACAGCTGATATCGATCCGTAATTACGACGCTTGCGCAGTAAAACCTTGTCTATGATTGGTTGGCGTTTGGGCTTCTCAGTAACCAGTGAAAACGCTCTTAGGTTAAGGACTTGGGTCGCTGGGATTTTTAGATCGTTGGGTCGACCAGTGAAAACGCAGCTTTACATGCTCAGAGGTAAATATTGAACACTTATTTTTTCTTTTAAGCACTTATTTTTGTAATACAGCTTTGAAAATGGTATAATATATTAAATAAAATATGTATCCAATGACCATGTATAGTTTTGGTGCAGAAATATTGATATTTAAAATATAAAAGTTCTGCTTGAAAAAAATATCAATTTTTTTTCGCTTTCTTTCGACAATCCGTATTGTTCCAATAATTTAAAACTGGGTGACAGCTTTCAGATTTTTATACATTAAATAAATCATTTTGAAGTTGTCTGTGTTAAATTTGGGGGTATTTACAATGTTTTCTAGGGTACAAAAAACTCAGTTGGATATTTCCATTTTTTTTCACTTTTGGCAACATTATACCTTGTTGCAATTTTTTTTTTATTTAATGTACTTAAAAATATGTCTGTGCTTTGAACTTTTTATACTATTTAACAATTATAATTCGCTGCGTGGGAGAAATTTCGGTGAAAAAAAATTAATTTTTAGACATTTTGTGTTTTAAAAATTGTTTTATTTCAGTTATTAACACCGACTAGTTGACCCGGTCGGCTTTCCCCGGGCCCGTGATAAAACCTTAAATGAACCCCAAATAAAAAATACTGATAATTAGTGATAAAAGTTCTCGTAAGAAAACATTAATAAAACAGCTTTTGTTGTCCAAACCCTTTGAAATTTTTAATGGTTATAAATATAAAGTTTTTACAGCCCGTGTAGAAAGTACATCAGATTTATTGGTATCTGGCTGTAAAATAAATATGTTTTTTTCCCCAGAAAACGACCCTTTTTCAAAAGGGAAGAACTGTCCCCTCCCATTTACCTTTCTAGCATTCAAAAAAGTGAAAGCGCATCCATTTCCTATCCCTTTTGTTCACCCCTCTCTCAAACAAAGCAGGTGAAAGAATGGAAGATCCGGCCAGGAAGGGGGAATAAAAATAGAATGAAGAGGAATTTAGGAGGAGTATTTCCTAGGGGTAGGGTTGTGAGCATTGAAGGCCAATAGGTGAGCTATTTTTCCCCAACCGTCTTGATTCTTCTTAATTCTATTTCCTGCTTAATCCACCCTTCAAAAAAAGTTGAGGCATGCGAAGTAAAATCGGATTTGCACTGAAAAATTAAGACTTTTGCTTCTCACTTTAATATATTATATGATCAGAGATAAATATTGAGCATATTTAACACATTTTTTAAAATACTTATATTAAAACTTTAAATTTTTTATTTAATATATAATGTGTGTCCAATGACCGTGTATAATTTTGATGCAAAAATATTGATATTAGGGTATAAAAGTCCCTACCCCTACTTTCTCTCTTTTTTTTCCGACAATCGTATTTTTTCTCAATAACTTAAATTGTTTCACAGCTTTAAAATTTTTATATGTTAAATAAATCATAGTATCTAGTATGTGTTATTTTTTTGTATTTACAGTAACTTCTAGGATACAGAGTGCTAGGTACAGTTGAACATATATATATATATATATATATATATACAGGGTGATTCATAAAAGATGGGCAGAACTTTAAGGGGTTATAGTACACTTAAAGACAAATAATATTAAATAGGAGACTAAGGGTCCCAGACGTATTCCCAAGGAGATAGGGGGCATTAAAGTTTAGGGTCCGAAATTTCAAATGATTATAAAACATGGAAAAATTGGTCGATTCGTTTGCGGTTTTTGCAAAAAATTTTCTTTATGCCAGTATTTTCTTGAAATAAAATTTTAAAGTTCAATTTCAAAAAATGCCGATAGGGGGCGCTTTAGAATTTGGAGTAACAAACAACTATTTTTTAACGTTATTTTTTGTATTTCTTTAAATGATTTCGAAAGCTTAGACTTAAACTTAAATTTTGATCTAAAAATCTGAGTCCTAACGAGTAGTTAAGTAGCGTAAACTGAAATTTGAAATTTGAAACCCTTCTCCCCCCAGAACAAAAATCAGTTATTCCCGATCTTTGTGTCGTAGATTAGGCTCTAACTACTGCCGCGTTTTGCTAAAATTATTCTTTATGTCAGTATTTTCTTGAAAATAAATTTTAAAGAAAATTTTCAAAAAATTCCGATAGAGGGCGCTTTAGACTTTGGAGTAACGAACAACTATTTTATACCGTTATTTTTTGTGTCTCATTAAATGCTTTCTAAAGCTTAGACTTAAATTTTCAGCCCAAAATCTGAATCGTTAGACGTGGTTAAGTTTCTGGGGAGAGGGGTTTGAAATTTCTACTCCTGAGCACAGTTCAGTTTACCATGTCCACACATTGTGTGCTGTGATACGAGGTAAAAAGACACAAATTAGGATTATGTTACCAAAGCATATTTATTAACATGTAATCACAATAAATGTTCAAAATTGTGACCACCAGAGGTTATGCACGCAGAACAACGGCGACGAATGGAACGGCGAACATTCGCGAAAACATCAGGCTTTTCGAGCACTTCCCCTACAGTGGCGGAAAGTCTGGCGACCAGTTCCTCGGGGGATTCAATGGGTGTCTCATACATAAGAGCCTTCAATCGTCCCCAAAAAAAGAAATCGAGGGGTGAAAGATCTGGCGAGCGAGCAGGCCAAGCAACAGGACCACCTCGACCAATCCATCTGTTCGGAAATGTGATGTCCAGATAGTTGCGGACGTCTCGTACGTAATGGGCTGGCGCTCCATCGTGCTGGAACCACATGACCCGCCGGATGCGTGGAGGAACAACGTTTAACAGGTCTGGCAGCACATGTTGCAGAAATGTGAGGTATGTTTTACCGTTGAGGCGTTCAGGAAGAAGGTACGGTCCGATTAGGTGGTCTCCGAGGATTCCTGCCCAAACATTGATGGAAAAGCGTCTCTGATGAGCATGTGGATACGTAGCATGTGGATTGACATCCGCCCATACATGTGCATTGTGTGTGTTAAATGTACCTTCACGTGTGAAGGTACATTCATCGGTGAAAAGCACAGTTCGTCCAAAATGTGGCTTTAGCGCGTTCTGCTGCAGAAACCAGCGGGCGAATTCAATACGATTTGGATAATCCCCTGGAGACAGTTTCTGGACTCGTTGCACATGAAACGGGAGCAAATGTTCATCCTTCAGTACCCTCCAAGTCGTGGACTGTGAGGTATCCACCTGGCTAGCCACTGTTCGTGTACTTGTACTTGGCTGCGCCGCTACTACATCCAGAATGGCTTCTGCAACAACTACTGATTCGTCCTTTTTTGCACGACCTGCATTCGACCGGGAAGCGAGAAATGATCCCGTCTCACACAACTGTCTGTGCAAGCGCTCGAAAGTTTTGCGGTTAGGCAACCGCCTGTTAGGAAATCGCTCTCCGTACATTCGTTGTGCCTCTGCACCATTTCCATCTGCCGCTCCGTAAATTAAATGCATCTCAGCCTTTTCCTTATTCGTGAAGGGCACCATCTTCCGATTCATTACTACAGCGACTTACACTTGACTCACCGTTCAGTGGTTTTTATGCCTGAATCGTGTCGAAATTTTGCATACGTGTTCTTCTTCTTCCCCATTTGACATTTGCATACTTTCTGTTTCCTTCTTCACCCGGTGACTAGCGTCAGGAATGGAGCTTTAACGTTTGCATGAGCGACGTTTCCAACTGTGCCAGTGCCTTTATGAGTGAATTCCGACTATGCAGTCCTTGACGAAAGTTGTATTTTTGCCTCGTATCACAGCACAGAATCGTTGGGCATGGTTAAGTAGTGCAAACTGAACTATGTTCAGAAGTTGAAATTTGAACCCCCTCCCCTCGCTACTGAACCACGCTCAGCGATTCAGATTTTGAGCTGAAAATTTAAGTTTAAGTCTAAGCTTTAGAAAGCATTTAATGAGACACAAAAAATAACGGTATAAAATAGTTGTTCGTTACTCCAAAGTCTAAAGCGCCCTCTATCGGAATTTTTTGAAAAATTTCTTTAAAATTTATTTTCAAGAAAATACTGACATAAAGAATAATTTTAGCAAAACGCGGCAGTAGTTAGAGCCTAATCTACGACACAAAGATCGGGAATAACTGATTTTTGTTCTGGGGGGAGAAGGGTTTCAAATTTCAAATTTCAGTTTACGCTACTTAACTACTCGTTAGGACTCAGATTTTTAGATCAAAATTTAAGTTTAAGTCTAAGCTTTCGAAATCATTTAAAGAAATACAAAAAATAACGTTAAAAAATAGTTGTTTGTTACTCCAAAGTCTAAAGCGCCCCCTATCGGCATTTTTTGAAATTGAACTTTAAAATTTTATTTCAAGAAAATACTGGCATAAAGAAAATTTTTTGCAAAAACCGCAAACGAATCGACCAATTTTTCCATGTTTTATAATCATTTGAAATTTCGGACCCTAAACTTTAATGCCCCCTATCTCCTTGGGAATACGTCTGGGACCCTTAGTCTCCTATTTAATATTATTTGTCTTTAAGTGTACTATAACCCCTTAAAGTTCTGCCCATCTTTTATGAATCACCCTGTATATATAACACATGGGCTGATACGTTCCCGGTCTAATAAAGAAAATACAACTTTTTAACATAACTTTATAACTTTATAACTTTATAACCTTATAACTTTAATAAATAACGTAACTTTAATAATAAATAATAATTTAATAATAATAATAATAATAATAATAATAATAATTTAATAATAATAATAATAATAATAATAATAATAATAATAATAATAATAATAATAATAATTTAATAATAATAATAATAATAATAATAATAATAATAATTTAATAATAATAATTTAATAAATAAGTAATAATAGTAATTTAATAATAAATAACATAATTTTATAACGAAAAAGCTCCAAACAGTGCTCCGAATCATCGAATCGTTGTTGTTTTTGGTCAAAAGTCAACATGCGCGGCACCCACTTTGACAACAGCTTTTTCATAGACAAATCTTCATTCAAAATAAAACCTACACGTTCCTTGGATATCTTCAGAGTCTGAGCTATCTCCTGAAACTTCACTTTGCGGTTCTCCAAAACGATTTTGTGGACTTTTTTTTATATTTTCCGGAGTATTCACCTCTTTTGCGTGGTGCATCACTGGTGTCCGTACGACCACGTTTAAATTCAGCAAACCAGTCAATAATGTTTGATTTACCTGGTGCAGTGTCCGGATAACGCTTATCAAGCCAAGCTTTTGTTTGGACGGTTTTTTTCCCATCAAATAACAATTCTTGAAATTCTTGTTTATCCATTTTTTTGTTTATCAACAAAGTCGTTCAACTAAAACCACTCTAACGTTTTATCCACACGGCGAATCGTCATAACATTTTTTCTGCCACCTTTTAAAGGTTGGTATTTACTTAAAATATCGGTTCGGCGATTGCAACGCCATCTGTATGCCAGACCGGGAACTTTTCAGCCCATGTGTTATATATATATATATTTCACTTTTGACATAACTGTTTATAAATTACATTATTCAGTATACTTAAAATTATAATAGTGTTTTGAACTTTTTATAAGATTTAATCATAATACCTCTGCTAGGAAAAATTTGGTGAAAAAATATTAATTTTTAGATATTTTGTGTGTTAAAAATATTGTGTTTGTCTTATGCTCAGAGATAAATATTGAGCACATTTCATTTTTTTTAAATAATTTATTTTTCTGCTAAAGCTTTAAAATGTTTTATATATTATATAAAATATATATCCCATGAACGTCTATAATTTTGGTGGGAAAATATTGATATTTAGGATATAAAAGACCTGTTTGAAATTAAGAAAAAAATTATCGACAATTTTTTTTCCAAAATTTTAAATTGTGCTTCAATTTTGAAATCTTGAAATGTTAAATAAATTATATTTACGTAGTTTGTGTTATATTTTGATGTATTCACAATGATTTGTAGGATATAAAGTGCTCAATTATTTGTTTTTCAGTTTTTACAACTTTATACATGGTTACAAATTATTTTAATTATTACTTAAAAATATCCCAGTGTTTTGAAATATATGTAAGATTTGTTGATCATGATTCCTGTTGCTTGGGGGCAGTATCGAATTTTATCCAATTAAAGAACGACTCGGATATAATAGCAATCTAAAATGGAGGCAATAATATATTATGTCAATTGGTTTGCTTAGCTCAGCTGACACCGGCAGCGTCACGTGACTACTCTAAATTGAAGAAGCGCTGTAGTCCGTCTTTCTCGTTAGCCCCGGTTCCTAGGGTGTGACGTCAGTTAAAACTGAGTTACTCTCATAGGCTAAGCATTGTTGGACTGAATATATAGACGGTAAGGAGGCCATGGGCACCGCGCCGTTTGATGGTCCCGCTACGGGGGCAGTTGCCTACTAAAAGAATTTGATATTTCAGACTGTATGAGTCATCATAGCCCAGACTCACTATTTATTATCTTTTTTCAGATATTGCTCAAAAGCTAAATTCACTTGTCAGATTTGATTAAAAAAGAAACACAAGCAGTAAATAAATACTTCAAGTACAGAAATTAATAATTATCAATAATATTTGATAAATCGTTGCTATTATAACGTTTTCAAAGTGATACGTATGTATCATTAATGAGTATGAAAAAGAAAAGAAGTCAATATAGCAATAAAATCAATCGTATTTCAATAGAAAATATAAAACGATTTTTTTTTTTAGAACAAACTTATTGACTTTAAATTCTAGAAGCTAGATTGCCCACCGATTTTTCAAATGCTGTTAAAAAAAATTACGTGTTTGTTTTGTCTTACTTACTGTGTCACGCTAAACTTTCCATGTTCATTAGCTTCAAAATTGCCGTTTGTTTTTCGTTACCGATTTCTAACTAAGAAAATATTAATTTCGTGCTTATAAAGACACAGTACTCTAAGACAGAACAAATTTTATTCGAAGTTTTGAACTAGTCAAAAAGAACGCCGTTGAGATTATTAATGAAAGTATGTTCATTATATTTTACTTATACCAATAATATTAGATAAGTTTGCTGTATAAATAACAATGTCCCAATATACATCGTTTCGGGCTGTTCAAATCCGAGTTTGATGAATGAGAGCCTATATATCGCTCATCACTCTAATGTAAAGTATCAGACCCTACCCGTATCAGACCAATGTCGCCCTGATTTCTGGTGAAAAAATTTAAGTAAACCTGAAATTTGTAAAGTTTTATATCTATTAACTGAATTTATATGAATTTAAATTTTTAAATGAAATATTCGCGAAAACATATTAATATTTAGTAGTAAAAGGGTTTGTAAGATGATATTTTCTTGTTTTTTAACTAACAAATTTTCATGATATTATTTCTGTAACAAAGACGACAAGAAATGAAGATATTTAATAAGAATAGTAACTTACCTTACATTCACACAAACTCTTCAGCATTTTATTTTTTTATTCAGACGTCCAACATGTTTGCTTAGATCACATATTTCAAATTTTTGCATTGGTACCCATATAAATACATACAAAAAATTTTAGAAAAAAACCACAAAAAATTTCAAAACGTGGGGCGGAGCTACACAGAGTTTAGTATTTAAAGCAAAAGGATAATTCTCCCTAAACATTGTCCTTTTTTTTCTTGCTATGATCGGGATTTTTTTGCCCCGGTTGCTAGCGAGGCTAACGAAAAAGAAAGGCCACCGCGGTGCTTTACGCGTATCTTTTTTACAGACCGCGGGAGTCACGTGATGCTCGAATCCACCAATGCAGGCTAGGGCTCCTATAATACAAGCTGAATCATCAAGCATTTTGATGCCCACTTACCGTTTGTTGCCCATTGTTGCCTATGAGGCGAGAAATGTTTAAACGATTATCGAGTTACAAAATCGCTTAAAATGGACGGTTGTTTCGCATAAAATTGTTCTAATCTGTCAAGGAGTGGATTTAGAATATTTAAATCCCATATAAATGAAGAAAGGCGGAATAATTTGTCTATAAATGCTAGAAGAATAGATCAGGATTGAAGAATTTCGCCAAATGCCACGCCGACAGATCACTTGTATAGAATAAACCGGTTCTTCGAGTGCGATATGGTATATTGGAAGACGGGTGAGAAAAGTCTAATTGTTAAAGAGAGAGAAAAAAGATCTTATACACCCCCCATGTCTAGAAACTCCATCTTATTTATTTTTTGGGTGGGTGGAGTTGGGGGGGGGGGGTTATTTAGATAGTTAAATTCATTTACTGTTGTTAAAAAGTGTAGAAAAGGGACTTTCTTTAATCGAATTTTAAACATTTCACTTTACACTTGGAATTTTGCGCGCGGGGGGGGGGGGGGGTCAGAAAGAAAAAGCTAAAAGTTGAGAATAGGGTGGGGGGGGGTGCGTGATTGATATGATTATATATTTCTTGTTTGAAAAAAGTTACAAACACATAAGAAAAAGAATTAGAAATTTTTAATTTCATCAGCTGCAGAAAGGGGGGGGGAGATTTTTTATTTTTTTGTCAGGAAGGGGAAATTTTGACGTTCATTATTTATTTACTGACTGTTATTGTAAAATTACAAATAGGGCAGAAATTCTTTTAAATTAAAGAGTTTTGAAAAAACAAATTTTCTATATATTTTCTATATATTTTTAATTGAAAGAGTTTTGTTTAATGTGGTTTTCAAATTCCCTGCTCAGGAGCGCAAAACTTTTTGACATATTTTCTGACTCATTTTTGAACGAAAAGGAATAAAATTGGCAGAACTGACTATTGAAGCGATTTGGAATCGAATAGCGTTTTCTAGTTTTCGACAAATAAATTATTTATCGAGTAATAAGCGATCATTGTCATGTGACGACAAGCTTTTCCCTTTCTCGCGCTGCCGCGTCGGGAATTCGATTCAAACCGTCCACTTTGACAGTATTTTCTGAAAGATCTTAAGAAGACCTGTTCATTTTATGTGTTTTTTGAACAAAAATGAATTCAGAAATGTGTCAGAAAATAGTTTCTTTGGATTTGAGAACAGAAGGGATGAGGCGAGATCGGTAATTTCGAAAAGGGGGAATTTAAATAATTGGTCATTTATTGTTGCAATAAAGTAATAAATGAGTAGACAAAAAAAAAGTTTTATAAATTTTAAACTTTTACGTACTGGGTTGGTTGAAATTTTTGGATTATAGGGTTGTGTGTGTGTGTGGGGGGGGGGGGGGGTAGAAATTGAGATAACATTAAAAGAAAACAGAAATTATTATTCGAAACGCGGAAGGTTCTCATTCTTCATCAGTATTATTTTTTTTAATAAGTATTATTTTACATGCGATTAAATTGTAAAAATTGAATATCTAGCATACGAAATTTATTCCCTAGAATATCAGCATTTTAAGACTCTTTTATTAATAACAAATTATATCACAACTTAACTTCATACTGAAAGTAATAAAAATATAAGAGTCCAATGCATGTGAATATATATATTCACATTAAATCAAATTTAGAATTAGTTACATTTATATTGTCATTCTTAATTATTCATGTAAAGCAAAGCAATAAATATTAATTGATAAAAATTAATTTTTTATTTTAATATATTATTATACAAAAGCATAATTACATGTTTTTTTTTTTTACTTTTTAATGTATGGCTTATTTATTCTTATATTTTTGCATGTGATTAAGTAACTAAATTCACTCGCCATCTACGCGATAAGACGCCGAGTCAGGCCTCCGCTTGAGCAACTAAATGGAGGCGTGAGCCAGCCCGGTATATAGGAGCCTTAATGCAGGCGTACGAAAGGAGCATCACTTCACACTAGCGGTCTGTATAAAAAGATAAGTGGAATGAACCGCGGTAGCCTGTCTTTTTCGTTAGCCTCGGTTGCTAGGGTGTGACGTCAGTTAAAACTGACTTATTCTCATAGACGAAGCATTGTTTAACCCTTTCAGGGGCAAGCAATTGTGTTCCTGTAACGTCGAATTCACACCGGTATTTACGAAATAATTTAGTTCAAAATAAGGAAAAGCAATTTTTCAACTTTTTTCGTCAAAGTTTAAAAAGTAAAATTTAATTAAATGTTTCTGGTTTCAATTGCATTAAAATTAGATGGGATATAATATATCCCACCGCCCCTCAAATGTTAACAGAATATATAGACGGTAAGGAGGTCATGGGCACCGCGCCGTTTGAAGGTCCCGCTACGGGCGCAGTTGCCCAATAATAGAATTTGATATTTCAGACTGTATGAGTTATCATAGCTCAGACTCACTATTTATTATCAAATATGCAACATGTTTGCCTAGATCACATATTTTAAAATTGTGCATCGGTATCCACATAAATATTTACAAGAAAAGATCTAGAAATAAAAAGATAAACTTCAAAATGTAGGGCGGAACTACACAGTGTTTAGTATTTAAAGCAAAAGGATAATTCTCCTTAAACATTGCCCTATTTTCTTGCTATGATCGGGATTTTTTTTAAGTAGATATCTAGGACAGTAAGCAATTTAAAAAAAAAATCCATATTTGTACATGTTATTGAGGAGTGTATATTTTATATTGGATCTAATAGAAGTATTCAGATACATTAATGTATTTAGGCATGAGTTTTTTGGCTGTTTTCGAATATATGCGAATCAAATTGTAGTATGTATTGTAAAGCACGCATTAGTTACTTTTCCTATACAGAGAAAATAACGCGAATTCCATTCTTTACCAATATGATTATTTATTGCTTAAGATACAGTTCAGTGATTGTTCACTAGTTTAGTCAGAAATCATTACAAACAGCTTTTACTAGGCTATTTAACACGAATAGGGCCAGCTTTATATCGCTAAATATTCTTTATTGCACTTCAAAATAATGACACTAGAAAATAATGCATAAAGAATGCGCGATGTTATATTTTAGAGGGGTGGATTAGAGATTGAACCAAGTTTTTATATTACATTTCCGTCGCGTAATTTAAAAAAAAAAAAAAAAACATAAAAAGCAAAAAAGGAAAAAGTTCTAGCCAAACAATTTCGGCCCATAAGTTGTAATCGAAGAAAGATGCATCTTTACATAGTAAACTGGCAGCTATAAATACTAATGTTAAATACCCACAGAACTGCTTCATATTCGGTAAATTTTAAGAATATATTTCCTATTTGTTTACTATTCATTTTATGAGATACTTACAAAATGTACTTTTACATATGTATAAAATATCTTCTATATTCGATTATAGAGTAATTACTCTATACTACTTTTCCCCGCTTTCAGTCGCTTAGCAAAATTAATTTTTACTTTCCAGCATAAGTAATTTGCTTTTTGGCAGTCTTTTTCTCACGTCTGCCAACTTATAATCAGAGCTCGTGCAAGTTCTCATATTTTAAATATGCGACACATATATGGATATCATATCTTAAATATTTATAACCTATCTTAATTTTTTTCCTAAAATTTCCCCGTTTTATTTCGCTACATTTCCTCTTAAATAATGTTTTTTTTTCCCTTCCTTTCATAAAATACTATTAAAATTCCACACGTCATTATTTTCATTTTCGTTTTGGAATTGCGCCAGTAATATTTTCTCTTTCGTGTATTTCAAATTCGAAACAACTTATTCTGATTAAGGTTCTAGAAACATTTTTTCACTATTTTTGCGAGGGGGGCGGGGAATACTTTGATCATGTTTATGCTTACGGGGTGGATAGATTAATTGAGGTTTAAAGTTGGATAAATTTCATTTGTAGTGCGTATTTTTGAGGCCGTCCGCTAGGAGTTTAAAACCAGTTGCACAAGATCGGAACAGAATTTGTTGAGTTTTATCGTCTGCTACAAATGGCTATTGCTCAAGAAGAGATGACACTTATTTATATAGAATTTCGATGTTGACGTGAATTAAATAAAGTCATGTTGTTGTTACAAATGCAGCCACGTTTTTGAAAGGTAAAAAATAGATGTAATTATTATACAAAAAAAATTTAGATGTAAAAAAACTGAGAGTGGATAGATGTGCAGCAAAGTTGCAATTAAAATCCACGCTAGAGGACGAGACGACGCTAGAGGAAAATGAAGGTGCTAATGTACAGAATTTAATTGCATTATTTAGTTACAAATTAAATTCTGCTAGATACGAATTATATTCTGCTAGAACCTTTGTGAATTTTGATTACCCTTCCCTTTTTTTCTTCCTATCTAAAAAGTTGACTCCCTGTGGGTGTCTACTGATGCTACGGATAAGAAAATTTTAATTAATATTATATTTCTCTAAGATATTGTTTTAATTTAAAATAATGACTATATTAGGTTACCTAAAGTTATCCTCCCCAATTAATTACTTTGCACCAATCACTTTTAGGAAAGTAAACACATATATATATATATATCTAGATAATTCCAATAATTTTTTTATAGTAGAAAGTGTTATAATGTAATGTATCAGATTAGATAAATAATTCAACATAATTTGGAAAAGTTATTTTGCAAATGTACAGCACGTTACACGAATTTTGATTTATAAACTATAATAACTCAAATAACTCTTATAAACTCCAAAAACGCGGACTAAACTCTTTTTAGTCGACGTGACTAAAAAATTTTAGAACCTTAAGGCAGAAGATTTTTCAGAAAATACTTTCAAAATGGTCATTATGATCCGAATTCCCAACTCGGCAGTGTAAGAGTTGGGTTGGGTTGATTATTGACGGCCAATTATCTACACTAGGGATATAGGCCCGGGGGGAGTGCCCTTCGTGGGGGGTCTTTCTAATGGAACCTAATCCGTATTTACATATGGATAAATCCACGGCTCGAAGAAAACCACGAAAACTCCGAACGATTAGGCCGACGGGCGCGATTGGGATCGAACCCAGCACCTCCCGTCTACCAGCTTCGAGAGCACAACCTCTCAGCCACTGGTGGGGCTCGGCAGTGTAAGAAAGGGGAAAACTTGTCGTCACGTGACAATAATCGTTGTATCTCGATAAGAAATGCATTTATCAACAATTGGAAAACGTTATTTGATTCCAAAGTGCTTCAACAGTCAGACCTGCCAGTTTTATACTTTACGTTTAAAAATGTGGCAGAAAATGTGTCAGAGAGTTTCCCGTTGCTGAGCAAGGAATTAGAGAACTACTTCAAGAAATGCTGCATATTTATAAAATACATTTACCCTAAATTATGATCGATATATTGAAGTAGAAAAATGTATTTTTGTTTAGTTGACATCTTTAAAAAAAAGGCGGCTAAGCAGCTGATGAGTGGCATCACTTCGATAAAAGAGGGTGAAGCTGTGAATACGATAAGTTATCGTAAACTTAACTTAGAAAATTGAAGCATTAAATACTATTAGTATTTTTAGTTCCAAAGCTATTGAAATAAGTAGCCGTTTTATAAAATAAGCATTTTTATGGAAGGGCATCATTTTATACGAAAATTTAACTGTTCAGTCAAAATTTTCGTTACCTAACATTACACAGAAAAGAAAAGAAATCAATATATCGAAAAAAATTAACCGTATTACAATAGAAAAATATGCGGCGATTTATTTTTAAAATGATCAAATTGATTGATTGAAAATTATAGAAGCTATAGTGTGCACCGATTTTCAAAAACTTGTTAGGAAAAAAAACGCGTTTAAAGTTTTTGCCACGTTTTACGCACTGCGACTCACTATATTTTCTATGTTCAATAGCTTCAAAAATGTCGTTTGTTTTTCGTTATCGATTCCTGACTAATAAAACATCGGTTTCGTACTCATAAAGTGCTACAAGAGCTCTTTTTCATACTTTTGAACTTGTAAAAGTCCATCTGGTTAAGCATACTAAATGAAACTTTTAACACTCTAAGTAAAATCTAATCAAACCAGTCAATTTAATAAATAAATTATATTAAACATTAATGTCCCATTTCTTTGGTATATTCCACACAAGAAAACTTACCATACTTAAAATAATCAGCGAAAACCTATACGGTTTTCCTCATTGTGTTGTAAATGGTTGTCATCCATCTGGTACAGTTTGGTGGGGATTTTATGTGTTGGAAAATCACTACATATTTTTAAATTGCCAATGATACTTTATTCTTATTCTCAATATCTGAAGAAATTCATATAATTGTAGAGATTTATGGAAAGCTTCCTTAAATATAGGTAGGTCATTTTATTAAGAGTGGGAAGTAACGTTTCTTAGAGTATTACTTGAGAGAACGACTTGATAGTCTTGTCCAGTAATTAAAAATACGGCCACTCTGTACTACTGCATGCGTTGACAAATGTAAATATTTATTGTTAGTCCCATAACCATGTGGTCTCTTGTTTAATATTATTATTATTTTACGCAGTTTAATATTATTATTATTTTATGTATGTAAAAACAAAACTTTGTAATAGACATTTAACCCACTTAATGCTATGCTAGAATTATAAAAATTAGGTTCATTGGTGTGTTTCCGATGACAATACACAATTTTAATATTTTAAAACTAAATCATACATTAATTTTAAGCTATTTTTCCGTTAGCCAGCCAAACGGGATAAATCGCCTAATATTCTCTGACACTCGAACAATTGTGTACGAGTTGAAGAAACAATGGATTTAATCATTCACCAACAAACACTCAGCAAAATATGCGAAATGTCCGTGAAACTGAAACAATGAAACATTTTAAAGGCTACACATTTACGCTACACATTTTTAAGTTTCTAATGACACTTTATTGTTATTCTCAAATCGAAAGGAATTCATATAATTTTAGAGATTTTCAAAAGCTTCCTTAAATATAAGGAAGTTTATTGAGAGTGGGAAGTAATATTTTTTAGAGTATTACTCTAGAGAACGACTTGAAAGTCTCATCAAGTAATTAAAAACAAGGTACTCTGTACTACTACATGCATTGCCAAATGTAAATATTTATTATTAGTCGCATAACCATGTGGTGTCTATTTTTATTATTTTTAAACGCAACCTAGATTTATGTATGTAAAGACACAATTTTGTAATA
The DNA here is from genome assembly GCA_963931845.1 of Maratus michaelseni. Taxonomy (NCBI): domain Eukaryota; kingdom Metazoa; phylum Arthropoda; class Arachnida; order Araneae; family Salticidae; genus Maratus; species Maratus michaelseni. The sequence goes on from OZ007599.1 coordinate 59,413,838, forward strand.
GACTTTGAACCCACTTCCTGCTATGATAGAAAGATAAAAATTAGTTTCACTGGTGTGTTTCAGATGACAATACAGAATTTTAATATTTTAAAACTTAATCATACATTAATATATAAATTTTAAGGTATTTTTTCGTTAGCCCGTCACAGGTGATTAATCGCCTAATATTCTGTGACCCTCGAACAGTTTTATACGAGTTACAAGAACAATGGATTTAATTACTCACCAATAAACAATCAGCATAATATGCCAAATGTCCCTGAAACTGCATCAATGAAACATTTTAAAGGCTGAAAAGTATAAAATAAGTTTTAATTAACACTGATAAACAAAAATTTACTTTTTATTTTTTTCTTAAATTTAAAGCTAATATTCCAATTATATACACTCTTAAGTAAATAAAAATGATACTAGAAACTTTTACTTGGTTCTTATTTTTTTTTAAACGAAGGATATGTATTTATAGGTTATTACGATATATCACAATTTAGGGGATCGTAAAATAATGGATAATAATAATACATAAATGTTAAATTTACCAGCAGTATGCTTGCACATAGTTTATACACATTTTCCACATATTTTACGCAGCTGAACACAATTTGAGTACATTAGTACCTATTTTTGCGTTTATATTTATGTCCAGTATCTTCTCTCTTGAGGAACCAACAGTAATCGGCAAGCATTGCTGCAATACATTGCGATCGATAACGAAACTCCATAGCAGAAATTTGTTGGTGAAATAGTTCACCATGCTCGTCGCTAATTGCTCCCATATTATCTGGGAAAATGTCAATGTGAGAGTGCAAGAAATGAAGCTTTAATAACAGGTGACAATTTAGCTTTTTAAAATTGTTTACCATATTTAGAACAAGACACTTGTAATTTGTAGCTTTGTTATTCCCTAAGAAATTGTGCACAATGTCCTTGAAGGAAAGTCATGCGTCTTTTTCCACCGTCGTAAGAATACTTTCAAACTGGACATTTTTCATAATTTTCCGAATGTCTGGAACTACAAATACACCTTCCTTTATTTTGGCATACGATATTGATGGGAACAAGTTTCGGATAAATGCAAATGCTCTACCGTACCGATTAAGAGCTTTCACAAAAACCTTTATCAATCCCAACTTGATATGGAGTGATGGGAGTAATATGTCCACTGTACAAGAGGTTGGTTAATTATATTTTATCACCAAGTTCTAGAGACTTTCGAGAAGGCCACGTTTGTACACAATAAAGTTTATCTTTTGAACGATTGTCCCATTCGCAGAAAAAGCATGACTATTTCGTGTAACCTAGTTGTATTCTCAGCAGAATAGAAAATACTTTGAAGTCAGCAAAAATTTTCCACTTAAAATCATTGTACTTAACACAAGTAATAGTTTCTTTTCCCCCTGAAGCATATCCTACAGGAATGGAGTTATATTTATTTCCAATGTGAAGGAGTACTGCTTTTAGACTCACCTTAGACGCATCAATAAAAAGTCGCCATTTCTCTGGTTTATGGCATAGATCTAAAGATGCCATAAGGCTTGGAATGTCGTTGCAAAAGTATATTTCACCATCTTTTTCATAAAAACGTATGAAGTCTTTATGCCTGTCACGGTATATAGAAATACGTACATCACTAGCCAACACATTCCACTCCTGAAGTTCTGATTCTAGAAATTCGGCTTTATTCTTGCTTAACCCCAAATCACACACAAAAGTCATTCAATTCTACTTGCGTTATCATATGAGACTTCAAATATTTCTGTGGTGGAATGTAATCTATTTCTGTTTCACTTTCATGACTACAAGATGGCATGCATTCTTCATCAACTGAAAGACTGTAGTTTACATGCGGCTGTGACACAGGAAGCACGTCACTGTGAGGTATTGGCCTCATAACAGAATCAATGTTGGGATACTGAATATGCTTCTGCTTCTTAAAATTAATTCCTTTTGGTGTTGGAGTCATACAAAAATATTAATCTTCTAAATGATCTCTAGGTTCTTTTCAGATCATTGGTATAGCGAAAGGAATTGGAATCATTTTTCCCTTAATCCACTCTCAAAGTCGGGAAAAACAGCGCAAACAACAAAAGTGTGGTGCCCATGGCTTATCGTGATCGCCAATTTCGCATCCAAAAAATGTTTATAGGCAATTTTAATTAAAGATGTTTCATCTGCGAGTAGTGCTCATAAATTTGCCACAAATATAGCAAAAACTATCACTAGAATTTACACACTTACGAGACATTTTAAAAGCACCCGTTCGTCAGCTAATTAAATGATACAATGATAATTTTTTTTATAAAGGACCAAGAAAAATTTTCATGCCACCATAATGTCTGACGAAAACATCATATTGGCGCTTAGATACATTATAAGTAGCAGATATTTGTTCAGTTTCAGGGTCATTAGACTGTAGATACAAAGTAGTTTAAACGGCAATAAAATAACATAATGAGATATATTTAAACACAAATATCTCCGAAACGGAAACCAATTTCACCTTTTTGTGAATATTTCCTAAATTCCCAAGGGTATGGTTACTTAAATCTGTTAAAATTTTCCAAGAAAAAATTCCTTGTTTATCAGTGTAATAAGTAAAGAGTGCAATATTTAAAATAATAATAACAATAAAAATAATAAAATAACATATTCTTTCAATTAATAGTTTAATATTAATTAATTTATGATTATACGTTGAGAATTCAAATTTAGAAATCTAAAAGTGATAGTTTAAATAATGTTTAATTCTTTTCTTGTCTGTTTTCCAATCTTAAAAAAGATACACAGCAAATTGTGTACATTTTGTAATAAATTCCCTTGCTTGTGCTTTCTACTAAGAGTTAAAAGAAAACAAAAAGAATTTTTATAATCGAGTTTGGCGCACACGTCTAAATAATGTATTGTAAAGGAAACTTTTTCGGGAAAACATGTATTGCAGTCAAAAAATTAGGCGTGATTTTCAAGTTGATCATTGAAGGCTTATAAAGGGGTGTTTTTAAAAAAACATATATTTCTTTTTATACTTTTTATTTAACCCCCCGTTTCCGTACTGTGCTCATACATATAAAATTAAATTTTCACGTGGTTGATAGCAGTGTGCTGGATGTCGTCATGTAAAGTGCATAGCTGGATAAAAAGGAGCTCTACATGCCATTGAACAATCGACTCTATTATTCTGCGATGTTGTTGTTTAACCAACAATACATTCCATTTTTACAACCACTGGTAAATACAATATTACTAGAAAAAAAAAATTTTTAATTAAAAAAAACCCCATTTTTCTGAAAAAAAAATTACATCGAATTCCATATAATCAAAATATGTTGCAGAATTCATAAAGATGTATAATTAGCTACTTTCATGATATTCATGAAAGAAACTTGATGTTTTAAAAAAATAATAGTAGTACCATACTTTATATTAAAAAAACACCCAGCATTTGAGTGATTTATTCATATAGTCAACATATTTGCTAGCATAACATATTTTTAAATTTTGCATCGGTACCACATAAGTTTTCGCATTCGAAGCTTAAGGATAGTCAACCTAAAAATTGCCTTAATCAGAAATTTTTTAAGTAGATATTTATGACGGTAATCCATTTCAAAAATCAATGTTTATACATGTTATTGAGACGTGTATATTTTATGTCGGGCTTAATAGAAGTATTTAGATACAAATACATTATTGTATTTCGGCGTGTTTTTACTTTCTTCTATCTTTACAAGAAGAAAGTATTGGATTCATGATAATTTTCGACTTCCGGTTTTAAACCGATTTATACGTTTTAGAAGGTCCTGAACACGATTTGACTGTATTTAGAAAATGTCATTCTGTGAGTCTGTCTGTCTGTCTGTCTGTCTGACTGTATGTGACAAATATTTTGTGCGTGCTCTATCTCAAGAACTAATGCGCGAAATTTAATAAAACTTTATATTCAGTTAGTCCCTGATATAAATGGGTGCTGATTAGTTTTTGGTAAAAATCGTCCAATAGGTGGCGCTGCTATGCTGCATTTTTCGCAATTTCCGTAATAGCTCTATCTCAAGAGCTAATGCACTTATTTTCATCAAACTTCAGATTCAATTACACCTTGACATAAAAAGACGCTGATTTCGTTTTGGTGTAGATATCTCAACAGATGGCGCTGCTAATCTATTCTTTTTATTATTATCACGATAACTATATTTCAAGAACTAATGTACGGATTTTCATCCAACTTCAGATTCAGTTAGACGTTGACATAAGTTGTTGATTAGGTCTAAATCTCCCAACAGGTGGCGCTGTTATGCTAAATTTTGCATGATTTACACGATTTTAGCAATAGTCCTATCTCAAGAACTAATGCACGGAATTTACTAAAACTTTTCGATTCAGTTATACCTTGATATAAATTGGTGCTCATTCTTTTTAGTCTGTGTGAGATAGAAGAAAGTTTTGGGATTGACACATCCGACTAGTTTAAATGTGTTTTCGAATATATGATAGTAAAATTGTAGTATGTACTGTAAAACGCTCATTAGTTGTTTTTCTTATACAGTGAAAATAACGGGAATTCAATATATTACGTATATCAGTATTTATTGCTAGAGATATATTTCAGTGATTGGATTTCACACATTGTATTTAACACAAGAGGCTATTTAACTCGAAAGAAGAACCCACTTAAATAACCTAAATTTTCTGCATTGATATGTACAGTATAAAATAATGCATACGACATGCGCGGTATTAAAATTTATAGAGGTGGAGTAGAGATCTAACAAAGTTTTTCTATTGCATTTCCGCCGTCTAATTAAAATAAAAGCACGTAAAAAACAAAACAAATAAAAGGATAGAGTTATTGCCAAAAAATTTTGTTCCGTAATTTGGTACCTAAGAAAGATGCATCTAAAATACATAGTAAACTGAAATATAATTTAAAGATATTAGTATTATTAATGTTAAATACCCACTGAAATGCTTCATATTCGATAAATTTTAAGAATATATTTATTTTTTGTTTACTGTTAGTGTTGTGTCATACTTACAGAAGGTATTTTTACAAATGTACAAAGTTTTTTTTTTTGTATTTGAGTATAGAGTCCTTACTCTCATCTACTTTTTCGCCGCTTTCAGTCACTTAGGAAAATTAATTTTTATTTTCCAGCATAAGCAATTTTATTATCCTTGGTTTTTGTCTGTCTTCTTGTCATATCTACCAACTTGTAATATTAGTTCGTACTTGTTCTCATATCTTAAATATCATACATATATGTGGTATCATATCTTAAATGTTAGCTTATCTTAACTTTATTCTAAAATTTTCCCATTTAATTTTACTATATTTCGTTTTAAATGATATTATTCTTTGTTTCTTTTATCCACAATATCAGTATAATCAATGATAAATATCTTCGACTATGAAAAATTTTGAGGGTTTTCAAAAATTGTTTACATTTTTTTCGAAAGAAACCAGTCATAGCTAACATATTTTCTCAGATTACGTGATAATTAAATACAGCGAAACCTCCCTGAAAGACCACCTCTATAAGGAGACCACCTCTCATAAAGACCGTTTATTTATGGTCTAAAATTTTTGGCTATAAGCTCAAAGTTAATTTTCCTCCATTAAAGGACCACTATTTCCAGTTTCCCTCCCTGAAAGACCACTTTTCAGTCGAAGAGTAGAATTACTTTCCTTTGTTTGGGGAAATCTCGAAATTCCACTCATCTCCTGAAAGCACACTCAGTAAGTTTGCTTCCTTAGACCTGATGAATCATGGTCATTTCTTCTCCCCCCCCCCGTTTAAGAGGAAAACGCCGGGTCTCATGCATGTTTCATGTGGCTATGGTTACGGAAAGATAAGTTTGTGTTGGTGGGAGAAGGGCTATTGTCGCCTTTCCTGGACCTGGAATTAAGTAACAGACACCTGTAAAGTGCAGGAGTATTTTTGTAACGGTTAAGTGTGTGTGTGTGGGGGGGGGAGGGGCTTCTATTTCATGTCAAGAAACACTTGTTGAAATCAATAGATTGATAGAAAGTTCCATACCTGCTAGAGATGATACTAATATTAAAAATTTGTTTAAAGAGATCAAAGAATGTTTAGAAACAAAAATTGTTATTGAGAAATTGTTAAAATCAAAGCAAACTACAATTAATTCCTTCTTTAAAGCTGTATAGACATGAAATATAATAAAAAAATTCAATAACATATTTTTTTGTAACATGTATTTCACGAAACTTTGCTTTACCCATCACCTCTATTCAGAGACCACCTCTCTAAAAGACCAATTTTTTATGGTCTAATGGGTGGTCTCCTTAGAGAGGTTTCACTGTATATGCTATCCTGATATATGCTTGTTTTTAAAATATTGAATTTTTTTAATCATTTTTTTTAATGAAATATACGAGAATTTTACACTATTCCTCTATTTGTTAATAAAATACCATTATTTTCCCCTTTTGCCATTGCTTATAGTTGCAGTGTCAGCTAATAAAAATGTATGTGGAAATCACGTGATTTGTTAATGTAAGGAAATCTAGGAATGTTATTTTATCGGAAAAATGCTGAGAATTTCGAAGGAAAGATAATTTTGGCCGATGATCCAGCAATGAAAAAGTTCGGGATGTTACGGAGAGAAAAAAAAATATTAATAAGCGTAAACCGTGCGCATTATTCAGTTACAAACTAGGTTCTGCTAATTGCTAGTAGTCACATTTTGAATATGATTTATAGTCCACCTCTAATATGGAAAAAATATACTTCTGCAGTTTCTATACTTTACCCTTATGAAAATAGTTCACAGATCTGTATAGAAATCCATACAATTCTTTAAAAGAATACTATTTCTATAGAGTTTTGAGGAGTTCTATAGAATACTTTTTCTATAGAAAATGTTGTAAATGCCTTGCCAAATGTAAATATTTATTGTTAGTTGCATAACCATGTGGTCTCTTCTTGTTCTTCCTCTTTAAAAAAAAAAAAAAAAAAAAAAAAACGGAACCTGGTTTTATTTACCCATCATATAGGGTAAATCTTGTAATCGTTTTGAAAATCGAAAAAAAAAAATAATGACGGATTTATATGTTTCAGACACTGAAAATCCCGAAAAACATGTTTTTAGAAAAAAAAATCGCCATCCGGCTGTCTGTCTCTGTACGCTCTTTCTCCCGAACAAATTGAGATAGAGACTTGAAATTTGGTATGTACTTAGTATGTAATAATGACAAGAAGCCTATTGAATTTCAGTAATCTCGATTTTCCGGAACTATTTTTTGCGGACTCTCGAAATAGTCGTTCTGATAAAAGGTATATAAAAATTTTCGAAATTGTTTGTCTTAGTGAATATGAAAGACAATAAAAAACATAAATTTTGCATATAGAATGAAGTCGATCGGATAATGAGTTGTCGAGATATTTGTAATCCTATTTGCCACACTCTTCGATTTTTCATGGCCCTGTATTTCATTCAAATTTCAATTCAAAGATATATTTTAATTGGAAATGAGACGCTTAATCCGACGCAGTAAACTGTTAGTTAATATGATAATCATTTTTGAAGTCATTTTCATATTTTATATTATGCATATCCATAATGGGTAAGTATTACGGTAGCCCCCGAACGACTAGTTTGTATGTAAAGATGGAATTTTGCAATTGATTTTTAATCCACTTCCTGCTAAGCTAGAATTAAAAAAAAAATTACGTTCACAGGTGTGTTTCTGATGACAATATACAATTTTAATATCTTTAGAAATTAATCGTAGTTAATATATTAATTTTAAGGTATTTTTCCCTTACCCCGCCACATGTGATCGCCCAATATTCTCTGTAACTCGAATAATTGTGTACGGGTTAAAACAAAAGTGGAATTTTAATTATGCGTCAATAAACGCTTGCCAAAATAGGCCAAATGTCTGTGAAACTGCAGCAATGAAACAGTTTAAAGCTAAAAATTAGTAAGCAAATTATAAATATTAAATGAAGAGTGTAATATTGATATATATATATATATATATATATATATATATATATATATATATATATACGCTATCAATTAATAATTTAATATTTATTAATTTACGATTATACGTTGAGAAATCAATTTAGAAATCTAAAAATAATAGTTTAAAGTTAATTTTTTCCCTATTTTCCATATTTAAGAAAGATGTACAGCAAAAATTGTATATTTTTAGTAAATTCCCTTGCCTGTGCTTTCCACCGGGCGTAAAAAAATAAAAAATAATAAAAAATAAAAAAATTATAATCGAGTTTGGTGCCCACGTCAAATTAATGTATTGTAAAGGAAACTATTTGGATGAAAACATGAATTGAAGTAAAAAAGAATTAGGCGTGATTTTAAAGATGATCATTGAATCTTATAAAAGAATGTTTTTTAATAATTTTACTTTTATATACTTATTTTATAATATCTGGTTTTGGTATTGCGCTCATACATACAAAATTAAGTTTTTACGTGGTTGATAGGAGTGTGCTGGATGTAGTCATCTAAAATGTATAGCTGGATAAAAATGGGCTCTACATGCCTTTGAACTAATCATCCTTTTATTCTTCGATGTTGTTGTTTAGCGAATAATACAATTCCCCTTCACAGTCTCTTGTAAATACAATATTACTATAAAAAAAATTTTTGAATGAGGGAAAAAAAGCCATTTTTCTCAAAAACATGGCACCGAATTCCATGAAATGAAAATATGTTATGGGACATACAATTAGCAAATTTTTATGATGATATTTCCGTAACAAATATAACAAAAAACGATGATATTTAATAAAAATAATGAGAGTAACATACTTAATATTAAAAAACAATATCTTAGCATTTAATTTATATTCTACTTGTTTGCTTACATCACATATTTTAAAATTGTGCATCGCTTCCCACATGCCTACAAATAAATGTTTAAAAATAGAGAAAAAAATTAAAATATGGGGCGGAGTTATTCAGTTTTTTTTCATGCTAAGCTTAAAAAAAAATTCACCCTAAAATTGCCCCCTTTTTTCTGCTATGATCGTAATTTTTGAAGTAGATATTTATGACAGTAATCAATTTTGAAAAATCGATGTTTATACACGTTATTGAAGAGTGTAGATATTTTATGTTAGGCTGAAGTATTCAGATACAAATACATTATTTTATTTAGGCGTGTTTTTGTAGTATTTAATACGCCATTTAGTTATTTTTTCTATACAGTGAAAATAACGGGAATTCCGTATATTACCTATCTGAGCATTTATTTCTTGGAGTATATTTCTTTCAGTGATTGTATTAACGCATTTTACAAGGAGTGGAAAGCCCCCTTTATATCACTAAATTTTCTGCATTAACATGTACAATGAAACGAATAATGTATAACATATAAACATATGCGCAATATAAAAATTTTATAGGTGCGGAATAGAGAGAAGATTTTCTAATGCATTTCCGGAGTCTAATCAAAATAGATACAATTTGCATATACACACACACAAACACAATATTTGCTCGTATTCTAATAAAACATCAGGAAAATTACTTTTATTTTTACATTATTTTTAGCTATTCTGTGGAATAACTTTTGTCACAAACATTTGACAATTTATTATAACGCAAAAACTTGATTTTTAGTTAATAAGCATGTTACACAAAATTATTATGGTGTGACATTTTGAATAAAAATGTACTATGTTGCAGAATGTATCATTTATCTTACTTTTCAAGACCTTAGATAATTTATACAAATGCATTGTTTATTCTTGTAATTTATAATTTTGAAAAAAACGTGGAGTAATTTACATTGTAAAACTAATACTATTTAAAATATGCTGCGTGAAGTGTCATTTTCACTTCAAAAAGTAGTTTAGTTATTCTTCATTTTAAACGATAGCTAATGGAATAATTAGCAAATTTAAAATATTTTTTATCATACTGCTTTATTTATTTCAAATTTTGATGTTAAGGTATTTTATGATCAATATTACTACATTTGTGGTTCTCAAACTGTGGGTTGTGAAATGATCGAAACAGTCTATATTACCAATTGTATAGTGTAAAAGTGCTGTAAAAGTATAACAAATACAACATGTTATATATTAAAATAATAATAACTAGTAAATCTGCAGATCAGGAGCCTCAACGTCAGCTCTGAAAGTCATTGTTTTTTAATCTCACTTTTCCTAATATTTACCATCTTACAATCCGCAAATTAAACTTTTTAAGTTACATATACGTTTATAAGCATATAAAATAATTCGAAGGTTTCAGAAATTGGAAACATTAAATTAAACGCGGTTTATGCAATAATATTCTGACATTCTTATGAACTTCTTATTCTTGTAATTTTTTAGATAAAAAAAAAAAAAAAAAAAAAAAAAAAAAAAAAAAAAAAAAAAACATTTCTTTAGGGGGGCTCTGCCCCCCCCCCCCCTGAACTCCACGTAATCTTATTAAATTTATATTCATAATTTCTTATTGATTGTGTGAATGATTCTAGTATATCTTGGATTTCGTTCTACACAGTGGTTTTATTAGGATAAGCATTAATTTCGAAAATAATTTCATGTTGTCCTAATACTCAAATAGCAATATTTACTTACCCGCCAACTGCGAAACACCTCCATCTGATGGATAAGTTGAATAATATCTCATGTACAAAAGCAACTTATGGAAATGTAAACTGCATCTACTGTATTTCACTTATATCTATTTTAGAAATTTAGTATTATTACAAATTTTGTTTCAGAAAAACAGTTTGATGGTCATTCTATAATATTTATTTTATCTAAGTGCATCCTGATTTAACTCGATGGAACTAGCTTAATAAAATCTCCCCAAAATAGGCATATTTGGAAACTTTTAAGCCTATTGGGTAATCATTCATAATCTTGTCCACTGCCAATTTACTAAAGAGAAAACGTGATTTGGCGCTATATAGTATTTTTTGTGATGGCTTTTTATGTTCTCAATTTCCAGTAATTGTAATATTTCAGGACCATTTTACTACTGTACATTCTTTAGATTAACCACCTTACGAGTGATTTTATCCATTTTTAAAATTATATTAACTTTTCAACGACGAAAAATCCACATGTGTTCCAGAAAATGAATATCTCATGAAAGAAATGTACACATACAAATGGAAACTCATACTACGAGACTTGAATCCAAATTACACGTTCAATATTTTTGTAATTTTCGCTTGGATAAAAACTATTTCGGTAATCATTCTATAGTAGTTAAACAGTAACTTGTATGAAAATAAATTCTCATTTATGTCAATAGAATATTAAAATCACCCGAAAATAATTTATTTTGATAATAAAATATTGCAGCAAAATAGTGCGAGTTACTTGAATTTTATTATTTTGATATTATTTGAAATAGGGTTGTTAAGCAACTCATAAATTAAAGAGCAAAGTAAAAAGAACTGCAATTTTAAAATATGTAAAAAAATATGAAAATAAAATGTTTTATATTTCCGGAACAGATGCAAAAAAAAATTCCAATAATTTCAAAAATTAATTTCTAAATTCTAATAAATGTATCGGCAAATTTTCAAAATTATTGGATATATTTAAAACCTCCATATCGAAAATTTATAGCATCCATAATTTTACTTTTAAATCCATTATTCAAACATGTAATTTTCATTTCAGTGAAAAATGAAATTTGAAAATCGTCTGCTTTCCCATAGGAAAGCATTATGACCTAAAAAGAAATGTTCTATATTTTTTGAACGAATGAACCAAATATAACCATAAACTATACAGGTAATTCCGGGTACCTCACCTACATACCCACCAAAAATCAACCTAATCGGATATTTTTACGGCAGTTATAGCTAACAGACAGACAGACAAACAGGCGGAAACCAAAAACTTTTCGGGTCTCCACAGTGAGCCTCAACTTACATTTCGATAATAATAATAATAATAATATTAATAATAACAATAATAATAATATAGATAAGCTATTCCTGAATTAACAGCATTTTATTAGACTTTGTGTAAAGAGCGAATTGGGGTGAAAATTAAAGAGATAGGCCTTGAAGAAGAGAAAACCTTGATATATTCTACTTCGTTGTGGCAAAAAATTGTTAGAAATCCCATTGGCTTTTAAACAGTATTTTCTTATAAGATAATTAGTAATAAAAATATTTTTACACTCTTACTAAAAGTAAGTTATTTTGAATAATTATACAGCTTTATTAACATTGTAATTTTTCATATTAGGGATGGGATACCTATTGCGATTTTGTATATGTTTTGTACAAAAATTCGGCCTATTCCTCGGCTAGAGTACACAATATAATTTGAGAACCGCTGTCTTACATTATTAGGGCATCTTTGCAAGAAGTCAATGAGAAGGGTGTCACAGCATTACATTTATTTGAACAGCTGAAGTCACACGAATTATTGAGCATATTTAGCACTGTGAAAAAAACAAACAAAAAAAACGTATAGATAAAACCTAGGTTTATAGGCGGAGATATGGGTTCAACTAAGGATAATTAGCAAAGATGACAAATCACTCATATGCTATGAAATGGGTAGATTGGACTATGGAACCAAATTTAGCGCCAAGCTCCTTATTTAGAAAATTCGCAGTCGTATGATCATGCGTGTAATCTGGCAGGGGCAAAGAGGGGGGAGGGGTTATGGCCCACAAGACATTATTTTCCCACAAGACATGTTTTTGACCCTCCAGTATTTTGTGTTGCTTTCTAGTAAATGCCCATTTTTATATATCTATCTGCCTTTCCTTTTTAGTTTAACAATTTATATACTATCTTCGTTGTGAACTAGACAATATATTGGATGACTGAAAATCAAAATAATCAGAATTAACGATTTTCACGTTGACATAAGTAATTCCTGTTTTAAACCTTAACAAAACCTTATGCCGTAATCACAAATCAAGTGAAAATATTTTTCTTATTTTTTTTTTTCAGAACGTAGAAAGACTTATTTTCCTTCTTTCACTCATGATGTTTGTTTGGATACACGCATAAGAAACGATATCATGAGTACCCAGGTAGCACAGAGATATCGGCCAATATCCACGGCAATATTGGCCAATATTTCGAATGTCGCTGAATGTCGAACGTCAAATTTACAACATCTGCCGATATTCACAGACATAACTTAAAATTAGTTTTAAAAAGAAAGCATTCAAAAGAGCTTTTTGCATTACTTATGACATCATAGTACAAAATTAGTATTCTAAACAATAAAATTTAATAATTTTGCAATTTTTAAAAAACTTAACTTTTTAATGCCTTATTTTTAATATTTGGTTACATTGGCCAATGTTGTAAAAATGATATTATTATTACAACATTCAGGGATATCTATCGACATTTGTAAAAAACAATAGCATTTTTCGGACATTTCAAGATATCTGACGACATTCAGCATATCTGCCGAAATTTGTAATCTTGACGGAAGTGAACGGAAAGTTCTAAAGGACCGCCCATTTGTGTACTTTTCGTCAATGTGCATATGATGGAGGCGTCGGGCGTGAAATTGGCACAGAAAGAAAAAGCCTATATAATAATTTTCTGTAGGAATCTATAGTTATTTTTATATACGTAAAGAAAAGCATGTGAAAATTTGTGCTTTATAAAAAAAACTAAAGATGTTTTTATACTATTTTTATACTATGTATTTTATACTATTTTTAAAATTGTTTTTACAAGAAAAAAATTCAATTTATGTAATTTTTAAATGGTTGCTTGTTTATCTTTTTTAAAATGTTTTGAATTTCCGACTTTTATAAGAATTTTATTTTTTATTATTGTAAGAATACAAGTTTAGTTTCAAAAGTAGGTCACTGATTTTTTAATTAGACACTATTAATAATAAATATTTTATATAATGCATCTAATTAATTATTATTATTATTATTATATAATAAGTTTTTGGGACTAATTTATGTGGGTTAACTTTTCTGTAGTGTATTTTTGAAAAAATGTACACATATTTCTCACTTAAAATTAATAAAATATATATATATTTAATTTCTCACAAAGCAAAATTCAAAGTAATGGGGTTGTTAAAACTTTCTTTATAGTTTTGTGCAAGGGGAACACATGATTTTTAATACACCAAGCTTTAAAATTTCGTTTAAATTTCTAAGTTTTTAATTTCTTACTTTTTTTTTTAAATATTTTTTTACAAAATTTCCAACAAACTCAGTAATAAAAAGTTATATCTAAATAAATGTCGATTGTGATTGAAAAATACGAGATAATTAAATGATAGTTTTGTCATTTGTTAGACACTTTTTTATTCCAGTAACAGAAAAATCTACTCCCACCAGCTTTTGTTAACAGCTCTTTATAACAAGTCTATCCCTGCGTTTTTATTGATCATGCTTACTGGTACTTGGGTTTGCTTTTGTCTTGTTACATAACGAGACTAGACTTTCCTAAGCAGAGAAATCTCGTTTTACAATGAGAGATTTCTGTCCACCACATCTGGGGTGCAAAAAAGAGATTGTTATTCGGTAATGAAAAAATAAATCATTTAATATCCAAAAATGTTATTCAGGAATGTTCGAAAAATATATCGCTCAATATCAAATGATGATATTCAGCAATGTCAGAAAAAAATATCACTTAATGTCAAAAAATAATATTCAGAGATGTTGGAAAATATTGGCCAACATTCACAGATGTCAAAAACTAATATTCACAAATATTATTTTAGGGGGGGGTCATTTAACGTTGGCCAATATCAAATTTTGATATTGGCCAATATCTTTGTGCTACCTGGGTACTCTATCTTCATTCTGACAGTTGGGCTTTTCCTTAGGATAAAATAAACACAGTACAAGAAATCCCTGACGCTTAGCGCTCACAGCTATATTGACCATCCATGAATGTATGCTTAGCGCCAGTGTGAGGCAGTTTAAAATATTTAAAACATTTTTTTATTTTTTTGAAAATCTTCCTGCCTTATCTGCAGTAAAGATTTAAAAAAAATCAGTGTTTTAAATGCCCCCCCCCCCTTCCAAATGTCCTCCTTCTCTCCCCTCCTAGCTGCATGAAAAAATATTTAAACCTTTTTAATTTATAGAAAAAATTCTTCATAATTCCTCCCTAAAGTTTTCCAAAATTTTATTTCTTGCCATGCATATACTAACTCCAGTTCGATATACGCATTCAGATTTAAATCCTTTGCACTCTAATTATTGTTTTCAAAGATATTTTTATTTCTTAATAGTGTTATTGTTTATTTATACACGATAATTAAAGAAAACTATTTTATGCTATCTTCTTGTAAACAACATTAAAGTACCACACCGAAGGTTCTGTACATACCAAATTCTGCGACGAGAGTCACAAATTATTTCTTTGGGCATTATTTTCCAAAGGTTTTGTGGAATGGTGTGGCCATTTTTGTTGCTCTCCAAACATTCGGAAGAGGAGAAGCTTGCGTCGGGCAGTGCCATGACAACGGAGAGATAACAAAGCAGGACGTTTGTCCTTGAAGAGCCGGTATCTTTTACTGGTACTGTAATTAGATATTCTTAGATATTCTTCATAGCATATACTACAATATGAAAACTTTATTAATAAATAAACGGTTGTTTGCGATGAGACTTTTATTCTCGACTTTAAACATTCACCTGGTGGAAACTGGTGAAAATCTTTTCACCAGTTTCATCCATCCTGAATAGAAATGTATGCTAAAAATATTAATAAACAGAAAACATTATTAACGTATTTAAAGAGAAAAACCCGGAATGTTGTTCTATTATTCCCCCGCTATCTGGCAGCATACACCGGGGAATCGGGCATGTTTTTATGAATAGAAATTCGGCGAATGGGCTGGTCGTTAGTATCACATGTTGGTCTAGATGTTTACACACACATTGGCTCGCATGATTTTGCTACACAAGATTTGCTCGCATTATAATAAATCTTCTGTAATTTTACTTTTAATATTACGTTACTTTTAGCTATTCTGTAGAATAACTAATGTCACGAACATCAAGACAAATATGATGTACAAGAATATGTCACTGAAACATGATTTTTACTTAATAAAACTATTTCACGAATTTATTCTGGTGTAAGATTTTGTATAAAAAATTACTATGTTATAGGAAATGTATTATATAGGGGTTTATCATTTATCTTACTTTACCTTAGATAATTTATACTAATGCATTGTTTATTCTTGTATTTATACTTTTGAGAAAAGCGTAGAATAATTTACATTGTAAAAGTAATACTTTGTAAAATATGTTGCGTGAAGTGTCATTTTTACTTCAAGCAGTAGTTTAATCATTCTTAATTTTAACGACAGCTAATGGAATAATTAGCAAATTAAAAATATTTTTTATCATAGTGGTTTATTTATTTCAAATTTTAATGTTAATGTATTTTACGATCAATCTTACTACATTTGGGGTTCTCAAACTCTAGGTCGCGAAATGATCGACACATTCGACATTATCAATTTCAAGTGCTTTAAAAGTAAAGCGAATACAATATGTTATATCTTAAAATAATAATAATAATAATAATAATAATCATAATAATAATAATCATAATATATAGACAAGCTATTCCTGAATTGACAGTATTTTATTAAACTTTGTGTAAAGAGTGAATTGGGGTGAAAATTAAAGAGAATAAAAGAAAATTAAAGAGAATAAAATTCTACCTTGATATATTCTACCTCGTTGTGGCAAAAAAAAAGTTTGAAATCTTATTGGCTTTTAAACTGTATTTTCTTATAAGATAATCTCTATATATATAAAACAGAACATGTCTGCATCCCTGACCGCGGAAAGCTCCGTAATTATAACACCTAGGTCTCTGAAATTTTTGTCATGTGTAGATGCTGTCACCAGAAAGTGCACCTCGCAGCCGGATTTTTAAATTTCAATTTAGATTTTTTTTTAAATTAAAATGTGCATATGGAATTTTAGGTTCGAGTCTATTTCATGCTCTCCTCCAATCCGCGTCAACGAAACTGCTAGCCAATGAGAGCAAGCGGGGAATGAAACGACGGCAGTTCATAGCTTAGCTTGGGACGAGGGTAGCAAAAAATAGTAATGTTTTGTTTATTTGTTATGAGCTTTATTTTAAATAATTTCACTCATTTTATTTTTTTCTGATAATCAAGGTTCAAGTAAGAGTAAGTTAGTTTAAATTATATTGGTTCTTCGTATGGGTAGTCAGATGTATGTTTTCATTCAGATTTGTTATTGAACTCATGTTTATTTCATTTAAGATGATTTTTAATGGCGAAAGAATGGAGAGTTTCATATGAAAATAAAACATTCACTAAATAATAATTAAAGTCTTCATTTCCATTCTTGGGCGATTAAACATTTATTGATTTCATAATAGAAACAGTTTCGCAAATCATTATTTATAATCTTTCTTACTGTTAACGTTTTTAACTATATTTTTAGGCCCCAAGAACGGTGAACTCATATATTCAAATAATAAAAACCCATGTGATTTCTGGCTGTTTGCTTTTTTATTTAAAGTTCAAGAAAAATATTCGATTCTTGGCGACTAAAAATGTTATTTCTTAGCAAACTAGATGTATGTTTTCATTATGATTTGTTATTGAACTCATGTTTATTCCATTTAAGAAGATTTTTAATGGCGAAAGAATGGAGAGTTCCATATGAAAATAAAATATTCACTAAATAATAATTAAAGTCTTCAATTCCATTCTTGGGCGATTAAACATTTTTTGATTTCATAATAGAAACAGTTTCGCAAATCATTATTTATAATCTTTCTTACTGTTAATGTTTTTGACTATATTTTTAGGCCCCAAGAACGGTGAACTCATATATCTATACTAATAAAAGAAAGTTTCGCTCTGTGTGTGTGTGTGTCTGTTGGCGATGGCTAGGAAAATTTAGCGCACCGAGAAGTCTGTAAATTTAGGTGTGGATAGTCCAAGGTCTGGCCATGTGCACCTGAGCCTCAGAATTTTAATATTTTGATAATTAGCCTAGATATTAATTAGATTCTCATTAACCATCGCTTTTAAAATATCATCTTTTAAATCAAAATGGCGAAAAAAATTGAATTTGGAAGCGGAAATGAACGAATTCGAAATTATTTTACTAATTGGCGAATTTTAAGAAAACTAATTGAGATATCAATTTTAAAATTTCTGAACATATGTAAAAAAATATTCTGTATCTGACTATGTGATTTTTGATAAATTCGGTTGGTATTTTTTTTAATTTATTCAAAAAACTGATGAAAAATACGCTTTTTTTCTTTTGGGTTGGTTGGTTCACTGGTTGGTTGCATCGATTCTTCACAAAGTAATTAAATAAACCAGAGTAGCGATGCATAAATAAGGATTTCTAACTAAATAGTGTCAATATGGATTGAAGTTATGAGCGTAGAGCAATGCGAATGTTGCCCCACCTGTACATGACAAATTACACATACGTCCCCCTGATTGAAATATTTTTCAGGCGCATTTTTCTTCATGACAATTAGTCGGGTTTAAGTTTTTTTTTTTTTTTTTTACATGACATATATTATTATTATGGAGATTGTTAATACAGAAAACTTTATTTAACAGATTCTTTTTTATATTTGCGGAAATGAAGAGGGGCAAGGGTCTAATTACATTAGAGCTTCAAGGTGTATTTCTAGAAAGCAGTTACCAGAATTTCCGAATAATAGTCTAAGCCAAATTTCTAATTAAGTTCCTAGTTTAATCAAATGAATCAATCTTTAAAGATGTATTGTGATCCTCCTAATTAGTTATTTGCTGAAGGCCACTTAAACAACCCTCCCCCCCCCCCCTCCCGACCCGTCCTTCAAGGTTTTTTCTTTAACACTGCTCCGTTTCCATATCTCAGCAAATATCTTTCCGATTTCAACGTAAGTGATTTCAAACATTATAATTAATTTAACAGTCACCCTTTATAACATTAAACTAAATTTATGAGTAGCGGTTACCACTATTTACGAATAACAGTTTAAGCCAAATTTGTAATTAAATTCAAAGCTTAAGGAAACGAACGAATTTTGAAAGATGCATAGTGGTCCTCCTAATTAGTCATTTGCTGACGGGCACTTGAACATCCCCTTCCCCCCCTTCCGGGACCTCCTTCAAGGTTTTTTCTCTAACTATGCTCCGTTTCCATATCTCAGCAACTATTTTTCCGATTTCAACGCAAGTGGTTCCAAACATTATAATTAACTGAATAGTCACTCTTTATAACATTAAACTAAATTTATGAGTAGCGGTTACCACTATTTCCGAATAATAGTTTAAGCAAAATTTGTAATTAAATTCAAAGCTTAAGGAAACGAACGAATTTTGAAAGATGCATAGTGGTCCTTCTACTTAGTCATTTGCCGAAGGACACTTGAACAAACCGCCCCCCCGGCCCCCCTTCACGGTTTTTTTCTCTAACTAGGCTCCGTTTCCATATCTCAGCAACT
Source organism: Maratus michaelseni (assembly GCA_963931845.1). Taxonomy (NCBI): domain Eukaryota; kingdom Metazoa; phylum Arthropoda; class Arachnida; order Araneae; family Salticidae; genus Maratus; species Maratus michaelseni. The sequence continues at coordinate 59,433,270 of OZ007599.1, forward strand.
ATCTTTCCGATTTCAACGCAAGTGATTTCAAACATTATAATTAACTTAATAGTCACTCTTTATAACATTAAACTAAATTTATGAGTAGCGGTTACCACTATTTCCGAATAATAGTTTAAGCAAAATTTGTAGTTACGTTACTAGCTTAAGCAAACGAACGAATTTTGAAAGATGCATAGTGGTCCTTCTAATTAGTCATTTGCAGAAGGACACTTGAACAACCTCTCCCCCCCGGCCCCCCCTTCAAGGTTTTTTTCTCTAACTATGCTCCGTTTCCATATCTCAGCAACTATCTTTCCAAATTCAACGCAAGTGATTTCAAATATTATAATTAATTTAATAGTCACCCTTTATAACATTAAACTAAATTTATGGTAGAGGTTACCACTATTTACGAATGACAGTTTAAGCCAAATTTGTAATTAAATTCAAAGCTTAAGCAAACGAACGAATTTTGAAAGATGCATAGTGGTCCTTCTAATTAGTCATTTGCAGAAGGACACTTGAACAACCCCTCCCCCTCGGCCCCCCCTTCAAGGTTTTTTTCTCTAACTATGCTTCGTTTCCATATCTCAGCAACTATCTTTCCAAATTCAACGCAGGTGATTTCAAATATTATAATTAATTTAATAGTCACCCTTTATAACATTAAACTAAATTTATGGTAGAGGTTACCACTATTTACGAATGACAGTTTAAGCCAAATTTGTAATTAAATTCAAAGCTTAAGCAAACGAACGAATTTTGAAAGATGCATAGTGGTCCTTCTAATTAGTCATTTGCCGAAGGACACTTGAACAACCCGCCCCCCCCCCCCTTCAAGGTTTTTTCTCTAACTATGCTCCGTTTCCATATCTCCTCAACTATCTTTCCGATTTCAACGCAAGTGATTTCAAACATTATAATTAATTTAGTAGTCACCCTTTATAACATTAAAGTAAATTTATGAGTAGCGGTTCCCACTATTTACGAATAACAGTTTAAGCCAAATTTGTAATTAAATTCAAAGCTTAAGGAAACGAACGAATTTTGAAAGATGCATAGTGGTCCTCCTAATTAGTCATTTGCTGACGGGCACTTGAACATCCCCTTCCCCCCCCCTTTCCGGGACCTCCTTCAAGGTTTTTTCTCTAACTATGCTCCGTTTCCATATCTCCGCAACTATTTTTCCGATTTCAACGCAAGTGGTTCCAAACATTATAATTAACTGAATAGTCACTCTTTATAACATTAAACTAAATTTATGAGTAGCGGTTACCACTATTTCCGAATAATAGTTTAAGCAAAATTTGTAATTAAACTCAAAGCTTAAGGAAACGAACGAATTTTGAAAGATGCATAGTGGTCCTTCTACTTAGTCATTTGCCGAAGGACACTTGAACAAACCCTCCCCCCCGGCCCCCCCTTCAAGGTTTTTTTCTCTAACTATGCTCCGTTTCCATATCTTAGCAACTATCTTTCCGATTTCAACGCAAGTGATTTCAAACATTATAATTAATTTAGTAGTCACCCTTTATAACATTAAAGTAAATTTATGAGTAGCGGTTACCACTATTTACGAATAACATTTTAAACCAAATTTGTAATTAAATTCAAAGCTTAAGGAAACGAACGAATTTTGAAAGATGCATAGTGGTACTCCTAATTAGTCATTTGCTGATGGGCACTTGAACATCCCCTTCCACCCCCTCTTCCGGGACCTCCTTCAAGGTTTTTTCTCTAACTAAGCTCCGTTTCCATATCTCAGCAACTATTTTTCCGATTTCAACGCAAACGGTTCCAAACATTATAATTAACTTAATAGCCACTCTTTATAACATTAAACTAAATTTATGAGTAGCGGTTACCACTATTTCCGAATAATAGTTTAAGCAAAATTTGTAGTTACGTTACTAGATTAAGCAAACGAACGAATTTTGAAAGATGCATAGTGGTCCTTCTAATTCGTCATTTGCCGAAGGACACTTTAACAACCCCTCCCCCGCGGCCCCCCCTTCAAGGTTTTTTTCTCTAACTATGCTCCTTTTCCATATCTCAGCAACTATCTTTCCGATTTCAACACAAGTGATTCCAAACATTATAATTATCTTAAATGTCACTCTTTATAACATTATACTAAATTTATGAGTAGCGGTTACCACTATTTACGAATAATAGTTTAAGCCGAATTTGTAGTTAAGTTCAACGCTTAAGCAAACGAACGAATTTTGAAAGATGCATAGTGCTCCTCTTAATTAGTCATTTGCTGAAGGGTACATGAACAACCCTCCCCCCCCCGGCCGCTCCTTCAAGGTTTTTCTCCAACTATGCCCCGTTTCTATATATCAGCAACTATCTTTCCGATTTCAACGCAAGTGATTCCAAACATTATATTTAACTTAATAGTCACCCTTTACAACATTAAATTAAATTTATGAGTAGCGGTTACCACTATTTACAAATAAGAGTTTAAGCCAAATTTTTAATTAAATTCAAAGCTTAACAAAACGAACGAATTTTTATGCATGCATAGTGGGCCTCCTAATTAGTCATTTTCTGAAGGACACTCAAACATCCCCTCCCCTCGGCACCTCACTCAAGGTTATTTTCTCTAACTGTGCCTTATTGCAATAACTGGGCTAATAATGTTCCAATCTTCTCAAAACCAGCTCAATTTTGTAGTGCGCCTACTATACAGTAATGTAGGCAGCGGGAACCTGTCTCAGAAGTTCGTTCGGAAAGAGGTTTGTTTAGAACAGAATGCTCCCATGGCGGTGGTAGGGGGAAATAAAAGATTTTCTAGAGCGTACGAGCATGCCGGGTATACGGTTCCGAAGCCATCGTAGACCGTGGCCAGAATTCTGTTTTTTAAGAGATTTAAGTTTATTACAAGGCCTCGGGCAACGCCGGGCGGGTCAGCTAGTTCAAAATATAAAAACCCAAGTGATTTCTGGCTGTTTGCTTTTTTATTTAAAGTTAAAAAAAATTCGATTCTTGGCGACTAAAAATGTTATTTCTTAGCAAACTAGATGTATCTTTTCATTCAGATTTGTTATTGAACTCATGTTTATTTCATTTAAGAAGATTTTTAATGGCGAAAGAATGGAGAGTTTCATATGAAAATAAAACATTCACTAAATAAAAATTAAAGTCTTTATTTACATTCTTGGGCGGTTAAACACTTATTCACTTCATAATACAAACAGCTTCGAAAATAATTAATATTTACTTAATGTTAAACTCATAATATGGGAATAAAATGTGATTTTTTTTTTACCTCATACTTACAAATTAAAATGGTTTGATGAAAATATAGATATTGAAAATCTTTGAATGTTTTCATTTGTTAGTAAACTCATAATATTTAAGAAATATTTATATTATCTTAACTCTGGCCAGAAATCACATTGGTTTTTATATTTTTAAAGACTATTACTTATTCTAGATTAATTTTAACACAATTATTTCAAATTGGTAAATAAATCATACGAGTATAATTTTCCAACTGGATGAAAAATATCAATCATCAAAATATTTTTCATCCATTTGGAAAATTACTACTCGTATGATTTATTTACCAATTTGAAATAATTGTGTTAAAATTAATCTAGTGTAATCACGTATCCAGCGTTTACAGGAGTTCCTTTACCTGAGATCTTTTCTGTTGTGCTGATTAAAATATCAGACCAGATTCTCTGATCAATAAGGTTAACTGGATGAATTATGCCCTCCAGATTCGACCGGGATAGCTCAGTGGTAGAGCGTGGCGGCTTCAGCCAAGTGATCCCAGGTTCGAATCCTGGCCCGGACATTTTTCATCCAGTTGGAAAATTACTACTCGTATTACTTATTGTTTGTAATTAATTTTATGTTGGGGGGTTTTGGGCAGATTTTTTCACTTAACATATAGAAAGAGCTCCACAAATCACTCATACTTACTTAATGTTTAATTTCATGATAAAACTCATAATATGTGAGAATTTTTGTAATTTTTTTTTTGTAACGTATACTTACATATTAAATTGTTTTGATAAAAAGATTCATCTTACAATTCACTGAATGTTTTCATTCCTTAGCTAACTCAGAATATTTAAGAAAAATTTAGAGTATCTTGTTTAGTGAATGTTTCCATAGAGGAAGGCAAATCAGTTAAAATCTTAGGCTTAATTCAATGAAGTTAAAATTTTGAGTATTTATTGTTATTTACAAACTTCCTTACCGTCAATGTTTTTCATTACATTTTTAGTCCCCAAGAACGGTGAACTCATATATTCAAAATATAAAAACGTATGTGATTTCTGGCCGGTTTTTTTTTTTATATAAAGTTCAAGAAAAACATTCAAATCTTGGGTGACTAAAAATGTTCTTAAATGAAACAAACTAAGTTCAGTTACAAATCTTAATGAAAGCATACATCTTAAACTTTACTATAAAATGTACAGTTCTACAATTTATCGCATGTTAGGAGTTCATCTTTCTCGGGAACTAAAAATGTAGTCAAAAACAGTAAGAGGAGGAAATATTGTAAATGACATATAAATAAATACTCACAAATTTAGTGTAAGATGTATGTTTTCATCAAAACTACTTGATTTGTAAGTATGAGGTACAAAAAAAAAACACAATTGTCTCACATATTATGAGTTTATCAGAAAGTTAAACATTAAGTAAATATGAGGGATTTGCAGAGCAGTTGCTATTTATGAAGTCAAAAACATCGCCCAAAAACACCCAATAAAAAACGCATGTTAGGACTTCACCTTTCTCGGGAATTAAAATATATTAAAAAACAGAAACAGGAAGAAATATTGTAAATGACAATAAATAAACACTCACAAATTTAGTGTAAGATGTATGTTTTCATCAAAACTACTTAATTTGTAAGTATGAGGCAAAAAGAAAACAAAAAAAACACAGTTTTCTCACATATTATGAGTTTATCAGAAAGTTAAACATTAAGTAAATATGAGTGATTTGCGGAGCAGTTGCTATCTGTTGTAGTCAAAAACATCGCCCAAAAACCGCCAACAAAAAAATAATTACAATGATAAAAATCGTCTTTAAAAATATAAAAACCAACGTGATTTCTGGCCAGAGTTAAGATAATGTAAATATTTCTTAAATAGTATGAGTTTGCTAAGAAATGAATACATTCAGTGATGTGCAACATGTATGTTTTCATCAAAACAGTTTAATTTGTAAGTATGAGGTAAAAAATAATCACCTTTTTCTCACATATTATGAGTTTCACATTAAGTAAATATTAATGATTTGTTGAGCTGTTTCCATCTAAGTCAATAAATGTTTAATCGCCCAAGAATAAAAATAAAGACTTTAATTATTATTTACTGAATGTTTTCATTTCATATGAAGCTCTCCCTTCTTGGGCGACTATAAATGTTCTTAAATGAGCTCAATAACAAATCTGAATGAAAACATACATCTGATTACGTATACGAAGAACAAATGTAATTGAAACTAACTTACGTGAACCTTAATTTTTAAAAAATTGAAAATATCACAATTAATGAGTGAAATTCTTTAAAATAAAGCTCATGACAGATGACACATAAACAAAACAGTAAAGTTTGTGGCGTGCCGACCAAGCTAGCTATAAACTGCCGTCGCTTCGCTGGATGCTAGATCATTATATTTACCGCCTGCTCTATTGGCTGGCTGTTTCGTTGCCGCAGATTGGCGGAGAGCGTGAAATATTACTTTTTTGTGATCCTTTAACTAAATTAGAGTTTTTCTGCAGCCTTTTGTCGAGATTCATGTTTTTTCAGCGATCCTACGATGTTATTCGCGTTTTTTCAGCGATCCTTTGAGGAAATTTGCTTTTTTTATTATCCTTTAACTAAATTCGAGTTTTTTCTGCATCCTTTAGTCGAAATTTGTGCTTTTTCAGCGATCCTACGACGTAATTCGCATTTCTTCAGCAATCCTTTGACGAAATTCGTATTTTTTCCACAATCCTTTGATGAAATTCAAGTTTTTCCTGCGATAATTTGACGAAATTTGCTATTTTTGTCATCCTTTAACTAAATTCGTGTTTTCTCTGCTGCCTTTTGATGAGATCTTCGTATGATGAGATATTTAAATCTAGTAACTTAAGTTACTAGATTTAAATAAAAATGAAATTATAGAGAATCAAGTTAGATAGAATGTAAGATGCAAATGATTCTCAAAACTATTGTCCTTTTGGATAAATGAAAATATATTTGAAGAATTTAATAAAAACTAAAACTAAGAAAATATGTAACGTGTAGATCATATAAAAATATTTTTTTAATAATGCGGCAGACATACAGTTTTCTGATTTTGTCCAGGAATTATATAAACTCTAAATTCTGTTTATATATTTCTTAAAAAGTGATTAATCTTTACGAAATAAAATTATCCAGAAATATTTAACTTGCTTCAGATTTTTAAAACTTAAACAAATGAGCATATTTTAACAGAGTTGCTAGCATTTTAAGTGACATTAAAATAATAATAATAATATCACACATAAACAGGGTGCAAAATACATATTTTATCAAGCCAAATTGAATGCTTCTTTTTCCACCCATCAAAACATTTTGCTTTTAGAGCTGTAGAGCTTTTAAAACATGGTTTTGTACTTTCCCAGAAATATTTTATTTTTGGAAATAGTTTTACAGCAGGAGAAAAAAATATTTTTTTCTTAAAATATAATAAAATGTGTTTTATATCATAAGCCTCATAAATCTGCAATGCAGCAAATGTATTTACAGCATTTATAAGATTTTATAGGAATATAATAAGAAAAACAAAGAAACTTATTTCCTTTTTATTTTTGAAAAAAAAAGCTTTAGATTTTCTTATTAAAAAAAAGTATTTATCTGATTTTGTCCATGAATTATATAAATTCTAAATTTTGTTTTTATGTTTCTTAAAAAGAGAATCTTATGAAAAAAAAAGTTATGCAAAAATATTTATTTAAACTAACGTAAGATTTTGATACATATATATAACATACCTATTTATTAGCATTTTAAAGGGGAAAAAATAATTTTCCAAAATTGCAATTATTTCATGAGTTTATAAAAAGGGTACAGATTACATTTTTAACTAGGTCATTTATGAAATTTTCGTATATTTCGTGGCAGTATGACAGTAAAGGCAATCGCAAAATTTCAATCCTGTCATTAAACTAGAGTGATTGAAAACTAATCAGATTTTTCTGTTCACTTGTTATAATTGAAAAATACAAATGTTTTTGTAAAAAACTAACCTCATAATAAATATTTAATTGAATCAAATTGTTGAACACATTAAATTCTATATTAAAAAAAATCTATCCACTTTCAGAAATTAATCTTTTAAAATATTCGTATTCTTCACGAAATTCTAAATTATAAGGAGTAAAGAGAAAATAACTAAGATTAAAAATGAAAAGAAATACACATTCTGATTAGTTCATTAAAATTTGAAATATTTCATCCCTCTGAGTTTGTTTAATGACAGGATTGGAAATTTCTGATTGTCTTCACTGTCATACTGCAGCGAAATATACGAAAATTTCAATATTTACATTTCCGGCCACGAAAGCAGAACCACAACCTGAGCGTTGAACACTCATCCCTAGAGTTGCAAAGGCTGGAAAAAACCGGGTTTTTTGGGAAGGAAATTTTGAAAATTTCCGGGAGTTTTCAGAAAGTTTTAGAAATAAAAAATTTTAATTTATTACTTAAAAAAATTTATTTAAAAAAATGGAATGTTGGCAGCTATGTTAATGACAAAGTAAAATTTTTAAAAACTGGAAACATTTTTTGACATGTTTAGTTTTTAAAAAATTACATTGTATATGCATGTACCTCTGTGAAGAAACATATAAAATTTAATATACTTGTCTTGTTCAACTGATAGTTTTTAGTTATTAATTTATCTTGGATTAGATAGTTGTTGCATAAAATATGAGAAATTAAAATCTGATTTAATATGTTACAAGCACATATTATTGATATACTCGACATTAATTTTGTATAGAGCATTTTTTTTAATCTAATAGTTATGAAATTTGCATCTGAAATATTAAAATTGATATAAACAAGCAAAATTTTATGATGTGTGGCAGACAGATCAGGTAGAAAAGTTGAATCGACTTGAAGTTTGTTTTTTCAGTTTTGAAAACTAGCAAAACATTTTTATTTTTAAAAAAGCATACAATTAATATGTTCAAAAGAAATATCCAGTGGTAAAACTTGCATAACTCAATCAAAATGTGATGCCTCATAATAGTAACACAACACTCGACAGTGAAATGTAAACTAAAATGATTAATTTGATCAAAACATGAAAGCCGCCAACCTTCTCTTTTGTTCCCCCTCTTCCATATCATTTGCATGTAGGGTTTAACCTGGCAAACAATTATTTTATCATATTAGGTAAAATGGTCAACAGATATTTTAACTATTACCAATGTCAGTTTTTTTTTTTTTTTGGAGGGGGGGGGGGGGTGTTCTATTATAACAATTCTTGCATAACTTCAGAAAACTTAAATCTAAAATTACAAATTAATATTGCGTAATTTATGACCCTGCTAACATTTGCGCACAAATTAGAAATTCACTTTTCTACATCTTTTTTTTTCTTTTGTGGCTTTTTAGCTAATATATTACTGACATACTTTTGTAAAATTAAGAAAAACAAAATTGCAGTTTAAACCCTGCTTGTATATTTATTATATATTCAAATCAAGCTTGACCAAAATACAAATATTTATATAAAAAAGTCCTTCCGGCCTGTACCGGGAGGAAAAGGTAGCTTTCCTATATCTTCGTTTTAAAATTTTAGCTAATGTTACACGAAAACAGCAAGTTAAAATGCAAAGAAAACGTTTACAAAAGATTCGTTAATACTGAATTTGAATAAGAAATTCGCCAAATTATTGAGCAATAGCCAAATTGGCTTCATTTATGAAGACTTATTTTGGTCGCCAAATTTGGCGATATTTCGCCAAATGTCGCCAATTTTGGCGAGAATTTGGCGCTAACGGATATGAATATATAGTTTTGTGCGTATGATTGGGAAAATTATTACAACAATGAAAGAAAACAATTTGCGAGTAATCGCGTTAATGTGCTGTTTTGTTTCAAAATGTCAGCCACCCTAGAAATTCAAACTGCTCTATCTCAGCCATTTTTTAAGATAGAGGTAAACCAAAAAATGCTCTGGAATCCTCGTATCAAGGCCTAACACTTAATTAAAAAATAAATTTGCCAAGCTGGCCAACGAACTCGGTCGAGACATTGGTGAGCTTAATACACACAATTAGTTTCATCGAAATTGATTTATAAATACGAGCGTTATCGTATGACATAGCTCAGATATATATATATATATATATCAACATTTGAACGGAGGGTGGTTTTGGGGTCTGGGGGTCATGATCGGTGAAAATATATCGAAATTTTCCGGAACTGCTTTCCTCCGAACGGGGCTGCAATAGGTAGCTTTATACTTTTTTGTATTGAAAGCTACCTAAAAATAATAATGATGGATAACATAATATTAAAAAAAACTACATATTAATCAATATATGCAAGCACAGAGTTGAAATTGCACTGATTGTTTTCACATTGTAATTATGATAATTATAAAAGTTTTATTTAAATAACAAAATATTCTCATTTAAGTATGCATACATCCTAAGATCACAATATTCTTCATTTTTATACTTTAAATATGATTTAATGCATGTCTAACAGCAAAGTAATTTAACATTCTATAATGCTCTGTTTTCTATAATGTCAAAAGTAGAAAATAATTCTGAAGTGTTAGGTAGCTTTCAATACAAAAAAGTATAAAGCTACCTATTGCAGCCGTAAGGAGGAAAGCAATTTCGGAAACGATAACGCTCGTATTTATAAATCAATTTCGATGACTAATTGTGTGTATTAAGCTCACCAATGTCTCGACCGAGTTCGTTGGCCAGCTTGGTTCGCCATTTTGTTTCGAGATGGCGGCCATTTGAAAATTTAAAACTAAAATAAATATACAAAAAAGTTAAAAATTCAAATTTATTTTTTGCTTAAGTGTTAGGCCTTGATACAAGGATTCCGGAGTATTTTTTGTTTTACCTCTATCTTAAAAAACGGCTGAGATACAGTAGTTTGAAATTCTAGGGTGGCAGACATTTTGAAACAAGATAGCAAATTACAAAAATCCAACGATTAATTTATAAGTTTTAGGGAACGCGACTTCTCGCAAATAATTATCTTTCATTGTTGTAATCATTTTCCCATCATACGCATAAAACTATATATTCATATCCGTTAGCGCCAAATTCTCGCCAAACTTGGCGACATTTGGCGAAATATCGCCAAATTTGGCGACCGAAATAAGTCTTCATAAATGAAGCCAACTTGGCTATAGCTCAATAATTTGGCAAATTTCTTATTCAAATTCAGTATTAACGAATCTTTTGTAAACAGTTTCTTTGCATTTTAGCTTGCTTTTTTCGAGTAACATTAGCTAAAATTTTAAAACGAAGATATAGGAAAGCTACCTTTTCCTTCCGGTACAGGCCAGAAGGACTTTTTTTGTCACAAGATTGCTAACACACGCGATTTTGCAACTATAATAGATCAATCTTTAGAACTGTTTGCATATTATGGATACACGCTTAAGCTGCAGAAATATTAAATAAGAAAAATTTAAATGTATTACTTATAAGTAAAAAGTGCGAGTGCAAATGAGATTTATTTATGAATGTAAACAACACCCATGTTCTCAGAATAAGCAATGTAAACAAAAAAGAAAATAAACATTACTAAACATGATCAATACAATTTGAAAGAAAATTAATATAGAATATGTCTGAATAGTGGATATGCCAGGTATAACAGAAATTAAACAATTTAAAATTTGAAAGAATAATTCAAATCCTCATTAATTTACAGCTGATGAGTTTTAAATAAATTATAAAAAGTGCAAAATCATAAGTTTTGTGAATTTCTAATGAAAAATCTATTTTAAATGTCTCAGAACAGTGCCTAGAATGTCTTAAAATAAAAATTTCCAGTTTAAAAATGGCTGGTTTTGTTTACCTTCAAAACTCCTTCAAAATTTCCAATATTCCCCAAAATTCCCATGTTTATTCCCGTCTTTCAAAAACTGCGGGTTTTTTGCATCTCTACCATCCCCTTTCCACCCACTTTAGTTCTAATCACAACCACTGCAACTACAGTGGCGCGACTGTGCGCCATCTCCTGTGCTAACACGAGAGTGTCAGATCTTTATTATGTATGCAACTTTGTTCAATTGCTTGTTTAAGAGAATGGGAAATAAACTTGTAAATAATGCCATTTCACTAAAATAAAACATTCTATATAATTTTTCTGACCTGAGAACATTTTAAAAATCTGTAAAAGAAAAATTTTCTTTCTGCTATTCTTACAAAAGAATATATATGATGTAGGATGTATTTGAAATTATTTGATTTTATAAACTAAGAGCGAAAATTTTTATTCGTATGGAAAATGTGAAATATTATAACTTTTTAAATACTCAGGTAACGCAGCATTCCTGAATTCTTCTACACTTCCTACCACTATTTCAAATAAACAATCTTCGCGTAGATTATTTTAACATATGCAATAGAAGTCTACGATAAAAATATCGTTTTAAAAGAGTGGTAGCTTTCGTTAGAAGTTTTTTCCTGATGATCGCTCTTTTATATTTTTCCCCTGTATGCAATTTCTACTGCTTTACCGAATGAACTGTTTCGTTGGTTGGTGCGGATTAAAGGATCAAACAGATTACGTTGTAAGAGTGCGACATTTCTTATGTGGTGAAGCACTCCCTTTCATCATTTATGACTTTCGTAGCATGCCTAAATGTCAGGAACCGTTGACAAGTCAAAAATTACCCATTTTTATAGTTGATACTCAGCTTTCTTTTGTCAATGACCACAAAATGATTCGAGTAGAATTGGAAGAGATTTGATTCATGTCTATCTCAGGACGACTAGCTCAGGGAAACACTGAACACAGCTTGAAAGTTCGAACAGACTTCCAGACTTACCAGCGGCTTGTTTCTTGTGGTAAATACCACTCTTTGATTTTTTATTATTTTCTTAGTCTGTCTCAAGTTCAGAGGACAAGTAGGGGACGACGGTGACAGCTGGTAAACGTCTCTTTCTTTTGTTGACACTCCCCTTTGTTTTGTCCATGACCACAAAATCCTTCTCTTTGGAAGAATGGGAAGTCGTATTATTTATGCCTCTCTCAGGCAAACTTGCTTAGATTGTGAGTAAATAAAGATTTACATTACGTCTATGGAGACATCTTTTATTTACATTAGAAATTGTTTGTTGTGGGGTGAGGGGTTTACGCCTAAAAGCTACATCTGAGTGAGTAATGAAGTAGCGCTCCTCGCTGTATTCCATAGAGAAGAGACAGGGTGGAGAGAGTTTTGGTCATAACACTCAAGTAATATATGTATTTTTTCTTTTCTTGTATTATTTTCATTGAAGAATCGAAATTACGGAATTTAGTATCTGATTTTATCGCCAAGGGATAGCATATGTTACCGAAAGGAAAATAAACAAATTACAATATCGTTAAAGGGAAAAGATAATTTTATTATTTTAAAATAGATTTTAAGTTGCTTTGTTTTACTTCGTTTACTTTTTTGCACTAGTTTACTCCATAATTTCATTTGGTATATTTTTAATTTATATTGTTAATAAAGGGTGCTCTGAAATTGTTTTCATAACATAATACCGTTTATAAAGTGCATTTGATGGAGGCGTCTGACGTGAAATTTGTACCGAAAGAAAATGCCTAGATAAACTTTTCTTTAGGAACCTATAGTTATTTATGTAGAAAACAAAGCATTTAAAAAATTGTTAGTTTATAAAAAATTAAATTTGTTTTTTATACTACTTTTAATGTTTTTACACGCAAAAATAATATCAATTTCTGTAATTTTGAAATGGATGCTTCTTTATCTTTCTAAAATGCTTTTAAATGTGAAACTTTTTTAAGATTTTTTTTTTTTAACTATTAAAAGAATACAAGTTTAGTTTCAAAAGTAGGTCATTGTTTTTTTAATTAGACTCTATTTATCTAACTAATAATAATAATAATAATTATATATATATATATATGTATACAATAATAATAATAAGCTTTTAGGGCTAATTTATGTGTGTGTTAACTTGTATGTAGTGCATCAATTTTTGAAAAATATATACACATATTTATATGACTTAAAATTAATGAATACTTTGTATTTCATTTCATACAACATAAAATTCCAAGTCATGGGGCTGTTAAAAGATTTCTTTATAGTTTTGTGAAAAGAGTACACATGATTTTTAAGACAGCAAGTTTTAAATTTCTTACTTGCTTTAAATTTCTTACCTGCTTTAATTTTTTACCTGCTTTAAAATAATTTCTTAAAAAATTTCCACTATTTTAATAATAGAAAGTATTGTTTAAATAAATCCTTGTTAAAAGAACGTAAAAGAAATAAGTCGATTGTGATTGAAAAACTATAAGAGAATTAACTCAAAGTTTTGTCAGACATTTTTTCCCCACTAAGATAAAAATGTCCTCTCACCACTTTTTTTCCTTTATAAACAAATTGTGCAATTGCTTTCTTCTGATAATACTTTAATAGTACTGGTGTTATCCTTCGTCTTGTTACAAAGCGACGCTTCCGTTGAGCAGATACCTTTGTGCTACCTAACCTAACCTAAAATAACCTAAAGTGTATTATAAAGCATCTCTATATTTACCTCTCTTGTCTATACCGCAAAAACGAGTGCCAAAAGAGCCATAATGAGCCAAATATACTTCTACCTTCAAATAACCTAGAAAGCTGTGACGTAGGGTCACGTGATTTGGTCTATGTTTAGCCGCGATAGTTTCTACGGGGAAAATTAATGTTAAAATTTTACCATTGGCTTCTATAGAGAAGTGCGTGCTCTGTAAGTAATCCATTACTCTATGTAAATTATGATAAACGATTCTGGGCATCCAGTCCAATACGTAGTCTATAGCTGGTTGACGGACTTTTATTTTATTTAAACTATTTTAAGCTATTTTATAGAACAACCTGTAACATAAACGTAGTTGGAGAAAAAAGCCATACAAAAGTGATGTGTCAAAGCCATGATGTTTTTATAATTAAAATAATACAATAAAATAATTCTGTGTCTGATTTTGAATAAAAAAGAAGTTTCATATGTTGCTGGATTTATCATTTATTTTACTATACAAGATCTTACATAATACATGATAATAATGCATAATCTATACATGTATGCATATTTTTGTGAAAAACGTAGAATAATTTGCATTTGAAAACTAACACTATTTAGAATAAGTCGTGTGAAGTGTCATCTTTACTTTAAACAGTTGTTTAATCAATCTTTATTTTAAACGACCGCTAATGAAGTGACTAGCAAAGTTAAAACATTTTTATCAAATTTAATTTATTTATTTCAAATTTTGATATTAATTTTTTATTATCATTATTACTACATCAGTGGTTCTCAAACTGTGGTCGCGAAATGATCGATCAGTTCTATATTATTAAAGTTAAGTGCTGTAAAAGTATAACGAATACAATATGTTATATGTTTTTTAAAAAAAAGAAATTATGGAGAAATATTGATAGGCTATTCGTGAAATAACAGAATTTTAATATACTTGGTTTGGGAGGTAATTAGGGTGAAAATTAACGAGTTCCACCTTGATATATTTTATCTCGTGGCAAAACAGCGTTAGCAATTGTATTGGATTTTAACTCTCTGTTGCCCATGGTATCAAATATAAAACCATGTCTTAACCAAGGTCATCTTATCATAGTTCAGTCCTCATAATCGCCAAGTTTCCTTTGACCGTTTTACACGTGGTTGAAAATCACATGGTTGTCCTGCTACTAGCGCCATCTAACATCAGTAACAAGACTATTTTTAAATTTGTTTGTTTGCTTTATGTTTTCAAATGAGATTTCTTTATTTTGGAATTGTTATATGTTCGAAACGTTTTTATTTTTGTAGCATGAACTTATTTCACTGTTAAACCAAAATGGTTTATTGCTGTATTCCAAAAAATTAAATATTTTAATATATTTTCTATTATATTTTTTCATATACATGAATTACTTTAATACTGGCGTTTTAAGTTTTCCACAGTTAGAATTTCATGTTACAGTATTAATTTAACATCGTTTTTTCATTTTTTTAATTGCACACTTTTATTATTTTATTTATTTATTGATCTATCATTTTATTTATTTTTGAAGTGATGACGGATCATTTCAGTTTAAAATACCTTAGGCGCAAGCTTCACAGTTTTTTGATAGAAAGTTTGTATGTATTAATCCCTGAAACGTTCCATAATCGGGACCACAGTCAATTGGAATATTTGGGTGAGTATGTTTTGGCGCATAATAAATTTCCTTGTTACAACTCACATACATTCCAAAATGCATTTTTTCAACATCGCTCCTGTTAGACGCCAACTTTGGCTGTGGACTCGATTACGAAAGATTATCCGTGTTTTCATTTATTTTAAAATATCAGCTTTATCACAAATTTTCTATAAAAAAAATCTTGCCTTTTGTTCTGCTGTTGCTGAGGATTTTATCAATCTAGAAATTCTTAAAATGTCGAGCTGAATGAGTGTAATTAACCTATTTTAAATATTTATTCGAGTAGTTTGAAATGACAATGGCAAATGAATTTGAGGTTTTTTATTTTTTACTTTTTATTTATGGAAAGTTTGGCACATTTCGGGTTTAAGAAGGGCGATTTGAGCCATATGTTATAGACAATAACAAAAACGGCACTATATAATAAGTATAGTTTCATTTAATGTGCATAAATTCTAAATATTATTATTGTTCATGTAAGGACCAATTGTCTCGTTATAGTAAGTGCAGTTTGGCGCAAAATTATTTTCATTTTTGGACCACTGTTGTAACTATCGCATACTTGGAATCACATTATTCTGGCATCGCTCATGTTTGGCGCTAACCTTGGCTGTGGACTTGAATTCCGAAGATTAGCGAAAATACTACATTATATAATAATTAATTTTATATGCAAATCTTCAATTTCTTCAATGTTTTTGAAGGCTAGAAGTTAGGCGAAATAGTATGTTTTTTACGTATTTGTTTTTAGTGGAATTAAAAATATTTTTTTAAATTGTCATTAACACAATGTTTTTTCCATAGCTACTTTGTTTTCTTATGCAACCTGTTCACGAATTAGTAGAGATAATATGCACCAGGCGGCGATACTTTCCGGAGAAAATCGGTTAATAAGATGACGATTACCGCGGACTTTTTCACCCATAGACTTTCTCCGGATTGTGAAGTCTGAAATATGATAAGAGAGACTTGGTCTTAACAATGCTTTTTAGCTCACAGGCTATCAAAGTCTGAGAGCTTATGTGCCCGCCGGTTCTGTATGTACGTACGTACGTATGTATGTATGTATGTATGCACGTAACGCGATAACTCTTGATAGAACTAACCGTTTTACTTTAAATTTTGTTTATAGGTTCCTTGTGATAAGGCGCTTCCCTGATTAGTTTTGGAGGTTCATTGGTTAAGCATAAAGGGGGGAAATGGGGGGGCTAACCCCCATAATTTAGATAAATAGGTTTTTCATGCAGAATTATCCCATTTTCTGCAAATTTTGTATATAGGTTCATTTTGATAATGCGCTTCTGTCAATAGTTTTGAGGGTTCATTGGTTAAGTATAAAGGGGGAAAGGGGGGCTAACCCCCCCTAATTTAGATAAATGAGTTTTTATGCAGAATTATTCGATTTTCTTCAAATTTTGTATATAGGTTCATTGTGATAATGCGCTTCTCTGAAGAGTTTTAGGGGTTCATTGGTTAAGTATAAAGGGGGAAAGGGGGGGCTAATTCCCCCTTAATTTAGATAAATGGGTTTTTCATGCAGAATTATCCGATTTTCTTCAAATTTTGTATGCAGGTTAATGGGGATAAAGCGTTTTCCTGATTGGTTTTGGGGATTCATTGTTTAAGTATAAAGGGGGTAACGGAGGGCTGCCCCCTCTTAATTTAGATAACTGAGATTTTCATGCAGAATTATGCGATTTTCTTAAAATTTTGAATATAGGTTCATTGTGATAAGGCGCTTTCCTGATTAGTTTAGGGGGTTCTTTGGTTAAGTATAAAGAGGGTAAAGGGGGGGGACTTATCCTCCCCCCTTAATTTAGATGAATGTGTTTTTCATGGAGAATTATCCGATTTTCTTCAAATTTTTGTATATAGTCTCATTGTTGTAAGGAGCTTCCCTGGTTAGTCTTGGGGTTCATTGGTTAAGTATAAAGGGGGATACGGGGGGGCGTAATCCCCCTTAATTTAGATAAATGGGTTTTTCATGCAGAATTATCCGATTTGCTTCGAATTTAGTATATATGTTCATTGTAATAAAGGGCTTCCCTGATTACGTTTGGGGGTTCAATTGTTAATTATAAGGGGGTGGGGAACGGGGGGATGATCCCCCTTTAATATATTGTCGATTTCTTTATTTTTCGAGGGGCTTATTTCAAATTCTTTGAAATAAGTGTATAATATACAATTAGTGTGAATAGCCTGTGAGCTCAATGCCCTCAATTTAACTGGGCAGTTTTCTTTTTCATTACAAAAGGTAATCATAAAAATGGAATAAAATTGTATTCTCTTTTAGGCCTTTTCAGCCTTATTTTACATGCCAAACACTGGATTACTTGTCTATGCGCTAGAAAAGGAATGGATAGCAATGGCTGACAAATTTAACAATGCACAATCTTTCAAAGCAAGTTTTATTGTTTTTAAGCAAATATTATGGCTTATCTTCTATATTATGGGATATTTCATATTGTTTGTACTTGGTCCTAACATGACAGAATAAAATATCCCGAAGAAAGCAACAATTTTTATCGAAATTCTAATTTCAAAAACATGGTACCAAATTTGCTACAACGGGCTTCGCAGAGTACTAATAAAAATAGCTAGAGGTAGAAGAAATCCTACCAATCATTTTATGAATGTTTGGATAGCTTTGATTGCTTATTATTGATATTTTTAAGCATTTGATTCATTCTGATGAGTTTTAATTAATTTTTAATTTTTATTCTACTAATAATTTCGACGCATATAATTTTTTCAGCCATCCCTATCTGCTGCCGTTTCAACCTATCACTTCACTAAACTCAAGAAATTGTTAAAAATGCCATTATTTTCATAATAATGCTATTATGTTATTATGCATTACTACTACTACTACTACTACTACTACTACTACTACTACTACTACTAATAATAATAATAATAATAATAATAAACATCAATAATAATAATAATAATAATAATAATAATAATAATAATAATAATAATAATAATAATAATAATAATAATAATAATAAACATTAATGATAATAATAATAATAATAATAATAATAATAATAATAATAATAATAATAATAATAATAATAAACATTAATAATAATAATAATAATAATAATAATAATAATAATAATAATAATAATAATAATAAACAACATTAATATTAATATTAATAATATTGTTATGATCTTGCTTTTTTCATTTATTCTTTCATTTATTAAATAATTGTTAAATGCTATTATAATTTATTTATCAATTACTTTAATCATCTCCTTACTAAAGTTTAAATTAAGAAAATTGAACTAAACTGCATATATTTTATAATAAGCTCATTTAAATACTTTTATGAAAAGGGAAATTAATATTATCTTGTTTAAAACTTTAAATTTAAAATAATGTTAAAATTGCGTTGTGGTCACACCGTGCTGAAAATTCTGTCAACATAAAGAATAATTTGTTAGATATCATTAAAAATTTTCATACAGATGACCAAAGTAATAATTGATAATTACTTTCCTTAAGATGGAAGTAAATAAATTAAACACTTTACAGTTAAAATTACATTCCAACTCATTAAATACCATAAAGCGTAATTTTAACATACTCATATTTTATTTTACAAAATTATTACAGGTTAAGATTTAATTTAATTTAATTTTACTAAGATTGATTGATATACCATATAGAATTTCTAACACAGTTAGGATTAACACAAATAATCAGTGAATTCTTTTCAGTTCATGATGTTACTACATTATAATAAAAGCCTAACTTACCAGAGTGGAGTAGCTACTTCAGTATTTGCATATTTAAATGTCAAAATAGATTATTATCGGTGTTTGTTTATTTTAATCACTCACAGTTCAATAAATCACAAAATAAAAACTCCGGTTCAATTCTGGTTGAATACTAGTTAATATGTTCAGCATTACTCCCAAAACTGTGACACACTGATTTCACCATCATCAGACTCATAGAAAGATTATCTTCCGAACAGATAGGCCGACGAGCGCTGCATATAACTCTTTGTAATCACTCATCTTAGGGGTTATTACCTGTCGTTCTTCTCTGCGAACTCACGAACGGCAAGGACGACGGGCATTGTAACTACAGGATTGTACAAAGATTTAAGACAGTGCATTCCAGGCTGGAAGAGTTAAAAATTTAAAGTCGAAGGGTGACGGTCCCATTCATCGGACCTCTAAGCTCTCCCGAATACATCGGCTAACGATCGCCGCAATTTCAAAACATTACTATGTCTAAGACCTTAAAACATTGTTCCACGACCTTTCATTCTAAGCACCGTACCCTTTATAAGTACAACATAATAAAAATAATAGTATTAGTAATAATAATAATAATAATAATAATAATAATAATTAACTAATAATAAATAATAATTAAATAATAAATAATTATAATATAATAATAATAATAAAAATATAATAATAATTAAATAAATAATAATAATAATAATAATAATAATAAATAATTAACATTAAGTAAATAATAATAAATAATAATTAAATAATAAGTAGTTATAATATAATAATAATAATTGAAATTTAATAATAATAAAATTCATAGTAATTAAGTAAAAATAACAATTGATAAATAATAATAATAATAATAATAATAATAATAATAATAATAATAATAATAATAATAATGCTATTATGCTATTTTCATAATAATCAATACTATTAATGGCGATAAACGTCTGTGTGTGTGTGTGTGTGGGCGTGTGTCTCTGTGTCTGTAACCGCAAAGGCTTCGCGACCAAGCGAGGCTCTGAGACTGCTTCGGTACCGAAAAATTCGTAAAAATGGCGCGACCCCCAAGTTTAGCCGGAACGGAAGTCCGACCCGGACCCAGGGAGTTATTAATTAACAAAACTAGTTTAATTACAGGAAATCGAAACCGATTTATCCTATATATTCCCATTTTTATAAAAACTTTTCGCCTCCGAAAGGGTTGCCAGTCGAGACAAATCTCAGTAAAGACTGCGCTGCCAAGGAGCAACTTAAGCTATAAACTGTAATACGGGTTTTTAAACCAACTCGCATCTCGGGAAGTTCCGGGCCCAGAAATTCGGAAGTTGGACGGACAT
The DNA here is from genome assembly GCA_963931845.1 of Maratus michaelseni. Taxonomy (NCBI): domain Eukaryota; kingdom Metazoa; phylum Arthropoda; class Arachnida; order Araneae; family Salticidae; genus Maratus; species Maratus michaelseni. Next base: position 59,453,761 of record OZ007599.1, read on the forward strand.
AAGCAGGATAGCATCCACTTTCATAAATTCGAAAAATCATTTCCCTACAACAAGTAGAACCGAAAAAATTCTTTAAAAATCGATCGATAAAAAAGAATTTTTTAATTCTTTCGAGACGCAGGTGTGAGACCGCAGACTGATGGGGCGACAGATGTCTCCAAGGATGAAGGAGGAAAATCACGTGGCTTGGCATACTATACTCTTTCCAGCCTCTATCCGAAAAATCTCAAAAGTCGTCACATCGTCACGAAAATTTACAAACGAACGTAAATAAAATCGCGAATTTAGGAAGCTAAAATTCATAAAATTCGACCGGTAACTTTTAAAGATATCAATTAAAACTCATTAATGAAATGGAAAATGAATTTATTTATATTCCAAAAAGACGTCTGCTTTTTTTTATCAACAATCAATCCAGACAATTCGTATGTAAATATTTTATTTCTGAAAGAGATAAAATGATGCATTTGCTTTTTTAATACGCTGTATAAAATATTCTAATTATCGGATTTTCGATTCTGAAATATATGCATCCTTGCTCAGAGTGGGCTGACATTTCAGGGATTCAAAAAATTTTCGATTTTGGACCATAATTTTTGATTTTAGCAAAATCCCGATTTTTGTATATGAAAAAAAAAAAAAAAAAAAGCTAAGGAATTGTCTATTTCTTTTCAAAATATCTCCTGTCGTATGGGTCCCATCGCAACGCGGTTTGGCTCATTCGACTCGACATCGATAGAGCTTACATATTTTAGTTCCAAGTTTCACCACCAGGGGCGCTTCCGAAAATCGGGTTCTATGGGCCCGATTATGACGGGGTTTGGCTCTTTCGACTGGATTTTGATAGCTTTACATATTTCAGTCATGTTCGTGTAGAACAGATTGCGCCCCCTGGTGGTGGAAGGTGTAATTAAAGGATTTTTCTGCCAACTCGGGTTCTATGGGTCACATCACGACTCGGTTTGGCTCAATCGACTCGACATCGATAGAGGATACTAGAGCTTATTGATTTTAGTTCGTTTTTTCACCAGCAGGGGCGCTTTTCTATCTCTGTTTCGATGGGAAGGATCACGACGGGGTATGGCTCATTCAACTCGACATCGATAGAGCTTACCGATTTTAGTTCGTTTTTTCACCACAAGGGGTTCTTTCCTATCTCCGGTTCTACGGGCATGACATAGTTGCCAACCTCCCGATTTTTTGAATACCAGTAAAATCTTACAAAAATTTTCGCTTTATTAAATGGCAGAAATTGTACGATTCAAGAAAACAAATACACTGCTCAAAACAATTAAAGGATATTTGAAGTTTTATGTAAAATAAAGATATAAGCGAAATTTTTTTTGCCGAAAATAGAAGAAGAGAATCACAAATGCAAATTTTTCTGGTTTTCAAACTGTGGAGTATGCAAATTTTGAGTTCGACATCAAAAACGTCGCTTCAGCGGCAGCGAATGAAATTTGACTTTCAACTGGATAAAAGAGAATGAAGACAAGGATGATCGGCATTCAGTGATTGCTTTGTTTCGATGAGTACGATGTCTCAGCGATGTCATTTGACAGATTCAGAAGCTTGGAGAATTGTTGATAGGTTAGAAGGGGGCCAAACTCAAGCCGAAGTAGCGCAAGCCATTGGAGTGTCACAAAGTGTCATTTCCAGGATCTGGAACCGTTTTTTGGAGAGTGGATGTGCAGGCCGAAGACCAGGGCAAGGTCCTAGACGGGCAACAACGCCCAATGAAGATCGGTATTTAGCGTTAACAGCTTTGAGACACCGAAACATGAACGCTACTCTTCTCCAACAACACCTTCGCTCGGCTACAGGCACCACGATTTCAACTCAGACTGTCCGAAACCGGCTCCATGCTGTAGGTCTGTATGCTCGACGACCGATGGTATGTGTTAGATTAACATCAAGGCATCGTCGCGACCGCAGGGAGTGGGCAACCGAGCATGTCAACTGGAGGAGAAATGAATGGAGCAATATTCTGTTTTCTGACGAGTCCCGTTTTTCTGTGCATCCGGATAATAGGCGTATTTTCATCTGGAGGGACCGTGGCAGTAGGAATAATCCTGCGTTCGTGCACGAAAGTGTCAGATTTGGCGGTGGAGGAGTGTTGGTGTATGGTGGCATCTCCATTGACGGGCGCACTGACCTCTAGATCATTCGAGATGGAGCTCTGACTGGTCGCCGATATAGGGATGAGATCCTCAGACCTATTGTAGTCCCTTACGCTGCAGCAATCGGAGATAACTTCATTTTAATGGACGATAACTGCAGGCCACATCGTGCAAACCTGGTGGAGGATTTCCTTTTCGGGAAGGAATCGTTCGAATGGAATGGCCAGCGTGTTCTCCAGACATGAATCCAATCGAGCACGTTTGGGACGCTCTAGGAAGACGAGTTTCTGGCCGCCAACAACCCCCACAAACTCTCCAAGAACTGGAAAGAGCTCTTCTGGAAGAGTGGGGCAGAATACCCCAACTCGTCATTAATAGCCTCATTGAGTCCATGCCTCAAAGGTGTTCAACGTTGCTGGCCGCCCGTGGAAACCATACCCTCTACTGAAAATGATTTTCTTTGAAGAAAACACCTTTTCTTATTCTTTTTTTCTCATATGCACCAATTGTGTTTTTTTCCTTTTGTACACAAATGTGCAATAAAATGCATTTTTTTCTGCCAAACATGTGTAATTTATTCTCATATAACCTACTATGTCTGTCGACCATGTATCAATCAGCTAAAAAGTTTCCCAGATACAAAATCCACCTAAAACTGCAATATCCTTTAATTGTTTTGAGCAGTGTATTTTTTCATAAAAATACTGGTATGGAAAAAATCGGGAGGTTGGCAACTATGGGGCATGAAAACGACGCGACGGGGTATGGCTCATTCTACTCGACATCGAAAGCCTTAACGATTTCAGTTATGACCGTATACACAGATTGCGCCACCTGGTGGTGGAAGTTGGATCTAACGTATACTGCAGCGCGTGCGCAGCACGACTGCTACACGGTGCCGCAGGCAGCGGGGACCCGAGCCAGAGGTTCGTTCAGTTAGAGGTTTATACTATTCGATGTGCAATTTAAGGGATTATCCGGTGCCGAAGGCAGCGGAGACCAGGGTCGGATGTTCGTTCGGTTAGAGGTTTGTACTATTCAATGTGCAAATTAAGGGATTAACCGGTGCGTGCGTAGCACGACCGGTATACGGTGCAGAATTCAGCGGGGACCCGGGGTCGGAGGTTCGTTCGGTTCGAGGTTTATCTTATTCGAGGTTTTACAAGATTCGAGGCACCGATGTAAATTAGGGGCCCGCTAGCGGGCGAAGCCAGCTAGTGTTATTCTTAAAGCATAATAATTCTGTTACTTTCATAATAATATTATTTTCGCAATAATTTTGATGAATAAGTTAGATACAGATTTATCTGAATTTTCGAAATTTGAAACTGATAAGGAATGTCTACCTGTGAAAGAAAATTTATTCTTCTTGTGACTCAGATAGCATGGCTACAATTGAATATGAAATGACTGAATATGCGAAGAGTTCTAAATACCTTAACTTTTCTAGCATCAATGAAATTTTACTATTCCATAACATTATTTTATGTATATATATAGTGGGGGGGGGGGAAACATTATATATATCTTATTTGCATAATAAATGTATTTTATCTGATACCATGACCTTTCACTCTTTAATGCCCATGATAGCAAATATGATACATTTTAAAATTTAATATATATATATACGTATATATATATATATATATATAACCATTAATGAAACATTACCGTAACACCAACTTAAACTATGAAATTATGATTTAGTATGTAATAATTAATTGACAACGATAGTGTTCCCCAGCACTCTGAATATAGATACCAAATACTTATTTAAAAGAAGATGAAATTAAATTAAAAATTGAATGAATGAAATTGAATGAATGAAATTTGTGGAATTTAGACAGAATTATCAAATCCCAAATGCCTAAATACCACAAATAAAATGAGTGGTTTCATCATCATATTAGCCATAACATTGCTAAAGAATATGATTTTGGGACTACCAACTCATAAACAATGAATAAAACCTGTGAAAAAATCTTAAAGTTAAAAAAATAAATACAATATTAAAAAGGAAAGAAACCTTACCCATAATAAAGAGATAAAAACTTGAAATTTAATCATAAAGTGCGAAATACAATTGGATTAAAAAAGATATTGGTGCACTTCAGTAACCAGATATATGAGCATAACTAAACAATAAAATAAATTTGAAGTTCGAATTACTTATGTAGAAATATATTCAGTATAAAAATCCAACGGCATAATTTTAAAGTAGTTTTTCCCAAGCTGGGATTAGAGGGTGAAACTGTATTTTCTTATAATACAATTTTTAATTAATGATTTTATTTTTTACGTCCATGTCATTTCAATGGGCACTTCGATCTGTTTATGCCCAGCGCCATATTGATGACGTCACAACTTCAGAGGCGTATACCTGGACCTGACCTTAACTCTCGAGACACAAGGCCGTGACAGTAAATAAACATGGCGCACGTTTCCGTCCTATGAACAGACGTAAGATAGGGACTATCCTACAGAAAGACTCGAATATTTCTCTCAAAAACTAAACAAAAGTAAACTTTTATATGAAAATAGCTTATAAAAAGCACACAGTAATAATAATAAGTATCTTTAAATATATTCTCGTATGCTCATTTATGTGTATTTTTAATTTAATATATTCAATTAATTAATTTCAATGGTAGTTTATTATCGATACTTTTTAAACACGGCTGTAATTCTTTTAGGTGATGATATTTTATAATAAAAAAATTTCGTATTTATGCTTTTAAAAAAGTACAAATTTTAGTCTCAAGAAAATAAATGAAAACAAAATTCAGAATATTCATTAAGCATTAGTACGGTAAATGAAATAACAGCAGACTCACATTTATATGTATGCTTTTTAGTTTATTCATTTTTCCATCAATGGTTAAAATTTTATACAAACAAAGAATAAATAAAAAGATTTATTTTCCAGATATTAGTTGAGCAGGTAAAAGTAATATTGAAATAATTTCCTGTGTTTTTAACATACTTTTATAAATACTTTCTCCAAATTTTAAAGAGACAACTTCTTTTGATTGTTGGAACAATGATAAGCTTTAAATAACTATATTATAGATTTTGAAGAATTTTTAAAATATTTTATATCATTGCTTTGAACCTTAACCCTCTCACTGACAAGGCCGTGTTAACACGTTCAGAAAACTGTCATCCGAAAAAGGCGAGCCCTTCTTAAGTCGGTCTCCTAGAACGGCTTCTATACCGGCGAGGCCGTGATAAGTCGTTTGGAGAAAATACCTCCAATACTGGCGTGCCCGTGTGTAAGAAATATGCCTACCCCCTTTCAATAGGCGAAGTATCTTCTCAACAATAGATAATTGCTACAATCCCCGACCCTACCTCAGGGGGGCGAGGGGCAGTTTCCTGTTTCTTTCAAATTGTCCCTTCCTTTCGTTTCCGGAGATAGATGACCAAATGGATCAAGAATTTCGACTAGATTTGTAAAAAAGAAAAATCTTATCATTGGGAAGAAATTTTTATTTCTGAGTATTGAGTTATATAATAATATTATTCTATTTTTCTATACATAATTACAAGTTTTATTTGAATGAATTCATTGCAATAATGAAATCCCAAATATTTAAAAATCGTTTAAAGATGTGATGTGTACGAAATTTTAAAGTTCAAAGTTTGCACAATTTTGCGAAAAGGGGACAAATGGAACCTTTATTCCGGAGCTCGGAAAATTAGTGGATGCCAAATTTTTACTACTAACCAAGGTTTTAATAATTTATTTATTCATTTTTTGACCGGCGACCATTTACCCGGAGAATTTCTTTTTCTGTTTTCGTCATTTTTTTTTCTACAGTCGCAAGACATCATGATTTCTCTAACAAATAAGAGCAATTATCTGTAAAGTTATTTATTATTTGTTTAAGATTTCTGAATTAAAATTAAACCTTTTAAAGTTGCAAAATAAACGCCAAATATTTATTAAATAGAATTTAATTATGTTTCTGTACTTTATCAGTTTTGTGACACAATTTTATTACAAAGAGAAGTGGAGGGGGGGGGGGATTGAAACTTGCGCTCAGTTTTCTCTTCGCACGGTCCTGCCGAAATATACCAGAATTTCTAGCTACTTCATGCCTTGTCGAAAAATTATCAAGTAACAGTCATTAAAATAATTTGTAATCTTTGCATAAAAAGAAAACAAAAAGTTCTGTGCCCCGCATCAATCACTATACAGTTACCAACTTAAATTATGCATCTTCCGTTAAAAATATGCTTCAAATGGCAGAAAAATTACTTTGCATTCCACAAATGTTAATTTCATGTTAAATATTAAATTTTACTTAATACTTCAATTTTAAATAGTTCGTATACTATAGTCTGTCTAAGGTGGTTTCTAAAGTAAGTCACGTTACATCTAATGAAAACCTCCCAAAATTCAGGACAACGAGATCGACCGTACAAGAGTACACAAACCTGCCTTACACCATCACATCGGTCAACCAAATTTTCAATTCTTGTAGCAACCCCTGAGCTTCATAAAACTTTGAACAAATTGTAACACATTTCGTAGCTGTCAACAGTACTGGAAAAGTTTTCGTTTCTCTGCACTTGCTCGAATTTTGCAATTTGAAACTGTTAATCAAATAAAGAGAATAATAAAATCAAATAAAGCAGGTCCATAACAAGAAGGGTCAGGAGGTGATTTGCCCTCCCTCCACACTTCCTTACACTCTCCCAGAATTTTAGAACACTAAAGTAAAATAAAATAAAATTTTGAACACCCCCCCCCCCCATATTTTCAACTAGAAGCGCCAAACGTAGGTAATTAATTTTTTTGTTAAATTATGTTTTGAAAGTATGTTATGTTTTATGGTGCTAATGCATCCTAAATACCATATTTATCAAGTAATAAACCTAACATGGCACCACATTCCTTCAAAATGTTTTTCGTTATGAATTGCATTCCACGTTTTTGCTACAATTTTTATGTGCAGTTTAACTCAGTTTCTTCTATTTCTTACTTAAATATATATATTATTTCTAAAGGCTTATTTCTGTGCATACTGGTGAAAAAGGGTAAAAATGGGGGGGGGGGGGGTACAATTATAGGTCTCCATGAATTTCATTTCCAAGATATTTTTTTACAGGGTAAAACTTTAGTGTGTATTAAATTTAAACTGTTATTTTTTTGTAATGGAATCAAAGTAGATCGAGTCAGCTCTCCCATGTGTTGGAAGAAAACATCATCAAGAATTAATCAATCGCATTCCCAGAAGTTAGTGGAGAGGGGACAAAACACATTTCCTAACTATTAGGAAGAAGGAAGTCCCGTGTTGTTTATATCACCTACCAAGAAAAAATAATCAATGTCACCGTCGGCACTTGATCGTAAAAGCCAGGCCCCACAAGACACAAAGGTATATTTTCATTGGAAACCAATATGACTTCAGGCCGTTTGTTCAAAAATTTAACATTTCTTTCAGGACTTGTTTTTTCAGATCTTATGATCTTCTAATGACTTTTAAGAATTCGAGCTTGACTACATGTAAATTCCTTTTGACACTGTGTGTGCCATGTGCCGTGTGTACTCTATTACTATTTACTACTTGTCCTCATTTGTCTCTGAGCAAATATAGTCAAAGTGATACCACTGTGATGTTAAATTTTTTTGAAGGACTAGTGTTGAGACAACTACTCCCCCCCCTCCCCAACCAAAATATAATAATGTGCAAAAATTTATTTTTCCCAATAGGTACATCCTCTTTCCCTACCCCAGCCAAAATTGAACTCTTGGGGGAGTTTCTGTGGTTAATAATTTAAAAGCCCGTCTCACACTGTACAAATTTGCTGCGAAAAAGGAAAAAAAAATAAGTTGCATCCTCTTTAGAGGTAAATAAATTCACACCCCCTCCCTTCCTCAAAATGTTAAAAAAAAGGAGGGGGGGTGGAAGAGAAATCAATACAATAGGTATTTCTAAAAACTGTTCAACATTTTTGTATGTTTGTACTAGTTACTCCCCCCCCCCACCACAAAATAAATTCTGCATACGCCACTAGAATTGTGGCATCAATCAGACAACTCACGGTGTAAATTGCATAAGAAACGCTTTGGCAGGAAAATAGTTTACTTATAATATAATCGAAATTGCCACGCTTTCGTTTTTATACACAATTTTGCATAGATGTATTCTTTTCATTTATCATCCATTTTCTGAAATAATGATTTTCCCGCTCTTTTAAATAACTAAATTAACCCTATACCTTTTTTTCTATATTTTATACGTGTAAAAGTGGCCTTTTTTCCGACCACGTAAGAAATACATGATATTTGAATTCTAAGGTATTTTTTTTTCATTTTATGCTTCCTAAATACGTTTAGGAAATAAATAAGTTTTCCTTAATAAGTTTAATTAGTTCTGTGGCAATTGTAACAAACAGTTGAAGTTCTTGCAATAAAGTGCCCTATTTTACATGATTTTATAAACTATGATATGTCCGATTAAGGGGGGGGGGGCAAATTATTAACATATAAATATAAATATATATGGATTAGAGTTCGTCGGATTATATACGATTTTTTTTCAACCCAAAACATTTTCATCAACCCATAACCCAATCCGAATCCGACATACTTTCACCCAAAAACTACCCGAACCCGAATGAAGGAAAAGTACTCCATATTTTAACGCAATTATGTAAAATTAGTATACAGTTGTATATCTAAATTTCATTTTAAATTTTAAGAGGAAAATGAACATATATAACAATATTTTACCCTACCCTCTGTTCGGTGAGGTCGGGTTGACCTATTTATTTTCACTTCGGGTCGGGTTCAGGTAAGGCTCACTTTAATTGTTTCAGATTCGGCTTGGGTATTGACACTTGCAGTCCGTGTTCGTGTCGATCCAATTACTCAAAAGAAGCTCCAAAATACTTTCTCAGGTGGAAAACTATATGTTTGAATATACTAATGAGTACATATTGATTTTTAAAGATAATATTGATACTATACATACGACTGAAGACTACTTTTCCATCATTGCATTAAAACATGGGATAATTTTCTTTCATTTCGGGTTCAGGTCGGGTTGAGGTCGACGAAAGTTATTTAAAAGTATTCGAGTCTCGTTGCGGGTCAACTAATTTTGTTTGTCTGGTACGAACGGTTTTCGGGTTGACATGATATAGAATTGTTGGGTTCGGATTTGCCATAAACTGAACTGCGAGGATGTCTAACGCCTATTATGTTATTTAAAATAGGGGATCCAGTCCGAGTTTCCCAGGTTACAGAACATATAGGGTTTTTGGTATGTATATATTTATATATATTTTTTAGATTTCCCTCTGACAAAACCAAAGAGCATTTTGTTTAATCAAAAATCGCAATAATGTATTCAAATAAAATTTTTAAAGTGATACTTTCGTATTAGCCGCATGCCAAGTGTAAACATGTGAAGAAATCACAAAAGAAATGACCTTTTTGCCATGATGCGGTAGTTGGAACCGCCCACTTCGAAACCGAACTTGTTTGCAGGCGGAGCCGGCAGAGATTTTTTTGCTATAAGGATTGGTCCTATAAAAAACTTGTCAATATAAAAGTTTTAAATAATATTAAGAGGATTTATAATAAATTTAAGCAGATTTGATATCTTGTGAATTGACGAAGTTATGAATTTTTTTCTTCTAAACACCCCCTCCCCCCCCCCTTGGGGCCATTTTTAATGATATCAAAAATCTGTCATACATAAAGTTTTGCCCTTTTCCTAGAAGTAATAATAACTTTAAACGGTTTCGATAGATATCATAATTAAGAAATTATGTTTTTTTTTCTGTTTTCACAAAAGTCCCCCCCCCCCCCTTGGTTCGATTTTGCCCATTAACGACCAAGACCAAGATTTTATGCCCCTTGATTTTATGTATCAGTTTGGAAGAGATTTGTGCAGAATTATTGCAGTTATCGTGTCCATAAAACAGTGACTATATATATATAAGTTTTGAACTGGGGGGGGGGGGGTGGTTTTGGGCTCTGGGAGTCATGATCGGCGTAGATTTGCAAATATTTTTCAAAAATTCCAACTTAGGTTAGGATGTAATAGTCAGTATTTCTTACGAAATCTACCTAAAAGAAAAAGAGAACATTTTTACTTGGTCGACAACGAGAGACTCTAAAAGCACAGAACAAAATGATAAATGCAAAATGACAAATGCAGAGATAACTATGTAAATAATTTGGGATCCAATAGTTTTTTTTTTTTTTTTTTTTTTGACAAATGAAGTCTTGAGTTATAAGCAAATCTTGAGTTGTAAGTGAGTTTTTTTCATGATGTCATTTATTGGGCTGTCGCGTGCAGAAGTTATATTTAAAACGACGATTTTCACAGCATTTTCTAAAAGACCGCCTGCCTTTTTCGAAAAAGGGAAAAAACTTTTCGACTTCATAGTTTCTAAATAAGAGCATTCGTCGATTCCATGTGTTAATGAACGAAACTGAATTCAGAAATCTTGTTAGAAAATAGTCAATATGTATTCCAATATAAAAAGATTATACGATTTCTCTATGGGCAAGTTCAATTTTAGTAGCATACTTTTTTTTTCTACTTTATTCGAAAAACATAAAAGCCTTTATAATATATTTTATGTGATCTCTACGCAACCTCTTATAAAAGTATTTTTTTAATCATTTATTATATAGTATTAGTACTAATTCTAACCATGAAATGCATTTAATAAAGTTCTTTTTTCCTTCTTTGTGTGTGTCTGTTATTTTTATCTTCAAAATGCTAATGCTTGGTTATATAAGTAGAGTCGCGCTTATCCGAGTTAATGTGGACCAAGCTCACCTCGAATAAGCGAAAAACTCGGTTAAACGGGATTTACATAAATGGTCACTAATTTAAGAGGTAAAATATAAATTTACACACGAGTTATTAATTTTTATAGTATACTTACAGTCATTGTGAGGTACACTGCAAATGCTTGTAGAATAAAAACAGGTAATGAAATTATTTATTTGAAAAAGTCCTTGATATTTTTTTTTGGTTTGTGGGATGATAAACGTTTTTTTGCTTGCAATATTACACCAGTTTTTTTTAGTGTCATCAATATTATAAGTATAGCCTCTTCTTGCTGCTGAATGTATTCAATAGTTTTATTCAATAGAACTTACACCTTCAGAATGCGTAATTTTTTTCTGTATAACATATACTGTTAAAAATTTGCAGCAAACTGTCCAGTCATTTGACGGTTTTTGTAGAAAACGGTTACATAACCGTAATTTAACTATATTCTAACCGTAGTGTAGCTCATTTTATGGTCAGAATATAGTTAAATTATGGTTATGTAACCGTTTTCTACAAAAACGGTCAAATGACTGGACGGTTTGCTGCAAATTTTTAACAGTGTAGCTTTCATCATCACTGCTCTCTTGTTTGCGATTTTCAATCTTATCTGTATCACGTCATCTGTAATTTCTTGCTGTTCATCTGCATTCATCCACTCAGGAATGCCTTTTTCAGAAAAGGTTTCAGAAACAGTAAGTGTTTGTGCTAAGCTCAATAAAGATTTGTCATCAGATGCTTCATTTTCATCATTTGATTGCTCTACAGACAAAATTTCTGTAGAGTCGTTAATTCAATTTCTTCCCATGCTTCGGAAATCCAATACACAGCATCCTTTAGTGAAATCTCTTTCAGACATTCTGTAACTGTTCGTTCTTCAAGATCTTCAATTAGCTTTCCAAACAGATTTTTTCTGTAATTCCTTTTCAAATTCTCAAGAACACCTTGGTTTATTCTGATTTTCTATTTAAAAAGAGAGAAAGGGATTTATTTGTGACTCGGTTAAACCGAAACTCGGTTCAGCGGAACTCGGATAATCGCGACTCTACTGTATTTATTTAAATATTTAAAAGGATTTCCAGTTGAACATTATATGATATATGTAAAAGATTTAAGAATAGGATTTGGAGAGGTATTTTATTTATTTCTTTTCTCTCTCTCTTTAAATTTAAATATATTATCATTGATGATTTTTTTTCTCCTGCAGTTGCTTCGTTTTTTCCTAAACTCTATTAGACAAAAGCTATCCCTTATAAGACTGTTCTCAAATCTAAAAAAGCCACTTTCTGACACATTCCTGAATTCAGTTTTGTTCGAAAACAAATGAAATTGGCAGGTGCTCTTATTCATACACTATAAAATTTGGCAGTTTTTTCCATTATTCGATAAAGGTAGGAAGTCTTTTAGAAATTGCTGTCAAAATTGGTGTTTTGGATAGAATTTCTGCACGCATAAAGGTCATCATGAGAAACTATTCGCTTATAATTCATTCGTCGAAAAATCAAACGAATTGGAAAATGTACGCCAAACGTGACAAATGAGGTGCGTTCGCACTGTAACTATTTTCAGTGAAATGTATTATATCGTCTGTTATTATGATATGATTAATTTCCGTAATGAAATATGAATATTTTAAACTGGCAACATTTTATATTTTGTTGATATTTACAGAAAATTCCAATGGGAAGCCTAAACCTAGCTTTGAAAATTTCAGATCTTGAAATCCTTATTTAAAGTCTTTTTTCCATTTAATATCTATTTCTCCGGAAACATCTACCCAAAAAACTATTGGTAGATTATAGGATTGCTATAATTAAACAATTTTACACAAATTTTATACAAATTTTGTTTTTAAATTCTGTAAGACGGAAGTAATAGGACTCCATCTTAAATAGGATGTAATCACCATGATGGCAACCTAGAATCATTACCTGTCATCGGATATCACTGAATTAAGCGTATGATAGGATTTAATAGAATGAAGAATGCGACTATAACTTGCTCATAAAGTTTATATAATGTCATGTACGTCATATATGATTATGACGCCATACATGTCAGATAAATTCAATTTTTATATTAATTACATGATATAGTTTTAATAGTCAAACTGAAAATATAATAATTATGTAAATGCCTATATAGAGTAGTTAATTGAACAGTGAAATAATGGATAATAAATAAAATATTTCTTTGCAAAATGCATTAAAGACATTTCCAGCTTACAATGGAATATTTTTCGGATTTGCGCACCTAGCGCACCTGTCTAGTATAATATGACAATATGAGACAAAATATTCTTCCACTCCCCTTTACCACGGCCAAACTCGATTCTCTCTTCCCTCATACGGCCTTCACAATCACCCCTTAGTTTCGGAATCGTTAAAAGGCTGCTTCGCCGGTAGATGGCGCGATATACTTACCATAAATAATGCTTAATAAATGTTACTTCTATACATAAAAATACAAGAATCTTTGCAATTATTCATTATAAAAGGTATATATAACATATGTATCTTTTGTTTCGGCATTTTCTTTACTACAAACAGGAAAAACTAAAAGATTTAGAGATAAAATAAATAAATACAATGCTTTAAGCAATTAAAAATAGTTTAAATAACACCCTACTACAAAATATAAAACAAACATTATAAGTAAATTTCAATACATTAAAATTCTGGATTACTTGAAACATTGATAATTCTGAGCGTAAAATACACAGCAAAAAATTAAAAAAAATATTTACTAGTTTCACAATAGTAAGAAAATTAAGCAACATCGCCAATATCCGGCAATGAACTCATATCGAATTTTTTTTTCTCAAAACATGGATTATTTTTACACGATTCTGAATTATTTAAAATATATGTATATATGTGTACATTCAAAACAATTTTTAATAAATTTAACCATTATAGGTACTGATCTGAAATATATAAGCATATAGAAATATAATAGAATTACATATAAAATTAAATATTATATTCTAGTTCTGGAAAGTCATGGTATAAAAGTATGTATATAAAAATAAAAATATACTTTCATGTTTCATAATATCAACAGAATAAGAAAACATATTTCGCCAATATCCGGCAATCAACTCACATCGCTTTTTTTTTCTCAAAACATGGATTATTTAACAAATTCATAATAATTTTTACAGGTTTTATTATTTTAGAGAATGAACAAGTTTTTTTTTTTTTTTTTTTTTTTTTTTTTTTTTTTTTTTTTGTTGCTGTAGCATTATGTACTATGAGAGAATAGTTTTTGTGGAAATTTTAGAATATTGTGTGGTTACAGAAATTACAGAATATTTTTTCAGATTTTTAAAATATTAATTCATAAATCTATCCACCCTACTTGTATATATATATGTATCTATAGGTATATGCAGATTCTATTTCTTGATTAGACTTTAAACATTGATAATTTTTACAGTGAAATATACATTAAATATTATAAAATTAAAATTAAGTAAACTTTAAAATTTTTCTTGATAAAGAGTTCTTACATGCAGATAAATTGGTTTCATTTGTAAGATACCTTGCCATATTTTTTTAAATGATGGGCAAGAATTTTGCATATATTAATGAGCATATATTTATTTTATGCTCGTTTAAGTCACATTCCCCATAAGGGTTTTTTATTAGTCTTGGATATATCAATTCATAAATAGTTTTGACGAACGAAACGCAAAGATAAGGAAATTCTCCATTAGTAATGGTAAGTAATAGCGCCCCCTACGTTCTTCCGGGGAGAAACTCTTATTCCTCTTGAACAAAGGGAAAATGACTTTTTGTTACGGCCGTATAAAGGGAAGGAGAAAATCGAGTTAGGCCGTGCCTTTACATTACAAAAACCAACTTATTTAAAACCTTTCTCAAGTTGAATCCCAGAGTGGAAAGTAAAGGGGGAATAGACAATGGGATGTGTCCTTCCTTCTGTTGCTAACTTGTTTGCAATAACTTTCAACCTATTTGGATCATTGGAAATGCAATTACATGCAACCTGCAACTTGTAAATAGTAATGTTAGGGTTACAGATACACGTTCTTAAATAACACGTGCTTTACTTGAGAAAACATAGAATCGGTTTTCTATAACTGAACTTATATACATCTCAATAAATAATCTATACCAATTTTATGTTCAATGCTATATAATGTATTATCTTTATTTTGATTGTTGACCATTTTACCTGTTGACGTTTTCACCGTTGCCCTTTTTACCTATTGACGTTATAACTGTTGCCCTTTTTACCTAACTTCGAATCTGCGTATGCAATGTCAGACTTGATAGCCTGTAAGCTAAAAATGTACATCCATTTAATGCATGTCGTTTTAATGAGAAATTGTGTCAAATTCACAATCAAAACATAATTTTGTGTTTTCATATTAATTAAAATAATTTATATTTTAATTTACAGTGTATTTTTTTCCATATGAATTTTTATCTGATGTAGGTGTGCTTTCTTCAAGCTGCGATTGCTTCAAGGTGCGCTTTTTTCCGGTGCGCTTTTTTTGTGCGCTTTTTTCCGGTGTGCTTTTTTTCGTGCGCTTTTTTCCGGTGCGCTTTTTTCCCGGTACGCTTTTTTCTGTGATTCCATACATCTGCAAATATTGTAAAATTTCCTTTTCAAATAGCATTCTAAAACTGGAAAAGAAAAATAAGATTTCTGCTTCCCCTTTTATTCATTCTGATGAAACTAGCATTAAATGACTTAAAATGAAATATGTAATTTTTTAAGGGAAAACATGTTATTTTTATTTTTACGATATGAGAATAAATAAAATTGTCAGTTTCAGAGAGAATGAGCCCGCCCGGGCCCGAAGACCAATATAAAAATCGAGACCGAGCCCGTGTCGGGACCGGGCTCGGGCTGAGCCCGTCTCATCTCTACTAGGCACCCCCAGAGGTATAATTATGAAAATTATGGTGCACTTTGAAACATCGAGATTTTCTTTCAAAATATTGTAGATTAAGGGTTATAAAGTAAAAAAGATTAAATTTCATAAAACGTATTTATCAAAAACGCATATAAAACAGACATTTCCAAAGGAGGATAATCTGTGTCTCGTAAAATCACGCGTTCAACTTTCCACTGGTCATAATAGAAAGGAAAAGTAACGCACAAAGGAGAGGAGGCGATTAGGGGAGAGAATGATTTCCAAGAATTTCCAAACTCTCCCCATACCTCCTGTGGTTATCTCTGCTGCTGTAACTAATTGGATTGGGGGGTGAAAATATACGGTCCGTTTTGAAAAGGAAATAGTAAATAGACGTTGGTTTTTTTGGCATACTATTTTATCTTCTTTGAATGAGCATTTCATTTCCGTGACCGCTCAAATGCCTTGTCAGTCAGAGGGTTAAGAAGCAAAGTATAAATTGATTTTTTATTTCCAGATGTTAATGAAGCAAATAAAATTATAATAATTAAATAATTCCATGTATGTTTTTAACATTCACTTCTATATACATATTTTCCAAAATTTGAAATAAATAAATTATAGTCTTTATTTCTATCATAATGTTTTTTATATACAAATAATATATTATACATAATGATAAAAATAAAATAATAATTCCATATATTCTTTTTTACATCAAATAATTTATAATGGTTTATATCATTCCTTTGAATCATAAGCAATGAAAGTAGAAATAGACATTTTTTTTTCAGATTATTAATGAAGGAAGTTAAACGATAATAATAAAATAATAATTCCTTTTTACATTCATTCATATACAAATTCTCTAAATAATAATAATAAATATATGTATAACACTATTTGTGCAAAATATCATTTCATTGAACCTTATGGAAATAAAGTGAGTAAGTAAAATGATAATAATAATAATAAAATAATTCCATGTATACTTTTTACATTTATGTCATTTTTTTGCAACATTTCAAAGAAATAAATTCTGGTGATTATTTCATCATTTTAAGTTTTAAGCAAGAAAATTAATGAAGCAAATAAAATGATAATAATAATAATAAGACTTTTATGTATTTTGTTTTCTTTTTTTAGCATTCATTTATATATTTTTATTTTAAAATTTCAGGAAATAAAGTCTAGTTTTTATTTCTATATTGGCGTAGTTTTATATACAAATGTAACTAGATAACATATTTTTTAGACATATTTTAATAATTTATATCATTCCTCTGAGTCGTAAGCAAACAAAGTTGAAAATGGTGATTTTTTTTTTAGATATTAATGAAGTTAAACTATTATAGTAAAATAATATAGTATACTATATACTATATAATATTATAATATTTTATTAATAGTAAAATAATAGTTCCATGTATGCGTTTTACTTCAACAGTTTCAAAAAAATAAATTCTAGTGACTACTTCTGTAATGATGATTTTTATTTACTGATTTTTAAGCATTTTTGTAATATTTTGTTAGGTATAAATATTTTAAAATGTTATTTTATTATTAAGTAGGTAAAATTATATAAAAATAAGGATGCTAATATTTGTAAATCTCTTGTTACAGATTCACATATATGTACAATACAATTATGAGGATAGTTAGTTGTAGTGTATTAAATATATTTATGTACTTACAAAATAAATAAATAAATAAAAATACAGTAAATATTCTGAAAAATTAAGCAAAAAGTTCACTTACCCTCGCTAAAGATCCTGATACTATGTTTATAAATATTTTCCTGAAATCCCATTTAATAAAAAAGTTTACTGCTTGAACTTTTTGATTTTACGTTCATTAATATCGTTCAATTTTTTATCACCTAACATTTTTGTGTAATTTTTCAAACATGTGTTTGAAAATGAATTTATAATTTTTAAAATATTATCAAATTGAATGCTGTTACATGATATGCAGGTGTCATCTATGCGTAAAGAGTCACAATTTTTTATATAAGTAGCTATCAGATTCACTAAAATACCATGCTGGTTTGTGGATTTTTGAAAACACAGTTCATATTCTTCTGAAATTATTTTTTGAAATATGCAGAAACTATGAATTAAAATATTAATAACCAGAGATGATGGTTTCTTCAAACCTCCTCTGTTTATCATATCTATAAATGCCGTAATATCTTTGGCATTCATATTAGCAGGTAGAGGTAAATTCTGTTCGTCCTCCGTCTCAATCAGTAAACTGTCTCTAGCTGAGAAGTTTGATTCACACTCTTTGCAGTCTAGTTTTAAGATATGTACACAATATCCTCCAATGTATGTCAATATTTGAATTTCATCATTTGTCACTTTCACACCCAAATCAAGCAATATGTTTTCAAATATTGTAATATCATTATAAGGTGTTGATGGCTGTACAAATTTCATAAATAAGTGTCTGATGGATAATTTACCCAAATATTTTGAATCTAAACTCAAAATGTTTTTCACTCTTAATTTTCTCTCACTCTCCAGAATATCTTGTACTGTTACATGATAATTTGATCCAGACATTTGACGGTATAATCCAAATCGAGATTCCAAAGCATCTGTTTGAAATTTTCCTGTTAAAACATATTCAGCTCCATTTGACAGTAAAAATTCAATTATGGATTTCATGCAAGTTGTAGTGTGAGTCAGCGCAAAAAGCGTTTCCTCGCTTAAACAACCACATCTTGGTTTTTGCTTTAGATTCTGCCAAGCTTTCAACCAATTTGTGAAACGTTCTAAAAATGTTAAGCGTTCATCAAACATAGAGGTGAAAGGATAGCTGTTAACATTTCTTAAACGTTTCCCTTTATCGGGATTGTTGACATTCATTATGTCCCACCACTTCTTAATAATCTTAAGAAAATTGGATGTATCTTCCCAATCGGAAATTAAACAATTTTATATCCATATTTTTTGATAAGTGCGCTGCTTGTTTCATCAAAAACTTTTAATGCCAAATTGACTTTCTGCCGTTCGATGTTTGAGGGGTACATTGCTTTAAAACTCAGTTTGTGTCCATAACTTTGTTCTTTTCAGAATGAAAAACTTTCCTTATGTTCGAAAAACTGACATTCATAGTTTCATCAAAATTATCGAATCGCGGACGAATAAAAGTTTTTTCGACATTTAACTGGTTTAACCAATTATTTCTGATCGATTTTACTAAATGTACGGAATCAAACATAAGAAATAAGTTCTTTGTTTCGTCAACAGGATTCTTAACGCAAATTTGGTTGGAGTTATTTAATTGAAAAAGTTGAAACATATTCCGGTTAATTCTATTATTGTCAGAAATTAAGCATAAAACTTGGAAATCCGCTTCATTTAATACTGCCAGAGCTTGCTGTGTTAAATGATACAGATCCTTTGCAGTTAGATTGCATACAGGAACAAGTCCGATTACTTCTTTATATTTTGAATATAATGACGAAATCATAAATGCTTGAATGGTAGTAGCTTCAGTCGATGAATTTTTATTTTCTGCAATGCCTGATAATTAATTTCCTTTATATATGATGTCTTTTCTTACATGAATTTCATCAATCAATCATTAAATTAACTGTTTTTTCTTTTTGGGATAATTCTTTCGACTTGCTTTTGATATATCTAGCATTCGACAGATCTGTTGTAGACTCATGAAGTGTCAGGAATCCTGTCAATCTTTTTAAATGTCTAATTGAAGGCATGATTACCAATTTACTTTGAATAAGCGTTTCATAACTTGATGCAGATTTAATAAATAAAGAAAAAGCAAATGCAGTTAAAAAACTACTGTACCTTCTACCCTTTTCATTTTTTTCATATAATTTCATCTATTCATATATGAACTACGCCGAGTCATGTACATCGCTATTTTTTTCTTCTACAAAATTCTTCCAAGAACGCAAAGCTATTTCAAAGTCATTTTCCTTAGGTAAAATTTCTTCATTCATATTTTTAATAAATGTCACAATGTTTTCAAGCTGACCCCAGAGAGAAATTTTGAAGTTATCTAGTATGAAAGAAACTTGTTTTAAGTCGGCTTGATTATCGCCAAGATAAATATTTATGTTCATGTTAGAATCGATTTCTAAACTTTTTTCTACGACAGGAGCAGGCATAAATGTAATAAATAACACAAACAATTTATCATTTCGCTTATGAATAATGATTTCAGATATTAATATAAATGCTGGACCATTACACCATAAAATATTACAACATTAAAGAAGTGAGTATAAAACATCACATATTTTTTAGAATTGGATGAGCATCTTGAAATAGTTAATTACGCTTTTATTTATTTTAAAATTCTTCATTGATTATACTTTTACAGCAGTTAGACTTTTGTCCGTTAGGATATGCTTATGCATCGTTTCTACTTGTGGTTGGTTGGTACGATGGTTGAGTGTTACCCTTGTTAATTTTTAATTTGTGGACTTCAATAATATTGTGGCAACGGACGGATTGTTTTTCGCATTTGAAACTTTAAAAGCAATATAAGAAAATTTTCCTGACGATGACCATAGATGGTGGTCGAAACGTAGATATTTTAAATATTAATGTATGTGTAAAATTTTAAATTTGTATACACCATTCAGTAAAAAATATGTGATGTTTTATACTCACTTCTTTAATGTTGTAATGATTTCAGAACTGCAAATTATGTCACTTAATTTATTATCAATATTCATAAGTAGATCTTTGAAATCCATTATTTTATCATTTTCCATGAATTTATGCAGTATTTCTTTTTCCTTGAATTGTAATTTTTTCTCTCTACTTTGTCGAAATTTATTCGCCGTTTCCGTTAAATAAGATGGGCTTCCTTCGAATATACATGGATATGCGTCATTCTTCAATATAGGCCTTTTCCTTGGAATTCGTATAATTTTACCTTCACTCACTATCTGTGAATTTGTCATCTTTCAAAATCATATCACTTCTGAAATGCTTCTCACAAACGACTGCGCGCTTACCAGGTGTAAAATTATCTCGACGAATTTTTTTGCACCATAATTTAATTCGTTCTTCATTTTTGGGAAATTGGTAAACACTGACATATTCATTAGTTCTAGTATAATTCGAACGACAATTAGGCACTGCGCAGTTATCTGGCATATTCACATTAAAACAATATTTAAAATATATAAGACAACAAAATTACTGTGTGCTTTCACTCTCAGTATCTTATCAACACTGACCACTGACATTGGGTAATGAGAATGCTGAAAAGGGAGAGAGAGAAAAAAATAGTGTCTCGTCTTGCTGGACATTGGACGGGTACATTGCCTACCCCCTTTCTCTTTTAGGGAGTGTCACGTCCTTGTGTCTCGAGGGTTACGACCTGACAGACCACGCAGACGTGATAGGCCTGATAAGCCATAGTGTAAACGCAGCATTATTCAGTTTCTTACATCATAAAAATCATGTAACCTCCCCTTGAGAAATTATCTCATCTTTAATAGAAAGGGACAGCGTGAACGCAGTCCCAACAAAAGCCATACACGAAAAAGCAAAGACACCTATACGGAAGAACTTACTTTACATTGAAAGTTCGGGAATTGTAGTTCTAAACGCGATAACTACGAACACTGCGATCGCCCCGACCAATTGAAGTGCGCGCGCATCCTCCCATCTTCACAACACTTTTCACAGTTCCAAGAAAATGTAAAAGATTCCCTCGCACTGATCTGTGCTGCACGTGTTGAAAATTCGGTAAGACTGTTTTCAGAGAACAGATACAGAACCGACTACATTGGATTTCCAGAATTTACAAGCGTCTAGCAAAACTCTATTTTTTTCAGGAAAAATGATTATGTATCCTATCCTGCTGCTGCTCTCTAACGACATGAAATGAAACTACACTGCGTGGAAAGATTAAGCTTCTTGTACTGTACTGACTGAATTAAATTAATGAATTATTGTATATGGTTTAAGAAAAGAAGTTGTAAATACAAGATTTTGATAATTTTTTTAAATGCACTTTAAAAAATACATTATTATTATTTTTAAGATCCAAATATAAGAGTATATTGGATCTTTTATGTAACACATTCTTAGCTGATTATTTATACGAATTGATTTTAATAAATGATTTTATTTATTATTCTTTTTATTTAAAAAAACCCTTGTTTGCTCTTGTAAATTATTGAAAACTTATCAATTGCTACGAGAATGATCTCTTGTAAAGATGCTATAATAATGTAGGATAGCTGTTCCCAAATTTTATTGTCTCTTAGAATAAAACGAATTCTTGTACAAAGAATATACGAAATCGTAATAGGTATTCCCAATGTGAAAAATCACAATGGTAATAATAATACAACATAACTTTCTTTGGGAAAGCTTTGGGATTAGCCTGCTGTCCGCCATCTTGTTTTTTAAATCAAAACATTTATATATGTATTTATGTACTACGCTGCTAAAATTCATTTGTTAGCCATGTTACTTTTTATATTACCAAACTCTTTATAAAGCATTGTATTCATAAATTCTTTAAGTACTATCTTCCTGCATTTATATACTATGCTACCAGTTCATTTGTTAATTGTTAGTTACGTTACTTATTTCAAATCTCACCTTGTTTCATACGCATGAATAAAAAAATAATAGTACGATCGTAATTCATAATGTTCAGTAATGTCTTTTTCTGTGAGTAAATAACTTGATTTATTTCAGGTATTTATTTAATATTATTACTGGCAATTTTTAACTTTATCCTAAAACTGGTTCCAATAAATTTTTAGCCATATAATTCATTTTTAATTAACTTCTTAGTTTTCTCTGTTACTGTCATATAATTGACTGATCGTAGCAATCTCTGTACATGATTGGCATTGTTATTCATCAGTTTTAAATGTTTTAATTTTTTCAATGAATCCATCCTAATATATCTAAAATATTGCAAATATTTTAGATTGTATTTAGTTTCTTAGCCCTCTCCCCCACAAAAAAAAAAGAAAAGAAAGAAAAGAAAAAAAAGCTCAATCTAATATGATAACTACACAAATAAAAAAATTAACATTTTTTAAAATGAACAAATATGTTTTTAACTAAACAGTTTTTACATTTAATTATTATTGCTAATTATTAAACCATTCCTTATTATTTTTAAAGTTTTATTAGATGTTTGTTTATTGTTTGAAATTACCTTTAATAATTAATCTGTAGTACATTACATGAATTTTTGTACCCCTCCCCCTTTCACAACAAGGAATGGTTTCAGTTGGAAAACTTCATAATTTTTTTTTAGAAAAAGTTTGAAAACTTTCAAAATACATGAACGGTGCAAGGGAGATTGTCTGGTGAATCTACTGGTTCCAGGAAATGTATATTTTATTAGTCTCAGGAGATCACTTATGCGCAGTTTTACTGTTTAGTAAGTTGGTATCATTTGTGATCTTCTGCAAGAAATTTGAATTCGGGCCTTGGACTTGTGCTACTTTCGCTTCCAAATTTGTCAAGCAGGAACTGTAGTAAATATAATGTCAATCAATAAAGTAATTGACTTGTATGTAGTTTTTCAGTTTGTTACATAATAAAGAGGGATTTTGAAATACATTTTACATTGTTTATGTTGTTTGGTACTTTTATGTTAGCTGGGCACCAGTGATAGATATACATCTATATATATCACTGGTGCACTTTTAACATGTATTGTATATATATATATATATATATATATGTATATATATCACTAGTATCTGGCTAACATAAAATTACTTATTGTTTTTATCAGTTTATTATGATTATTATAATCTTTTCTTTAAATTACAGATTGCTGTTAATCGAACATGAATTTTTCCAATAACTATGCGAATACCTGTCAATCACTGCCTGTGGATCTCACTTTCGCATTTATAAATGGTAATCTTATCAACATGCGTTTTGCATGATTATTTTTGAATGCGTGAATCTTCAGTAATATTTGTAAGTATGATGCTTTTAAGTAAGTCATTTTCTCAAAATTACATTGCTGTGTAATGTTGCAATAATTAAAATTAAGAATTATAATGTTGCATTGTTGTGCAATTAATGTTGTTTCATTTAAAGTTATTTTTCCCACAAAATCAATCTGTATCTGAGAGAATCAGTTAAAGATATGTCAATTCTCAATACAAAAATTATGATTTTCATCATTTAATTCCTTTAATTTTTTAACTGAAGGTTTATTTGCTATTAGCTTTTTAATTTATAAAATGGTGTTAAATGATCAATCTGAAAACACAACTTGTAGTTAATTAATTTGTGTAGTTTTATGCAAGTGTGTAAGTTATGTTTTATATAAACTTGCATAAGCACTTGTGTTTATGTAAACACTAAATGTATAAGTGTTATGCTAGAGGAAAGCAGTTACCGCTCGCCCTTCCTTTCAAGGAATCTGATATTTCAGAAAGTGTATCATTCAGACTAAAAAAAAAAAAAAATCAAATTACACAAACTAAAATATCTTACCAGATAAGTTGCATATATAATTTATTTGAATTAATATTACTAATATTGAAATAATCTAAAATGTATTATCTATGATGCTATCAATGTTATAATTTTCTGTGCTTAATAATTTTTAAGCTGCATATCATCATCATCATCATCATCAACCGTTTTCAATCCACTGCTGGATGTAGGTCTCCCCCAGATTTTTCCATTGTTGCCTGTCTAGTGCTTTAGTCATCCAATTAACACCGGCCACTTTTCTGATTTCGTCACTCCATCTTACTTGAGGTCGTCTTCTTGGTCGTTTTACATCTCTGGGATACCACTGTAGGGTGTTTGTGCTCCATCTATTGTCTTGTCTTCTTGCAATGTGCCCAGCCCATTTCCATTTTAGCCATTTAATTCTCTCGATAATGTCAAAAACTGTCGTCTGACTTCTTATCCACGTTATTCTCTTTCGGTCTCTTCTGGTTATGCCTAGCATACATCTTTCCATACTTCGCTGTGTTGTTTGTAATCTTTGTACCATCCGTTTTGTTAGTGTCCAAGTTTCTGCTCCATAAGTTAGTGCAGGCAAAACACATTGGTTAAACACCTTTCTTTTCAAACAAAGAGGCATGTTACTTTTCAGAATAATATTGTTCTTCCCAAAAGCACTCCATCCATTTCTTATTCTTCTATTGATTTCATTCATGATACTGTTGTCTGAAGATATTTCTTGTCCAAGGTACACATAACTTTCAACATCTTTAATCTCAGTGTTGTTGTAGACGATTTTCTTTTTTGATGCAAATGAATTGAACATCACCTTAGTCTTTTCCAAATTTATTTTTAATCCCACATTAATGCTAGCTTCTGCCAAATCTTTTAGCATATTTTGCAATTCTTCAGGGCTATTACTGAAAATTAAAATGTCATCAGCAAACCGGAGATGGCTTAAATATTCCCCATTTATTCTAATCCCTTTGTTTTCCCAATCCAGCTTCTTGAAAATACTCTCTAAGACAGCAGTAAAAAGCTTAGGCGAAATGGTGTCTCCTTGTCTTACTCCTCTTTCAAGCTTGATCTTCGCTTTTCCTTTGTCCAAACGGATGGTGGCTGTTGCTTTCTTGTAGATCTTCTTTATGATATTGATATAAGGTTTGTCTATACCAATGTTCTCCAGAGAAGTAATTACTGCAGATGTGTAGACCGAATCAAATGCTTTTTCATAATCAATAAAGGCAAGACAGAGAGGTAAATTATATTCTTTATGTTTTCCTATAACTTCCCTTACTGTTTGAATATGATCCATTGTGCTAAATCCACTTCGAAATCCTGCTTGTTCTCTAGGTTGAGCTGAGTCCAGAGCTGATTCAAGTCTTGTCGTTAAAACTTTGGTGAAAATTTTATAAATCACTGACAGTAAGCTGATTGGACGGTAGTTTTTAATGTTTTCCTTTTCTCCTTTCTTATAAAGTAACACCATCACAGCATTATTCCAATCTTCTGGTACATCTGATTTCTCGAGACATTTGGAAAACAGTAAGGCTAGCATTTTTGCAAATTCTTCTCCTGCTTCTTTGATAAGATCAATTGTAATTCCATCTTCGCCAGGGCATTTACCTTTTTTCATGCCTCTAATGGCTTGTACAACTTCATCTGTCATCACTGGGATTATCTCTTCAGTTTCTGTTATGTTTACTAGTGGATCACGTAGGTTGATTTCCCTTTGATCTTCACATTTATATAGATCGTTATAGAATTTTTCGACAATGTGTACTATTTCATTATTGATTTTGGTGATTGTTCCATCTGCTGTCTTCAGTGCAAAAATACCTTTTCTTCCAACACACAGTTTGCGCTTAGCTGATTTTAAACTTTTGTTATCTTCTAGAACTTTTTTTGACAATATCACAGTTAAATTTTCTGATATCTTCTGTAACACATTTTCTTACCGTTTTACATAATTCTGCATATTCAACTCTTGATTTAGGATAGTTTTTCTTCATTTTAAATTCTCTGCGTTTCTTCATCAGTCTTCTTGTTTCTTCTGTTATTTTCTTTGTTTGCTTTACTTGTGCTTCACCAGCTATCGTCCTTGCAATTTCTTGTAGAGTATTTGTTATTTTCTTGTTCACTACTGTAACATCTTGTTCTTCTTCTAAGATTGATTGAAGTACTTGAAAACGATTTTTAAGTTCTAAATTAAATTCTTCTTTCTGTTTCTGGAGATTTATAATATCGACTGATTTCTTTGAGCATTGCAAAAGCTTCATTCTTTCCACTTTAGTATTTAAAAGCAGTTTGCATCTAACTAACCTGTGATCGCTTCCTGTATTGAAGTTATTGAGAACGCTGCAATCCTGAATAAGATGCTTTTTGTTTGTCAAGATGTAGTCGATTTCACTTGTTGAGCCATTTGCACTACGCCATGTCCATTTTCTTTGTGGCTTTTTCTTGAAAAATGAATTCATGATATACATCTGTTCACATTCTGCAAATTCAATCAATCTGTTTCCTCTTTCATTACGCACCCCATATCCATGAATTCCTACTGAGAACTCACCTTTCTTTTTTTCCCCAATTCTAGCATTCCAGTCTCCCATTATTAATTTTATGTAGCATTTTCCTTTTTGATGCATTGAAGCTACTTCTTCATAGAAATCCTCAATTTCTTCATCAGTATAGCTAATTGTTGGTGCATAAACTTGGGTAATTTGCAGTTTGTATCTTTTTGACACTTGTATAACTAACCTTGCAACTCTATCTGATGCACTATCATATTCTACGATGTGATTCTTCCACCTTTTATGAATCAGAAATCCTACACCACTTGTTTTTCCATCTTCTGTACCTCTGTAGTACAATACATGTCCACTGGCAAGATCAATCTTCTCTTCACCTTTTCTTCTTATTTCGCATAATCCTAGGATGTCCCAGTTGATTCTTTCTAATTCTTCTTCAAGTTCCTGTAAACGACTTTCAGAAGATAAGGATCGTCCATTATACGTAGCCAAGGTCATCAACTTATGGCAGCCAAACCGAGCCCGGTGATTCTTAGCACCCTCTGTCTTCATGTCTTTCTGATCGCTGCCGTAATCAGGAACATGCAGACTGCCGGGAATTGAGGGCCGTGATTTGTTTTGTGAATTCATGGTAAAATAAGGGGGGAGGTGGCCAAATTCCTCCACGCTGGCCAAGCGGGTTGGAGGAAGCCCATCCGCGTTCGTTCCCCATGCACTAGGCAAGGGTACTAACAGGCTGCACCGATGGAAGGTGCGGATTGGACATCAAGTCCCTGCTCCCAGTCGATTCCTTTAAGTCCTCCTCTGAGGCATTTAAAGGGTCTTCTCCTAGTTAACAAGCAGAGGCTATTAAACAGCCCTTAAGCTGCATATATAATAATTTATTTAATGTTTATTAATGTTGAAATGGTATAAACTGTATTTTATCAATATTATGAAGGTTATAATTTGCTATGCTTAATAATTATTAAGCTGCATATATAATAATTCATTAATGTTGAAATGATCTATACTCCGTTCGCTGAAACGAGATAACGAAAGTAAACAAATGCGCGTTTGGATTGGCGATGCTTAAACCTGGCGTTGTGCCAAAAGCGCCAAACAGATTTCTTGAAGTGCTGCTTCTGCTTTTTTTCCAAACGTCTGTTTGTTGCTTGTCTTTCACTTTTAAAATTGACGATTTTTTTCGATTGATTTGGTATTTTGTATACACAAATGGAGTGTGAAAATTCTTCTTTGAGCCCGCCTAAGAAGAGAGTAAAAAGAAAAGCTTTGAGTAAGGTGGAGAAAGATATGATTTTAAATGTATATAAAACGGAACTTGAATCGAATCTTGAACTTCCGATTTCTCATATAGGAGATAATGCTGCTTCCGTTTTTCGAGTGTTAAGAGAGTATAAAAAATGTGGTGTGTTAAACTCGCCGAAGAAAATAAAATTACGTAAACGTGTTTTAGAAAATATAGATGATTTTGATAGGAATGCTATTAGGAGAAAAATCCATGAGTTCTTTTTCAGGAATGAATTGCCCACTATAAATAAAGTTTTGGAAGTTGTAAATGATGACCCTGATTTGCCAACCTTTAAAAGGACAACATTTTATCATCTCCTGAAAGAATTAAACTTTAGATATTTACGGAGAGGACGAGACAGTACTCTCATTGATAAAAACGAAATAATTGTGTGGCGAAGAAAATATTTACGGCAAATCAAATCTTTCAGAGAAGAAGGGCGCAAAATATATTCTCTCAAAGTATCAGCAAAATTGGCACTGAAGAATGGAAAAGATGCATTCAACATGTAACAAATACAGTGGAACAACAAATGTGGGATTTAGATAATGCTATAGATAATATAGTAGATTCCATGGTAATCAATCTAGATTCTAATAGTTCCGATACTTCAACTTCATCTTCTGAATGATTTATGAGGTAAGTGGGCTTCAATAATGTAAGATATGAATAGTTTTGTACTATTTTTTATTTAACAAAATTAACTCCTGATGATGGTTTATAACAATGTTGAATTCAGACGGTTTGCCCCGGGAGGAAATTCCGTTCGGGGCATTAAAATGTCCCCTCTCGGAATATTTCAGATTTTATACTTTTAATGGTCAAAAAGTATAATCCCCCCCCCCCCAAATATATAATGTCCCGCCTGGAGGCACAGAAATCCCACCAGGAAAAAATATCTCTGAATTCAACGCTGTTTAAAATAAATAGAGAATAATTTATATTTTGACATCTTAAACTTTTACATTTTTATTTAAAATCTCAATGTAAGTCAGTTAGCAACTTGTGTTGTTTTCATATACTTATCAAAATAAATGTTTAAAAAATTAACAAATCGAAATAAAAAATAAAATTCGCCAACCTAGGGGTTTGTGCCAAATGTGTGGCTCCTTGACGATTTTTCTGCAACCCGTTTGTTTACTTTCGTTATCTCGTTTCCCTGAACAGACTATAAAATGTATTTTAACAATATTATCAAGGTTATAATTTGGTTTGTTTACTTACAGTTCTTTGAAGTGAGAGTAATTATTTATGTTAGTTTAACTAAATATTGAAGATAATATATTTTGAGATATTTGATGGAACATCATTAGGTTATATTTAAAAAATAAATATTATGAAATATTCATCAGTATTAGTTTTTAAATCAAATTATGTTACCAATGATAAAAAATCTAGCGAAGTACATGTGTTTTGTTGATGAAGAATTTATAAGTCGAAAATTTTATGCCCTTTGCATTAATAATTTTTTTTCTTATTCTAGAATTCAAAGAACAACTAACTATATTGTTATGTACTAGTTTGTTTTCATATTTCTCTTCTTTATTAATTAAATTGTTAATTTACTTTCTTCCTAAATCCATGAAAAAATAAGTTTACAAATTATGTAAAGCAATTAAACAGTTAATTTGTTTTGCTTTAATACAGGCAGCTGAAAATTAATTCTTAAAAATGAAATTTAATTATTATTCTTCATAATTTATTTTAATCAAATTACTTTATTTACTCCAAGTGATTAACAAAAATGCAATTTTTGAAATCTGAAATTTAAACATTGTCAGGTGTCCGTTGCTATTAAACATCCCAAAACTACAGCAGTGAGTGTTTTGAGATAATAAATGAAAATGTGTTTTTGTATGTTTTCCGATATAAGTTAAAAAAATATATATATATATACAGTGTGTTTATAAAGTCCCGGACACATTTTGATGTTTAATAACTCATAAAATAATGAAGATATAAACAAACTTATGGCATTTATTGATGGAATAACTCATGGAATAACTAACTATGTTTACAGGAGGAGACTGTCGAACATTGATGACTTAAAAGCCAGAATTAAAACCGCAATAGCCTCTGTGGATGCCGACATGCTTGCCGCTACCTGGCGTGAAATTGACTATCGAATTGATATTCTCCGTGCGACGAAGGGGGCACACGTGGAAGTTCATTGACAAGGGTCATGAAACTTTTTGAGTCTATCTAACCATTTATGTTATTAATTTTAATCTATCTTTATTATTTTATGAGTTATTAAACATCAAAATGGGTCCGGGACTTTATAAACACCCTGTATATTGAATATTAAGGGAAGGGGAGAGCAGTGTTGAATTCAAGGGATGTCCCTTCAAATATTTCTCCCCCCCCCCCCCTTGAAAGTTTTGAGATTTTATGCTTTTAATGGTCAAAAAGTTCAATTTCCCCTCCAGAACTCTATAATGTCCCTTTGGAGCCACAGAAATCCCTCCTCGAGAAAAATGTCTAAATTCAACACTGAGGATAAATTTTCAATTTTTTTATTTATTTATTGCATTGTGTGTCATATTAGCTATACTATTCCTGAAAAGATTACATTAAAGATAACAAAACATTTAAAGCATACTAGAATAATAATAATAGTTTTATTTTTTATAGAAGATATATTTAACATTGGATTTCCTTTAAACATGTCATTTCCATCGATTCGAGTGCATTTCCATGGATTGGCGAAAAATGCTAAATGTGAATATTCTAAAAGAACTAAATTTTATCAGGCTATATATCCACATCTATTGATCATATACAGGGCTGCACAAAATAATTCGACTACTTTTTTGACACTGGATGGTAATTTTGAAAACTGTACTTTTCAATGTATTATGTTTTCTAAACTGTTTACTTACATAGCTTCTTTCACTTTATTTAACAGTGGAGTTTCTTTACATTTTTCTAGTTTTGTTGGAAAGTGCTTCATAATCTATGCTTGACACAAGATTTTTCGCTCTTGTTTTAACATTTAGTATAAGGTTTGATATTTCTTATAGCAATCCTCTCATGTCAATTTTCTTTTCATCAATAAGTTTCTTTAATTAATGAGTGGCTGTAATATATACTGCACTATAAATAAAATATAGTAATATTTTTTCTTTTTATTGGAACTGGAGTTAAAACCACTTGTATTTTTGATATCTTCAAATCCAAGGATATTCTTAGCAGTTTGAATGAGACATTTCTTTTCATCTCGCTGATTAATTTATGTATTTATTTTAATAATAAACTGATATTTCCGTTTTTTTCCCTTTTTTTCTTTTTTTTAAGCATGCCAGTGCTTGGCTTTGATGTTATTATTTATCACTTTTTATTTATAATAACTGAAAATTATTGATAACATGTTTCTCCCATTAGATTAAAATACATACCTGTTTCTGCAGACCAATAGAATAAAGTTTTCTGTAAAGTATCGTGCCAGACTGTTATTTATGTATTTTATTTCTGATATGTAGTCGGATAATTATTAATGTCCGTAGACGTCTGTGTATGTGTCTGTGCATTCCCGTTCTGTACACTCAAAGGCTTTGGGACCACTCGACGCACGGACAGCGCTCAAGCACCGAAAAATTCGTAAAAAAGGCGCGGAGCTCAAGTTCGGCCGGGTTGGGAGTCCGACCCGGACCCGGGGAGTTATTAATTATCAAAACTGTTTTAATTACTGGAAATCGAAACCTTTTTATCCAAAGTCTTCCCATCTGATCAGAACCGCAATTTCTCCTCCAAAAGGGGTTGCCAGTCTCTCGGTTTCTGTGAAGGCAGCGGGTTCCCAGGGAGTAATGTAAGCAATAAAGTGCAGTGCGGGCTTTTAAACCGATTCGGATCTCCGGAAGTCGGGGGTCCAGAAATTCGGAAGCGGTACGGACGGAAGCGGGACACCTTCCAGTTTCATAAATTCGAAAATCATTTCCGTACGACAATTAGAACCGAAAAAAATCTTTTAAAAATCGATCGATAAAAAATAATTTTTTCATTCTTTCCGCGCGGCAGATGCTAGACCGCAGACGGGCGGCCCGACAAATGTCTGGAACGACGATAGGAGGATTTTCAAGAGGCGAGGCGCAATTTTTTTACGGATATCACGTGACTTTCAACTGGGTTTTTTCAGAGGGGGGCCCCATCTCCGAATCTAAGGGGCACAGTAATTCCAAACTTTCACAGGGCGACGCAAAATGGATTCTGCTTTCAGAATATCTAAAAATTATTCTCATATCTTCATTACGAGCCGATATATTATTTAATTGTATAATTAATCATCATTATTTGTATAATTAAAGCAAAAGGAAGATTTCTATTACAGTGTCTGGAAGATATTACGATTTTAAGAAGTAGGCCGCGTCTAAAAACTGCATTACGAGTATTTTAAGTTTTTGTTTTTTAGAGTGGCAACCAGATATTATGATAGGGAAAAGCGGGCTTCGCCCGTTATCGAATTTTTTTAAAAAGTTTTTCTACAGGTCCCTGTCTTTGAACAAGAACTCCAGTAGTCTAAATCAGTCGTTTGAGGAAAAGCAGTGTCATCCCCCCCCTCCCCCCCCCTTCTGGTTTTTTTCTCTTAACTATGGTCCGTTTCTATAACTAAGAAACTATGTTACGGATTTCCACCAAATTGATTCCAAACATCATAATTAAAGTATTAAGAACCCTCTATAACATTTTTAAAAGTTTCTGAGTTTATACCACTCTATTCGAATAATAATATCAGATTTTATATTTTGATTTCACAATATCTCGAGTTCTACGAGTCCAATCAGAACGCGGTTTGGCTCATTCGACTCGATATCGATAGCGCTTACATATTTTAGTTCCAAGTTTCACCACCAGGGAGCGTTTCCGGAAATCGGGGACCCGGGTCGGAGGTTCGTTCAGTTCGAGGATTATCTTATTCGAGGTTTATCTTTTTCGAGGTTTATCTTATTCGAGGTTTATCTTATTCGAGGTTTTACAAGATTCGAGGCACCGATGTAAATTAGGGGCCCACTAGCGGGCGAAGCCAGCTAGTATATCATTATATTCAATAATAAATTTGTTATGTGATAATACTTATAATAGAGAACAATATTTTGTTATTTTATTTCTGTAACTTGTATTTTCAAATAAAGGAAGTTTATTAAAAATTTTCTGTTATTATCATTTGACTATAATTTTATTATAAATGATCTTTTCATGTATCTACTCGTGTTGTTTAAATAACAGAATGTATATTAGATAATAAGAAAATACTCAAAGCATATTTTAATAAAAAAAAAAGTTACAAAGAGAGTTTATTTAAATTTTACTATGTATATAATGCTTCATAACAATGCAGTTTTAATAAATAAGGAAAATATTAAAACAGTATTTAAAACATCCTCTTAAAAAATTAAATAAACATCTGGTATTAAAATAAATGTAATTTTTAAAAGTATTTCTTTAGAAGAAAGTCCCCAACTAACACAGAACTTGCGGACCGCTGATGGCTACGTTAGCTTTGGCCCAAACTAGGAGATGAGGGGCCGCTATCGTTTGCCGTTACGGCAACTTAAAAAAACTGTCACGCCGGCCACAATGAGGCCGCAATAGAATTGGCCATAACTACATTAAGATGCCCATAACTGTGCCACAAGTGGTTAATCATAACTGACAGATAGCCTAAAACTGGCCACAATTATACTTTAAGTGGCAATTATTAATGAAAACTAGCCACAGTTTGGCCATTAACGATCATCGTGAATAAAATCTAGCCAGAAGATCGCCACAGCCATGCCACCTGCGTTTGTTAAGAATAAAAGCTATCCCAAAGCTGGCCATAAATGTTAATTTATTGGACATCATAAATGTAAACTAGCCTTAAGCTAGCCACTTTGTTGCCATCAATAAGCATCATTAATGAATGCAAGCCGAAAGCTAACCACTTTGTTGCCATCAATGGGCATAATTAATGTATGCAAACCGAAAGTTAACCACTTTGTTGCCATCAATGGGCATCATTAATGAATGCATGCCGAAAGAGAGCCACTTTGTTGCCATCAATGGGAATCATTAATGAATGCAAGCCGAAAGCTAACCACTTTGTTGCCATCAATGGGCATAATTAATGTATGCAAACCGAAAGTTAACCACTTTGTTGCCATCAATGGGCATCATTAATGAATGCATGCCGAAAGAGAGTCACTTTGTTGCCATCAATGGGAATCATTAATGAATGCAAGCCGAAAGCTAGTCACTTTGTTGCCATCAATGGTAATCATTAAAGAATGCATGCCGAAAGCTAGCCATTTCGTTGCCATTAATGGGCATCATTAATGAATGCAAGCCGAAAGCTAGCCACTTTGTTGCCATCAATGGTAATCATTAAAGAATGCATGCCGAAAGCTAACCACTTTCTCGCCATCAATGGGCAACATTAATGAATGATACCCCAAAGCTAGCCATATTCAGGCCACTATTGGATATCATGATGGAAGCTGGCCAGAATTATACTTTTTATGGTCCTCAAAAAAGTAAAGTTGAGCAAGAAAGGCCCATTTTTACTCCTTTGGCAGGGACAATTTTTTCTTTTTTTTTTTAAAAGATATTTTGAACTTCAGAATCTAAATTTACTGGTCCCTAATTTTTGTCTGAAAACTCTAAAATTCAAAATTTGAAAAATAAAAATAAAAATAATAATCTATTTGAATATTTTTTTTTAACAAGAGCTCATAACACCAGCCTGACTTTTATACATACATGTTTCACTTTATTATTATATTTTTCAGTTAAAAACTACAATGGTGTTATAAGCACCCCATATTAAAATGGTCAAAATAAATAAAATCGAAAGTGTTTCAGATCTTGTATAGCATATTTTCAATCTGCAAGCAAAAAAAAAAGTGTCCCAATGGAGGCAAAAATTGGCCTTATCCACTCATCTCATTAGATCGGAATAAAATGCCATATGGTTATGATTTAGTTTTTAATATTATTCTGAAAAAGTTGCAAAAGCCATATTTGTAATTAATGAAAAAAGGTTGATAACACAAGGTGTAAAATATATATATTGAACGTTAAATTACCAATGATGGTGAGAATAAGGAAAAAAACTTATTTTCTTCAATTTTTAATTAAATTATAGGTTTAACCATTCTATTCAAAGGAGTAAATTTTTAAATAGTTTCAACTCATGTTTCTTCAAGCTAATTCACCAGGTGGATCGTCCAGCCCTTTTTCAAAGCAAATAAAAAACACAGAATGTTAAATGAGATACCATATGAAATGATTTTTAAGCGACTTCTGACATAGTACACTCACATTTCTTTAAAACATATATTTTGGTTAAAATTGCAAGTAACTGAAAATTAAATAGGCATTGTTTTCAGAAATGAAATGATTACCTCAAATTACTGTTGCCACAAAAATTAAATTCTGCAACAATAATTATAAAAAAAAATTTCAATAAAGATGAAGTGGACATAGTTGCTGCAAGGGTTTATTTTATATTTATGATAAAAAAGCAAAATTTTAATTCAAATGCTCAATTTATTTTTCTTTATCCCATTTTTTTTTTTCCAAAACATATTATGTCACCCTCTAATGCAGTTAAAATACAATATTTATATATATATATTGCTATTTTCGGTCAGTTTTTACTGTAACTTTGGTGGAATAAATGGGATTATATTCTGGCTTTATTTTTTTTTTAGAAGTTCAAACATGCATCTAAAAAATATTAGACTGCAGCGTAAAATCTTCACACAGGCCCACTAGTATATATTATTTCTGTTGTCAACATTCCCTTTTCTCAGAAAATACAAAATGCACAACACTGAATGAGATGCCATAAGAAAGGATTTTGAACCAGCTTCTGTATAGTGCACTTACATTTCGGCAAAACATTTTTTGATTAAAAATTGCTGTTAATTAAAAATTAAATCCGCATTGTTTTCCTAAAAGAAATGCAAGTTTTTCCTTAAATTAGTGTTGCCACAAAAATACAATACCACATTATATAATGCTGAAAATGATTATAAAAAATAAATACTACAAAAAAGATAAAGTGGGACATAGTTGTTGCATGCGTTTATTTTATGACTAAAAAGCCAAATTGAAATGCTCAATTTATTTTTCTTTGTCCCATGTTTTTTCCGAAACAGATGATGTCATCCTCTAAAGCAGTTAATTAGCTATATATATATATATATATATATATTGTCTTTGCTATGCTCGATCAGTTTTTACTGTAACTGTGATGGAATAAAGGAGATGATATTCTGGCTCGACTAACGTTGTTTAAAGATAGTTTCAGTCATTAATTTTCCTTTAGAAGTTTAAACCTGCATCTAAAGAGTATTAGATATTGCTAAAAAGTATTAGACTGCAGTGTGAAATCTTCGCACGGGTCCACTGGTGCTTTTATAATACAATTTCTTACGGGGATGTTTCTTCCAATTATCCAGCTGGAAAATAAAATAAAAACAAAAATCCAGGAATTTAATTTTATAAAATTGGTAAAATGTTGACATTACTGATCATTGGAATTTAAGAATTTTAATATTAGTTTAATATTTTTTCAAAACAGTAGTGGCAGTAGATCTTCTAGAACATGGCTAGTTCGCCATTCATACATTTTTTTTTTTTTTTAATGGACTAAAACATTGCTCATAAATAATAATATATCATTGTTTTTATTTTTTAAAGATTAGCAAGTAATGAGTACTGAATTATTATTATTTTTTTTAAATCTATTACCAATAAAGAAATCTTTAAAATATTTTTCTTTCCAGCAGGAGGTATGTGACCTTTTGACTAACAAAATTTCAAACTGATTTATACAATATTATGTGCATTAAAATTTTAATCTCAACTTTTAATAAGATTATGGCAAAATTTTTATTAAAATATTCAGAAGTTTTTATACAGCAAATTATTTTTAGTACCTGATCTCCAAGCAATGCTAATTTATAATCAACCAACAAATTAGTATAAACAGTTTATAAGGCTGTCAGTTTTTAAAAATTTAGCCTACATAAAACATTTTTATTGAATTATATCTTAACCTGTAAAAAGAAGGGAGAATGTTCTTAGAACAAGAAAGAAGAGGAAAATATATATAGTACATCCTTTTTAACATCACTTGCATAAATAAATAAATATATATATAAACAATAGAACTGGTATTTTTTTTTTCATATAAATTTTATTTTTCACAAATGTAAAACAAACCAACCAAAAAAGCATTTATTTATTTATGTATTTACAAGATGCTCAAAATTTATCAGAAATATTTTACAAGAAAATTTAATCCTGTTACAATTAAATTTCTGATGTTTCTTAATTTAAGTTGAGAAAGGACAGCTGAAAATCTAGTCATCTTCATAGAACTTTTTTCTTTCCAGATTTTTATTCTTCTTCTTCTGAAAAACAAAAAATAAATTTTACAAAACAAAATTTAAATGCCTTACTTTAAAAACACCACTTATTAATCAGTCATTTATAAATATAATCGGAACAGAAATTATAATTTAAAAAAACTATTTACAAAAAGCTTTGTAGTTTAAGTTATTTGTAGGGATTGACCGAATACCGAATAGTTGATTCGGTATTCGGTGATTCGGCACGTAAACCGAATATTCGGTTTCGGCCGAATACTTTTAAGTATTCGGCCGAATTTTTCAAATAATTTATGAAAAATAATAGGTATTACTAGTTGTAAAAATACATGATGACCAATGTTCATTTAATGTTATTTTAATATGCTTCAGTTATTAGTGATAATTTATAAAAGTGATACATTATTATTTGTAATTGGAAATTAATATGGGCAAATTATGGTGTAAAAATAACTTCTTCAGCATTATCTAGTTGTAATCTGTTTCTTTGCTGTTTATAAATTTGTCCAGCTTCAGAAAATAAACGTTCACTATAAACACTGCTGGCAGATGCAGATAAGTATTTTCTAACTAACTTTGATAGTGTTGGATACTTATTATGTTTTTTTTTTTTTCTTTTTTTCTCCCACCAAACTAATGGATTGTCTTTTCTTGATCTAAGTGGTAATACAATGTATGAAGACAATTTTCTGAAGTTTTAACATCTGATGTGAGGGTATCATTTTCAGTAGATAGATTTTCACTTTCTATTTTTTCACTTGCAGCAGTTTCAAAAAAGCATCCCCAAAATGATGAATGCACAGTTTGTGAGCGGGAATCCTTTTTATCAAAACTTTGTGGTTGATTTAGCTCAGTAATTTCAGAGGGTTTATTTATTATTTGTTGCATTTTACTTTTAAATACATTTTTTACTTTATTGGTGGTTGCTTCATCTTTAAAAAAGGCTGTTTTGAATCTGGGATCTAAAATAGTGGCTAAAAAATAACTCATCATCATAAATTTCTGAAAAACGTTCTGTGAGTCCTTTTGTTAATGTTTCTTTCATGGTACCCACTTCAAAAAATTCCTCACTATCATTTTTTTCCAAGTAACGTTTCAATGTAAAAATAGTAGGTATTACTTATTAAATTAAAGATTTTTTATTACTTATAATTTTTGTTACTTCTTCGGAAGGTTGAAGCCTAAGAATGCTTTTATCATAGACCACTGATCAACTTTTAAATTGATAATACCACCAAATTCGCTAAAAAACAACGACAATGTCTTTTTCTGTTCCAATAAGCGCTCCAACATATAATAGGTGCTATTCCATCTAGTCTTAACATCTTGAATGAGTTGTTTATATGTTACATTCAGTTCATTTACTTGTATGATTTTAAAATTTGAACAAGCCAATGGAGAGTGACTAAAATGAGTCAAAATTTTCCTTGCATTAGCAATTATCATTAATTGCCCTTTGAGGCCCTAAACCTTCATTCACAACTAGCTGTAAGTTAAAAAAAGCAGGATTTACTATCTATATTCATATTCTTTGCACCTTTGACAATGTTTGAACCCCTATCACGCAGTATATATGCAAAAATATTTATTAAAAATTTTTAAGTATTCGGTTGCCGAATACCGAATATTCGGTGTACACTTTGACCGAATATTCGGTATTCGGCAAAATTCCTGATTCGGTCAATCACTAGTTATTTGTACACCATGAAACTGTTTTATTGCAGTATACCTATATTTCAGGGTTGTCGAATGACACCTTTCCCCCCCCCCCCCTTCTAGGTACGAAACTGCATTTCATGGTGGCAATTTTATGTTATATCATATTCTTTTATTTCTTTTTGCACCCATGTTAACAATAATATTGTTTCTATTTTTATGTGTTAAGAGCAGGGGGGGGGGGAGGGGAGGTGCTGTATACAGTGGAACTCCAGTTATACGTTTTGCCCGGGACCGGACAACAAAACGTATAACTCAGTAAAACGTACAACTCAATCGATGGTCTACCAAATTTTTTTTTTTTAATATATTGCAAAAATTTTGTTCCACTGAGGTGTTTCAGTTACCTTTTATAACAAAAACGGAAGTTTCATAAGTATTAATTCATCCATGACATAAATTTTTGGAAATGGAACAGAGTAAAAAAGAGGTACATAAAATTAATATATCATAAAAGCTTTAATAGAAATATTTTTAATACACATAGAGTACTTAAAAGAGATCATTGAAATCGCCTTGACATGTAAATCATTTATCAAAACACATTTCAGTAGTTTACTGAATCTTGTTGAAATAATCACGAATCCTCGATTGTTTCTTTTCGGCAGAGCTGACATTGAACAGCAAACTTTGCATTTTGGTTAACAATGCAGCCCTGTTATCGTTACTGCTTTTACTACTGTCGAACAGCTTTTCAAAAGCCCTCAGAGCAGCCCCGAAGTTTGAGAGGGATCTTTCAAATCAGACTCATCCGACGCGTCGTCGGTGTTTCCGGTTACAAAATGTATAAATGAGGCAAAATTTTGTCCGAGGACGCAAAAACGTAACATATAACTGAGGGAAATGTGTAACTCAAAATGTATAACTCAGCTAATTTTTAATAGCAAGCGCCCGGGACAGCTGAGTTGAAACGTATAACTGAGGGCAGGGTTGTTATGATTTATCCCAACCCAAAAAACCCAAAATTTCAACTTTAAATTATATAGGTAATATATTTCTTAATGTCAGTACACCAGTAGTAAAGTTTATCACCAACCACCCCAAGGGAAAAAAGTCTTAATTCTTCCAATGACAATTTTTAAAACAAATAACTGTAACTTAATTTTCTATAAGTATATGTAACTATCACAAACACAAAAACTAATTTTTTTCCCATTAAAAAAAATACTTTGATGTATAATCCTACAGTTGAAACTCATAACAAAATACCACATATGCTGAGAATCTTAATTTAATGATGTAGACATGTAGAATTATTTGGTATATTCTATTAATTAGTTATAATAAAAAATACTTTACAGCAAATATTTTTTTCCCCATTTCTGCGAATTTTGTTATATCCAGTTTCAATAGCAAAAATTTTGCTGAATTAAATATAAACTACCACCCAACTTAATTCAATAACAACATAAACTAAGGGAAAACCTAAATTTCCTATTTACCTCGGGCTGAGGAAATTTTGGAATACAAACAACTCAAAAAAAAAAAAATTGCAATCCATCATTAATCAATATGTTTCAGAATGAATTTTTTCTACAGAAAATATTTATTATATATAGGCAATCACTTCAATTAAAATGAATAAAGATACTTTATCCTTAACAAAATATTAGTTTAAAACTAATAATAAAAACTAAGTAAAAGTATACTAGTCTGATTCAGCACTGGTATTAGTATAGTACTTCTATAATTTCATTGTTAAAACTATTACTAATAATCAATTTATCTAAAAGCAAAACATAATTTTGATTGTCATTCATTTATATATTTTTGTAATCAAATAGTTACTTTAAACTGTACTTAGTAGTAAGCACATATTTTTCAAACATTCTGAACCACCTCCAACTTAAAAAACTCTGATAAAACCCAAAAAACCCTGATAAAACCCCAAAAACACTGATAAAACCCGGTGGGTTGGGTTTTTTCTGAAAAAACCCAGGCATTTAAGAACCCTGACTGAGGGAAACGTATAACTGAGGGAAATGTACAACTGAGGGAAACGTACAACTCAGGTAACGTACATCTGGAGTTACACTGTATATTAAACACTTTATCTCTGTGTTAATCACTAAAACAAAATAAAAACAGACTTTCTATAAATTCTTTTGAATAACTTCAAATATATAAATTCAAATTCTTTACATATGATGCATAGCATCAAATTATCATCTTGAATGAGCTATGGGTGCTCTTTCTTTCATTTCATAAAAGTCGAATTGCCCACTTTGGGAAATGTTCTAGAATTTGCATTGCTAGAAACCAGCAGTTCTTTATTTTTTCACATATAACTTTTACTTGAAAATGGCTTCGTAAAGTAGGAAAATACATTGTGTACCTCCAAGCTATAAATCTGATATCATCACTCATAAAACAATGGCATTTTACATACGGTTTTTGTTTCCCAGAAGGGTAACACGTCTGCCACTGAATACTTAACATATTTTGAATGATTATTATTGCCGACCCATGAAAAAAGCATTGTTTAATATTGTTTTTGGTTGTTCACTCGACAACATTAAATGATTTTCTTTATCTTTTTTCGTTACAAATATTTTTTTTTCAATTATACAAATTTTTAATGAATAATTACACAATTATGTTTTGGATACTAAATACAAATACTACAGGAAAAGTTCTTTTCAGAATGAAAAAAATATTATGCCATAGTGTTTCCCTCAGAATGAAAAAGGGCAGGGTGCTCCTTCAAAAAAGAGACACTTCAGCTGAAAAAATGGGCACTTTTTTATGAAAAGGGCTTTTTAGTGCTTTTCGTAAGTAATAGCTTAATTATTTTAAAGTCTTCTTTCTATTTTAATATTTACATATAAACATTTTTCTGTTAAAAAGTATTTGTAAATTTTATTATTAGGCCTTTTTAAAATTTGGCAAAAAAAATCGGCCAGTTCAAACTATGAATTAAAACTTTATTCAGCTAATGAAATTCTGAATAAAAGATCCTACAAACTCTACAAAATTTGTCGAATTAAAAAAAAATTATTGAACTTTGCACACTACAATAGTTAAGTATGTGCCGGCAAAAAATGGTTAAATTGCTATGTATAGTTTTTGATCCTATAAATCTTATAATGTACAGATT
Source organism: Maratus michaelseni (assembly GCA_963931845.1). NCBI lineage: Eukaryota > Metazoa > Arthropoda > Arachnida > Araneae > Salticidae > Maratus > Maratus michaelseni. Next base: position 59,496,017 of record OZ007599.1, read on the forward strand.
TTGATATTTAATTTTTTTTTTTTTTTTTTTACCCAAAAATTTTGTTTTAAAAAATATTTATTATTCCAAAAGACATTTCCTTGAGATCAATTTGCACACTGAAGTTTTTTCATGCATTTCTATGCTGCCTAACTAAAAAATAGCCATTTATTTCAGGAACATTTTTCTTTAAAACAATTTACTAAAAAATATCTTAATATTTACTATCTCCAAAAAAAAAAAAAAAAAAAAAAAAAAAAAAAAAAAAAAAATTCTGGAACACAAATTAGTCCTTTTTTCTCACAAATTTCAATACAGCGTTCTAAGAAAAATAAATGTTCTTTCGTGACCAGGGACCGATTTAGAAATTTGGGGGCTCTGGGCACAGATGTGTATGCCCCCCCTTTCACACAGATTCTTTGAATAACAAAAATATATCGAAAGCAGTACTTATTAAGATAACCATTATTGACTTTGATAATTTTTTTTAAATATTAATAAAAAAAATTAAATTCAATAATTATTAATTTACTTTTAAATAATTATTTGATAATTATGAATTTTTAATGGAATTTTATAATAAACTGTGTGGTGCTGATTACCTTTCTCTATGAAAGTCCATATATCTGGAATGGTAAAGTATGCAACAACTAATAATAAATTTACCGCAGTCGGTTTTACGCTTAGTTAAGCAATGAAAAAATCCATATTTTTATTACTTGATATTTGATTTAAAAGAAATTTTAAAAACATGGATTCGAGCTTTCAGCTCCTCTCCAGAATCTTACATCTTTTGCAAAATATTTTGGGCAAAACATAAGAATGTTTTAAAAATACCTTAAGTTGAAATATCATTTTTAAAGTTTCTTAAAAAAAAGGGTCAAAGAAAGTATTAAAGAAGGTCCCTTTCTCTAAAGAACCTGCTTTATTTTTAATTTGTTAAAAATTATACATATAATCAAAATCCAAATTAATTTATATGACGGCATATTAAAAAAAAAAAAAAAATCCTTAATTTAGAGGTCACAAGATCAAATAATTTTATCACCCTCTCCCCTCCTCTTCTAGATACATACCATTAAATTAAAAAAAATTATTTAGCATAAATCTGTGTAATCTTAAGTATTGTCAAAGTTCATGAAAGTTAAAAACCCCGTTAACAAAAATTATTTGACACATTTCAGCAAAACATTAAAAAATATTCAAACAATCTTTTTCTATTAAATGTTGCATTTCATAAATTTAAATTAATTTAATTTTTATTAAATGTAGGTCCAGATTAGATTCACTATATTTCCAGAGGTGTCACAATTACAATAATCACAAAACTGAATCATCACTCTTGAAACAAATATTAAAACATTTAAAGCAAACATTTTTTAAGCACATGAGCTGAAGCATCAAAATTTCCAGTAATTTGATGGACCCATTGTACAAGATGTTTGCATTTCATGAAACTCTGCTAAACTGTTTTAAAAAACTGTAAAATAACAGTTTTGAATAAAAGGATTTTATTAAAAATGAACAATTCCTATGCAATTGGTAACAGACTAAGATTTTTTTTAATGATAACTTTTTGAATACAGTTTTGTTAAAATATTACTAACTAAATTTTAATATGAAAAAGTTTATAAAATGATTTTTTGGCCGTTTAAAAGATATCGCCAAATTTGTCAGCCGATTGTGGTAAAAAATCTTTAACTTAGTCAATGGATTGCCGAAGAAAAAAAAAATTCACAAAATTCTACAATCAGTCACGGAAAAAAATCACGAAATTTGTTAGTCAATCATGAAAAAAAAAATCGTTAAATTCTTCAGGTGCTTGAGAAAAAAAATATATATGAAATTCGTCAGTGGATTGTCAGAAAAAATCGAGAAATTCTTCAACCAGACGCGGTAAATAAATCACAAAAATCGTTCATCGGTAGCAAGAAAAAATTACGAAATGCACCTGTCAATCAAGGGAAAAATCTAAAAATTATTGTGAAATTCGTCAGTCTATCGAGAGGAAAATCACAGAATTCTTCAATCAGTCACAGGAAAAAATCGCAAAATTCTTCAATAAGTCGTGGAAAAAAAATTGCGAAACTTTAATTGCCACTCGCCATGTGACAATTAAAGTTGTAAAAGTGGCGATTAAAAAATTGTCATTGATTGCCACCCCTACGCGGTCACTTCCCAGTTACACATTCCATTATAATCCTTGACCAACTGACGAATTTTACGATTATTTTTTTTACCAAGAATGTGTTAAGAACTTTGCGATTTCGTCCCCCCCCCCATTTGTTTGACGAATAGCACAATTTTTTTCACCCCTGACTATGTAATTTCATGATAATTTCACACTTGACCAACTGGCAAATTTTGCAGGTTTGTTCCATGATGGATCAACAAATTGCACGATTTTTCCCCCTGATCAACTGACAAGTTTCACCTCATAAACGACAGAAGAATTTCATGATTTTTTTTTCTTATGATTGACTGACAAATTTCTAAAATTTTCCGTGCTACCCGATTGACAAATTTCATGCTTTTTTTTCCTGCTATCAATTGGCTAATTGTTCAGTTTTTTCTTGTGACCAATCAGCAGATTTACGTGTTTTTTCCCTGCAGCTTACTAGCGAAATTTGCAGGAGTTTTTCATGCGACCGACTAAAGAATTTCCAGACTTACAAGATTTTTTTCATGCAGTTGATTAACAAATTTAGCTATATTCTCCTGCAACCGATTGACGATCATTGTGATATTCTTCCCGCGTCTAACTGACAAAATTTACGGGTTTTTTTTTTTCGACCAACTGACGAATTTTGAGATTTTTTTCCCTACAACCGATCTATACGAAAAAAAAAGGCATTCTGGTATTGAAAAAGAAAAAAATACTGCAATTCCGGTACATAACTGGAACACAATCACCCCTGACAAATAATCCATGATCATATTCTAAAAAAATTAATGTGATAATAGACTTACTGATTTTTAGAAAATTTTCCTGAATTTTGACTTTTTCCCTATTCTTATCATGAGCACTTCGCTGGTATAAAACTGATTTATACAAAAATATGTTTCTATATGATGATTATACTTTATCTAGAAAATTTGAAACATTAGTCAGTACTTTAAAAAGTGGCCATTAATGAAACCGAGTCTATTGGCAATTGGCTACTAATCCGATTTCCCAGTTTTCACCTATATTGATCGGTTGCGAGAAAAAATGATGAAATTCGCCAGTCGATCAAGTGGAAAATCTCATATATTGTGAAATTTGTTAATTGGTCGTGAAAAAAATCCCATTTGTCAGTCGGTCGCAAAATTAGTCAATTGGTCACGGGAAAATATCGCAAAATTCTATTGATAAGTGGGGATAATAAACAAACCAGTTCAAAATATATCTTTTGAACAGGATGCAAGAGTGCTCTTTTAGAGAACAGTGTGACCTTTTTAAAAATATTTCCCTCCGGCTACCCTTTAGTTCTAGAGTTAACACTATATTCATTACTAATAAAAAATTTTAAATCTCATGTACAGTGAAGTTGCGACAACATATATTACTAATGACATGTATTCAGTACCAAAAGAAAAGCACATGGGCCTCCGCCTGGATATAAATCTGTTAGAAAAGTTCTAAAAGCTGGACTTATAACTATGTATGGAGCAAATTTCCAAAGACTTTTTCTCCATAAAGGTGATATCTCAAAATATATCTTTTGTAAAGTTATTGACCAGGGCTTGAAATTCAATTTTTCCAAGGAGGGGAGTCTCCCTACCAACATTTTTAAATGGAGGGGAGTTGTAATGTTTGTTAGGGAGAAAAAAAAAATCTTTAAACCCCACTATTATTTTACGTGCTATTTAAAGAATTACATTAATGCAGACATGACAAAATACCATTGAAAAAATTAAGTCAACTGAGAATGATTATGTAAAATGTTTATTTTTATTATAAAAAAGGGAAGAAAATTAAGTTTTAAATATGCAGTGTATTTTTCAAGCTCCATTAAATGTGTTAGGGACCCTTAACAATTAGGTTGTTAAATAAATTTCTGACTTTAGATTTTACTTGATTGAGATTCACCGATCGATCGCGGAAAAGACGCAAAGTTCATCGATCGATCGCGAAAAAACGCAAAGTTCGTCGATCAGTCGTGGAAAAAACGCAAAGTTCGTCGATCAGTTGTGGAAAAAACGCAAAGTTTGTCGATCTGTTGCGGGAAAAATGCAAAGTTCGTCGATCTGTCACCAAAAAACGCAAAGTTCATCGATCGATTGCAGAATAAACACAAAGTTCGTCGATCTGTCCCCAAAAAAACGCAAGGTTCGTCGATCAGTCGCTTAAAAAACACAATGTTCGTCTATCTGTCGCAGAAAAAACGCAAAGTTTGTTGATCAGTCGCGGAAAAAAATGCAACGTTCGTTGATCTGTCGCGGAAAAAATGCAAAGTTTGTCGATCTGTCACCAAAAAACTCAAAGTTCGTCAATCAGTTGCAGAAAAAAGCAAATTTCGTCGATCGATTGCGGAATAAACTCAAAGTTCGTCGATATGTCCCCAAAAAACCCAAGTTCGTTGATCTGTCGCGGATAAAAATGCAACATTCGTTGATCAGTTGCTTAAAAAATGCAAAGTTCGTCGATCAGTCGCGGAAAAACACAAAGTTCGTTGATCTGTCACGGAAAAACACAAAGTTCGTTGATCTGTCACGGAAAAACACAAAGTTCGTTGATCTGTCACGGAAAATCACAAAGTTCGTCGATCAGTCGCGGAAAAAACACAAAGTTCGTCAATCAGTTGCGGGAAAAAAAATCACGAAATTTATCGTTCGGTTGCAGGTAAATTAAATAATGCAAATTTCTCCAAAAATGCTGAAATTTTTTGGGCGGTATTTCAAAATTTTCGGCGCGAATCCTGCCCTGAAATTCAAGCCCTGTTGACAGAACTGTAAACTGTTTGTCAATGCGATAGTTTAAAAAATATATCTTAACCCAAAATAACGTGTCTTTGGTATGTATGTGTCAGTGCTTTATGAAACGTCGTTTGCATTTCTATAAAAGATGAAATTGCACTCCTATATATACAAGGACATCTCCCTGTTTTTTATTTTTTTAAATTCCCACAGAATATTTTTGATCAGCTGAAGATTCGTTGCAGAACATTGCTAAATATTCTGCTTTGGGGCCCAACATATTTTGAGTGATTATTATTGCAGACCCATGAAAAAAGCAATTTAATATTGTTTTCGGTTGTTCACTCAACAACATTAAATGACTGGATTTTTTTCAAGGAAAAAAAAAATCACGAATGCTTCGTATACGCCGCATTGGTAGATATGATAAGCTACGACTACCGAAGGCAGTCTTATTTCACTGCCGATTCCAGGCTCTCGTGAGCCTATAACCAAAAAGGGCCGGTTTACCTGGACACCTCTAAGGTGGTGCTCTTCGGTCAGGGGAGAAGTGGGGGCCTAAGCCTCCTGCGCTTCATCACCCTTTCCCAAATGAATGACGACAGAGGTCGCTGCAATGATACGGTGGAGCCCAAACTCAGAGGACACCACCACAACACACTTGGGCGGAATGCCAGAAGTGAACAACGTCTCCATAGCCGGGATCCCATAAGGGAAACCGAGTCCTCGGCCAATGCTGAACACTCCCATGACCCATTAATGTAACCACACCTTCCAATTATCAAACGCCGCACTGGTAGATGTAGATAAATTTTATTTTTAAACATGTATAAGCTTGAAATTGTGGTATTTGTTAAATGTTTTTTTCACATATACAATTTTTTTAATGAATGAAAATTACACAATGGATACTAAATACAAATACTAGGAAAAGTTCTTTTCAGCATAAAAAAATTATATACCACAGTTATTTTATTGTAAAAACTTGATATTTGAGTAATTTTAATTATTTTTTTCAATTAATTTTCAGCAATGAAATTCACATGAAATTACTGAATAATAAACATGCAAATTTTTACATTGCTAACTAAGCGTAACCAAGCTTCCAGACTTGGACATTTTTCACTCTGTTGGTTTTACGCTTAGTTAGCAATGTAAAAATCCACATGTTTATTACTTGATATTTGATTTAAATCAAAAATTTATAAAACATGGATTTGAGCTTTCAACCCCTCTCCAGAATCTTACATTTGCAAAATATTTTGGGCAAAACATAAGAATATTTTCAAAACACCTTAAGTTTAAAAAATGATTTTTTGGTCACTTAAAAGATATCAGTTAACAGCTTTTTTATTATAGTTTTAATGGTATATTGAGTATTCTTCAATTCTATAAATTACATGAATTAAATAACTTCTTTATGAAACATATAATTTATACTCATACTCATTTTATATATTCCTTTGTGATTAATTTTAAATCAAGGTGACAAGAATACTTTTGTCTTAAAAGATTTAAATCAAAGTTAACAATGACTTAATTATATTTTCCCATATATAAAACACAGTAAAAACTTTATGAAACTCACACAAGAGATAGAAATAAGGAACTCCTTTTAAACAACATTAATAAATCATTTTGAAAAACTTACTTTCAAAAATTATGTTATGAAAGTTGAAACTCGCCAGAAAAATTTAAGTATGTGATGTGCATAATACAAAATTTTATTAAAGTAAAACAAAAAAACCTTTTATTTACTATTTTTCCTGTCAGTTTTCTTTCTTTTGTATTATATAATGAATTTTGAATTCAAACACACCTTACCCTGCACATGTTAAAAAATCTGCACTATAATATCAAAACTAGGCAAACTGAAGCATACATTACTGCACACACACTCAAGTGAAAAACAGAGCTAATAGTATCAGTACATGATCATGTGCAAGATTTAAAAAAATACTTGGTAAAATTGGGAACACCAGATAAACAGTGGCAATGTATATAATGAATAATTATTTTAATGTTCAACTGGAGTCAACAATTAAACTTAAGTTTCAATTACTATGAATATATTGGTATATTAATATTATATATTAAACATGCATCTTATTTTAGCCCTCTTCTCGCTTTTTATATTTGTATCATGATCTCTCCACATTTTTGTATTAATCTCTAAAACACACAGCTTATCATTTTTAAACATTGATTTTCTATGAAAATGGAGAAATCAGTCATGCTTATGAGAAACTAGAGCTGTACCAAGTACTTGGTATATACTCGTTAATCAGCCAAATTGCAGCTGAGTAGTTGCAAGAATTTCATTTTTTAAGCATATTTAAAGACAAATTAATTTATAAGTGATCTATAAAAAGTTATTTGAATATAAATGTATAATATATGCCATAATTCATAAGAACTATTTACTCGGTACATAAAAAATTTATCTATAAAACATAGAAAAAGATAAGGAAAACATCTCATGCAAAATTAAAGTTTAGTTTTAAAATTATATTAAAAAAAAAGTCATTTTTAAAACTGTTGGAAAAGACTATGATTTCAGAAAATACAATAAATGCAATTAAAAAAATTAATAATTAAATGGGCATTTCTTTTATTGTTGTAAATTTAGCCTGCCTCAGAAAAAATGTTTTCACTGCGAGCACAGATAAAATAGCATTTTAGCTGTACATTATGAAAAAATGAAAAGTAACTGTAAAGCCAATACCCTTTTTTGCTAGTTTCTTGTTATAGCGGCCTCTACAATTACTGTTATACTAAGGTTTCAGCTCTGATTTCCCCAAGATCATCGAAAAGGGGCAATTCACAAAATTCCATTCTATAAAAACATACTCTTCATTGTTAATTTTTATTTTGTTATGTTTCAAAATGTGTAGTTTGCAAACAAATTGAAACGAAAACTTTAACAGAAGGACTTAAAGAAGTTATCAATAAACGTTTGGTTCAAATTTGAGTAACTAAATTTCATATTCATTACAAAATGTTATCTTTTACAAAAAAAAAAAAAAAAAAGAATCATTAGAGTTTCCCCCAGACAGTTTCAGAAGGGTGCTGCACCCTGCCTGCCCTTTGGTTTACAAAATAGCACCCTTTTTGCCCCTCATAAAAAGAATTAGCACCCTTCTTGCCCTCAGGGACACGCCAGTAGTATCCAACGCCTGTGTGCCGAACTTCAGTGGGCGCTCTACATCCATATCCCTCAGTATAAATACATAGCTGCAAACCTTTTTTTTTTTTTTTTTTTTTTTTAAGTCAAATAAACGCATTTTGAACAAGAAAAATTATTTAATAAAACACGTCTTGTTTCTATAGGATGCTTATCTGATTTAATTTATTAAGTAAAATTTCAGGTTTAAAATATTGGTATTTGATTAAAAAATTAAAAAAGGTTGACAGGTATGTAAATAGAATTCAAAATACAGTAAAAAGTGAGAAAATGGAACCTGTTTGTATCAGAATCCTGCATAAAACGGAAAAAATCAGTGTCCTGGAGAAAATAATGATACAATTACAATAGATTGAATATTTGAATAAAGCATAAAAATCTGTTTAAAATGGATTGTATGTGCGTACTAATACATAATAGATGTCAAGGAGTTGTAATAGTATAATTAAATTAAGTATTTTTTTCTTTTTGAAGTATTTTTTTCCTCAACTGAAATCTTTGGCATCGTTACTATACTTCGGCGCCTGTGAGCGCTGCACACATTGCACACTGGGTCGGCGCGTCCCTGCTTGCCCCACAGTACAAAAAGTGCCCTTTCTCCTTTTTGCATTAAAAAATTTGCTTTCATAGTAAAAACTGACTCAGTGTTGTCTTAAAAAGAGTGTCCTGATTTTTAAATATTGAAAGTGGCTTTAAAAACCAAAATAATACCTTTAACAATTAAAAATGTGCCCTTAAGAATCTGAAAAGTGCTCTCAAGAATCCAAAAAGTGCCCTTTTCTCACCAGCAGCACCCTGCCCTTTTTTAAACCTGGGGGAAAATCTGGAATCATTTTCACACAAATAACTTTTACTTTTCTCAAAATGGGCCCCAAGATAAAAGCCCTGCATAATAAACTGAGCAAATTGAAAACTTACCTTTGCTTGAATGCCAAATGAGTTTAAGCTGCACAAGAATCTTCTCTAAACACCATCTACTGATGCACCACGCTTGATAGAAACTTGGAGCGAACTGTACATGGGTGAAAATGGCTAGTCTATGTTGAAAATGGAGAAGTCCATATGCTGCCTAAGATAAAGAGCGATGACTTCAGCTTCTGTTGCCGGGGACAACCAACAGTATGAATGGAATCTGCTTGGCATTCTGTCAACCGGAGTTCTTAGAAGCATGGTTCAACAGTATCTCTGCTGTCACCGTAGTCTCCTTAAAAATATGAAAATAAATTGTAATAGGTTGCAACATTAAGCATTTATCATATTCAACTAGAAATTTAAAAACAAAAAGTATAACTGAAACTGATTAATGTATATAACTGACGCCAGTGAATCATTTTTTTCTTCTTTTAAATTAAAACTTATTTCAGCATGCACACACACACACATAATAATTTGCATTTAATACATTTATTTTAACGTATCAAACTGATTTTCTGTAAGTTAGGATTGGTAAGTTATTTCCATAAAAAAGGGGATATTCTTCACTTCTACTATCCAGTGATACTTTTATCCTTTCTTAGGACTTTTAACAAGCCCCTCATAATGTTTACTCTTTCTCATTATCAATGAGTTATCGCCTGCATGAAATATCCTTTGGTCAAATAAATTTTATTGTGTGAATGGGGAGTTACACATTAAAATTCATTCATGATTTAAAACATGAAATACAGTATGTAATATATTTTGCATTTCATGAATTAAAATGGATGAAATGGCATAAAAATATGCAATCCAATGGTCTTTTTGAGAATGGGGAAGGCTAAGTTTCTATGGTAGGTTATGGAGAAGACTCGTGGCAAGCCATTTTGGCCAGTTGATGAAGAAGGTAAAATGGCATCTTTTCTAAATATTGCTATGGGGAGGAAAAGAAAAAAAAATTACCGAATCAGCTGCACAGCAGAAGTACTGTGCACTTAGACTGTTTTAAATTTTTAAACGCATATGCACTATAGCACTTTTTACTGAAATTACGGTACTGAAAAAGAAAAACACTGCAGAACATAATATAAAAGATGGAGATAAATTATAATTCCAGGAAAGTAATTAAAGAAGATAATTGATACAATGTTTGGTACTTTTCAGTTAGCCGGGCACCAGTGATGACATGTATATATAAATACACACATATGTATGATTGCAGTAAACATTTCATATTTTGAATGAAGACATTTATTGTTTTTTTTTTTGATAAACTTTTTTTATGCATCTTTAAAGTCCTAAAACAATTTTATTGCTGCTTCTACATCCTCATGTAACAGCCAAATGGTAAAATCCATTTCAGTGTCAATAATAAATGCAAGTTATAATTTAATAAATATTTTCTATATGAAAAGTAGCAAGTTAAGATGTTTTGTGAGGTTATGATTAAATAATATTAATGATAAAAGATTAACGTTCAATAAATAGCCCAATTAGAATGTTTGGTATGGTTTGCAATAAACAATTCTTTACACTGTCAGGATTGAAATAAATGGCAAATTAGCATATATTTTGGCATGTGTTGGTATAACAGAAAAGTACCAAGTTGTGTTCCTATTACACTCTAAGTGGAATTTAAAAATTAATCAGATTACTTAGCTATTCGGTTAAACCAAAACATTTTAGGCACCATTACCATGATTAATTAAGAATCCCATTAATGAATTATAAACAAATTACCTAATTTATTAACATCTTAAAACTAAGTGAAATTTTGCAAATGGTCATTAGTACATAAAATTCGAAGTTTTCTATTACAATCAAAACAAAAACATGCCATTATCGTCAGAAAATACAGAATATATATATTAGTTAATTAAAACCAGATCTTAACTTATGAAGTAAAATTTTTACTGAAACTGTGAAATATTATTTTCGGCTTCCTGACTAGTTTAAGATTGTCAGCAATAAAGCAGATTATAAAACAAGCAACGGAGATTTACGAAAAAAAGCTGAATTTTTATTGGTTATTTTTTTATAAACCCAAAACTTCTGGGAGTGTTCATTACCGGCACATTATACCCTGGCTCCTGGCATATATATAATTACAATCAACTTATTAATAGCATATTCAGGGCAGAGATAAATCAGTAAATAACTTTTTTTTATACACTTCTGTAGAAGTAAGTAACATAAGCAAAGCAATGCAGTTAATTTTACAAAATTGCTGATGCTTTTTCTCAGCTTTCTTTATCTTGAACTTAAATCTGTCCCTGAGAATGATGAAAACTAATTTTTAACTAACTCTTGGAATAATATAGAAAAATAATCTTACCTAATTTGTAAATCAAAATCCTCAAAAGAATATGATGACGACGCCAGGAATAGGGAGGCTTGCTTCAAAAATTGTAAACAGAACAGACTTTGCTCACGCTGCCATCATGACGCTGCTAACATACAAAATCCCTACCAGCCCGCAGAAACAAGAACATGTATTCCTTTCTAAAAACACTATCTTTCAATAGAATTATTTTTCCAAGGTTTTTTTATCTTCAAAATTTCTTATACAATATTAAATAAGTTTAAAAGTGGAAATTTCTAAATGCTGATTATTACAAATTTGAAAACATTTAAAAATATATTTACAAAAATCCCCACTGGGAAAAAAATGTGTCGGAAAAGGGAAATCTTTGTTTCATCTTTCCCTCCTTGTATTTGCCGGAAAGCCTGGATTAATTTAATGTTTCTGTGATGTTAATGTAATGTTTCTAATTGAGTGTTTCTGTGAAAAGAGTCGGGGGGGGGGGGATGGGTTTTTGCTTGCTATTATTGCTATTTAGGATATTTTTTTCTTTTAAATATGAAAATAACTTATTTTTTGGAACTGATTTATAGATAATATAAAATCAGCCCCCCCTCCCTTCCCACAAAAAAAAAAGATTTTTTTTTCTGTTTTCCTTTAACAGTAACTGCTTTTTGTCAAAGTTGCATTTATTTCTTTTGACAAATATTTTTTTATTGAAATTGAACTATATTTTTCAAATTGGAAATAAATTCCCATTTATGGGGGGGGGGGGGGATGCGCATTTGCTATTACTGCCATTTAGGATATTTTTTCTTTTAAATCTAAATTTTGAGTGTTTCAAAAAATGAAAATAACTTATTTTTTGAAACTGATTTATAGATAATATACAGATAATATAAAATCACCCCCCCCACCCCCCCCCAAAAAAAATAAATAAATAAATAAAATGTTTTTTTTTCCCCTTAACAGTAACTGCTTTTTGGCAAAGGGGCATTTATTTCTTTTGACAAATATTTTTCATTGAAATTGAAATATATAATTCAAATTGAAAATAAATTCCTATTTATCATTATTTTTTTTAATATGTTTACATAATATGTATGTCTAAATATTGCAATATTCATTTTCATTCTAGGTGCTCACAGAAAATATTCATTTAAATATATTAATGCATACTTTAAAAGCCAAAACATTAACTATTTTTATCATTTTTTTTTTCACATAAAAACTCTTTGAATTAAAGAAGGGTACTTTATGTGTATTTTTTATTGCATAAAATATTTAAATGCAGCATATTTTATCGTGTCACATAAATCCCGATTTAAAATAACGAAAATAATCTTATAAAATGTGAAGTAAAAATACTTTTTATTTCTTATAATAAAAATGTCGAGAAGATTATACTGGGCCACTGACTTTTAAACGATGATAGATTTGTATATCTTTGCCGCAAACGTACTTTCATTCGCTATTGGGCACTGAAATTGCATTAAGTTTCCCCGCCATTTGCCCGTTAACGATTTGGCGATAGACATCCGGTGTGCGGGCGCGTCAGTTGAAATACATTAATGGCTGGATACAAATTGCCGCAAACTTTTTTGGCCACAACGTTTACGACATGTGGCCAAAAATCTCGTGTTTGTTGGGTCTATATCATAATTTTAAAAAATCAAAAATTTTCACTTTTTAATGTTTCATGATATGTTACTTATTTAATATCATTATGAATCCATTCAAGTCAAAAATAAACTTGAATTATCAGTAGAAATTGTTTAATAAAGCCATTATTTTTAAATTAGTCTTTAAAAAAAATAATAAAGATTTTGATTCATTCTTCAAACATGAAGGGTTTCTTCATTCCAGAGTCAGTTTATTATCCAATTTATATATATTTATATATATAATTATAAATCAAATAATTAAAATGAAAGATAGCTTGAAAAAAAAAGTTGACAATGAGCAACAAATTAAAAAGAAATAGTTGATCATGGGCAGAATGACTGCAAATTTATGTACCTTAATTAGGGTTGGGAGCGTTCAGGGAACAAAAGAGTGTATAATGGTGAAATGCGATATGTAAGTTTTCTTCATAAAAATATATTTTCATTGAAATTCTTATTCAACCAATGTTAAAATAAGTTTAATTTGAATTTTTTTTAGATTATGTTTGAATAATTCTAAATTGGCCTTTTCGGTTTATTTATTAGATATATTCAACAAATACGTCTTTTAATGCAAGCACTGTATTTGATTATTTGTAGTGAAAGTGATATTATTTTCAACATACAATTGGAGTTTCACCATAATAAGCTTAAGCATGTTTGGGTACAATTGCAATCTGACTGATGCAGGGACCGATTTACAAGTTTGGGAGCCCTGGGCACAGATGCTTATGGGGGAGGGGGGGTTTGCAACGGTGCTTACAGTGGTTTTGAGTAAAAAAAATATATATCACTAATGGCGATAATTATTAAGATAACCACTACTAACTTTAATAATTTAGTGATATTTAATATATTTTTTATAAATTTTTTTCTTAATTTTTTAGCAGTAAAAGTTTTTATAACAGCTTTCTAACCAATCTTTCGTGTTCTATCTCGCTAACGATTTTTCGAGATCGGTTCCGAAAGTGAAAGTATCTTAATAAAAAAACCTGTAAACAAAACCAAAAAAAGTAAAAAACGGCCTTTGCATTGATTGACCTCAACTATCCAATGGGAAAAAAAATATTTTAAAAATAATGAAATACAAGCGAGATATATATAAAAAAAATTCTCCCATAGCATTAATATTAGCGAGAGAGTGTTTTTGCGCAAGTGAAGTAGTTATTTTTAAATGAAAAAAGTAAACAGGTTTTTCCATATTAATTTTGTGTTTTAATCGATAAAACTTCCATATTTTGGCCAATAATTGAAAAATCTTCAGTAGCATTTGGGGGGGGGGGCGCCTGGATGTGTGCCCCGAATGCCCTGCTGTAAATCAGGCACTGGATTGATGTCACGACTAAAAGCATCTAGAAAATGGCATTTTTATGTAATCATTGAGGATTTAATTTTCATGAATGAAAATGCCAGTTTCCATTTAAAAGTAATGTTTTATCATCAGAAGAGGCCACTTCCCCTTCTGAAATTAACGTGCATTATCTATAAAGTAGAAACTTTATTTTCAAGCCATGAGAAATAGAATTCCACTAAATGTCATGTCATTTGGTTTCATTTTCTTTTTTTCAATATTGTTAGGGAAATGGTGTATTTTTCTGTTAGCATCAAAGAAAATCTGCATTCTCACTTATAAAACTGGGGATTTTACTATATTTGCATCAAAGTAATGTAATTTTTTCCTGATTTTGTCATTTTAATGATTTATAGCCCAGGAGGCATCATCACATTTTGGAAACCAATTTTAATGTCAACGATTCTGATATATGATAGATTAGATGTAGAAGCACCGCGCACTATGCTGCAATGTGAAATGAATGGTAACCTGATTACTGATTATGTCTTCAAGACGTAGTAACATCAGTAATCAGGTTGGCATTCATTTCCCATTGTAGCAATGTAGCGTCAGCATAAAAAGCAGTTCAAACATATAATAATTAAGAAACCAAAAATAAGCTGCTATTGACATTTTATAAATGAAGAACTGTCTTTATGTTCAATTAATTTTTTATCGGGGGGGGGGGGGGAGGAGCTGAACCCTCCATTTAAGATCCTTTTTGAACACTTAACACTTAAATTTAGAAAGAAAAACAAAACTAAATTTTGTTTTGAGGAAAAGGGTGATCATAGCCCTTCAGCCAAAAAAAATTGTTTCTTTTTGTCTTAGTGATTAATTATTTGACAATATTATTATTATTTCTTTTTTTGAAAATAATCAGAGAAAAATAAACTTTAGTTTACAAAATTTGAAAATTCAGTTAACAGCAATTGCCGTGCTCCGAATGTGAGCAAACATGGGTTGGGTTGGGTTGATTATTGACGGCCAATTATCTACACTAGGGATATAAGCCCGGGGGGAGTGCCCTTCGGGGGGGTCTTTCTAAGGGAACCTAATCCGTATTTACGCATGGATAAATCCACGGCTCGAAGAAAACCACGAAAACTCCGAACGATTAGGCCGACGGGCGCGATTGGGATCGAACCCAGCACCTCCCGTCTACCAGCTTCGAGAGCACAACCTCTCAGCCACTGGTGGGGCTTTGTGAGCAAACATGCATGTAAAATGTTTTATTTCTATAAATTTACATGTAATTAATATGTCTATGTTCCAAGTTAGTGCTAATACTGATTAGAATGATTTTTTCTTTTTGTTCATATTTTTTATTTATATCTTGATGGGAATTTTCTTATTCTGTATAATAAATTAAACCTTATTTAATTACTTTTGTCAGTATTATTTTGCAACAAACTTAATTGTATGATCTTCATAAATTTTTATTTTTACCAGGAAAAATAAAATGTGCACAGAAATTGTGAGACCCAGTACAGATACGGAATAGGGCTTCTGCATGCACTGTATATGGCTATATTTAATACGAAATTGGCTGCTCGCTGAACCTATCTTAGCCCAATACAACAATATCTCTTGTATCCTGTCCCCTGTGTATTCCCCAAACATTTAATAATAATAACGAAAGAAATACGTTAAAAAATCACTTTAATATTATCTGCCTTCTGTTTTTTAAGTAAAAAAGAAATTAGCACACGCATTAACACTCAAAATATTTGCATGTTCATTTCATTGCGAATGTAAACAAACAAACACTACCCCTTCCTCTCCATCCAACCTGCAACAATTACGCATGCGCAAAAAAATAAGTTTCTTCTCCTTATGCCAAATTCATATGCCATAGTGTAAACGCAATTTTTTCTACCCTTGGGCTGGACCTGAAAGACCCAACAAACCTGAAAGACCATATAGTGTAAACGCAGCATAAAGCGTCTTGTAGTACGGGGAGTACCTGCAGGTACATGCCGATTGGGCGACCGTTTTCTCCGGTCACAAGCATCTGAAACAATTTGGTTCGCCAAATGATGACGTGGCATTGAATTCTCTGGAGCTTATACCAACATTTAGTATAAATAGTTGATTTTTGACAAAATATTGTTCTTTTGAATAAAACATATCATTTTTTTCGCCTCTTTTTGCCTTTTGTGAGCTTGAAAAGCAATTAATCAATGAAATTTTTTCTTTTCCGTGGTATAAGCTCCAACAAAAACGATTAGCTTTATTTTAAATAAAAAATGAAGGAAACCGGTCGAATAGTTGTCAAGAAAAATGGTCTATTTCTATGTTCCTGTCTCTAGGAAACCAATTTACGAAAGACTTTCAGAAGAGAGAACAGCTTCCACTGTAAAAACATACCGTCAGTTATATGTGTTCAATAGAAATGATTAAATATTTTACAAAACTATTTTAAATCTTAGTATTTTAGCATTACCAAATGATAGACTAACCCATAACAGCTTCATTAATAAAACGGAACGATTTTTGCGCATAAATGTGACATAACGTCCCCCTTCCCCCAGGTCTTCAGTTAATTGCTGCTAAGTAACTCCCACTATTGCTTTAGAATCATTTTCTAAATTTGATGAAACAAAGCGATAATATTTTTTAAGCGACTCCTTCCAAAGCGTCTTTTGCTCAATCCGTGCTTACATGTGGGCGCGTCTGACACTTTTACATAAACATACTCGCACAAATCAGCTTTGTAGTTATAGGGTTTAAAGCTCAAATATTTAAATTAAGTATTTCTATATTTACCTGATATTTATCTATTGTAATATAGCAGCATCGATTTTGAAAAACATCCTTTTCATATTTAAAATTAATGTTTATTTTTTCCCTGTTGTGGGTGTGGCATCCTCGTCATCCCCACAACACAAGAAAATTTTCCTTTTTAACACTTTCCAACCTAGTTGAAAAGTGTTTATGACTTCGGTTTGTCTGCCGTATGGCCGTCTGCCGTCTGGTAGTCTGGCCGTCTGCCGTCTGTCCGTGCTCTAACTCCCGTAAATATGCTCGGATTGCCCTGCAATTTTTATATGTAATTGTCGTCATCCATAGCATGTTCCCTATTTCAACTGAAGTGTGTAGCACTTATAGTTTTTTTTATAGGGAAACCAAAAAGAATTCCGTTACATTACGGTCTATTGGAAAAAATCATTTGCGGTTTATTTTAATGATGTTAAATAATTTCAAACACATTTTAATTTATATATATCACTAATATGCATTACAAGAAGCTTAATATGGAATAGGGTGTGCATAGAACTTATAGATACTTTACAGGGGCAGTCAAAAGAATTCCGTTACATTACGTCTATGGAGAAAAATCGTCTGCGGTTTATTTAAATAATGTTTCACTATTTAAAACGCTTTGAAATTAATATATATCACTAAGGTGCATTACAAGAGGCTTACTACGGAATATTGTGTAAATAGTATTCATCGTTCATTTACAGGGACACACAAAAGTATTCTCTACTGTCCGTTAAGAATAATTCCTGGAAGTGCGTTTTAAGTTGCTTAACGCGATTTGTCCGTGCTCTAACTCCCGTAAATATGCTCGGATTGCCCTGCAATTTTTATATGTAATTGTCGTCATCTATAGCATGTTACTATTTCAACTGAAGTGTGTAGCACTTATAGTTTTTTTTACAGGGAAATTCAAAAGAATTCCGTTACATTACGGTCTATGGGTAAAAATCATTTGCGGTTTATTTTAATTATGTTACACAATTTCAAACACATTGTAATTGATATATATCACTAAGGTGTATTATAAGAAGCTTAATGTGGAATAGGGTGTGCATAGCACTTATAATTACTTTACAGGGACAGTCAAAAGAATTCCGTTACATTACGTCTATGGAGAAAAATCGTCTGCGGTTTATTTAAATAATGTTTCACTATTTTAAACGCATTGAAATTTATATATATCACTAAGGTGCATTACAAGAGGCGTACTACAGAATATTGTGTGTATAGCAGTCATCGTTCATTTACAGGGATACACAAAAGAATTCTCTACTGTCTGTTAACAATAATTCCTGGAAGTGCGTTTTTAGTTGCTGAACGCGATTTTAAATTTAACTCACTTTTTGTCTATAACTTGGTGCGTATAAATTCTGTAGATCCTATACAGGGCAGCACAAACAGGGCGGACACATTTCAGTTTATTGACAGAAACTCCAGAAGGAGAATTTTAAACTGTGCTACACGTTTCCTAACTAAACTAAATTTTAGCATCCTATGTAGTATATATACAAAGCTATAGATCATATACAGGGCTGAATAAAAGTATTCGGATATTTTTCCGATTATTGTATATGTTGGGAATTCCTGAAATTACATTTTTAAATATGTTATGAGTTTTCCAAATTGTTTACTTAGGTGTTATCTTTCAGCTTATTAAACGGTAATGATTTATAAAATTTATTTTGGAAGCGTTGGAAAGTGTTACATAATCTATGATTGACGCATGATTTTTCGTTCTTGTTAGATATGAAAATGAAGCTTCAGAAAATGGATGTTACTGTATTACGATAGATAAATGTTGGGTAAACACAAAAATATTCAGATTAAAAGTTTAAGCTATATATACCCTTTAAGTACAAAGCTTATTTATGCGTAGTATCAGAAACATACAGATGGATTTTGATACTTGGTACTCTTCTAAGATCCAGTATTTATAGCATTTTGATTGTTGCCCTTCTCTCTACGTTCACGAATTTAACACTGGTGTTGATTTATATTTAGAAAGAGGATTTTACTTGAACTTCTCACAACGTTATGTCTTAAAATAGGAATTAATGGACATTTCATTTTATAATGCATTTTCTTTGACTTTTTTTCAAAAATGGAACATTTGTGCAATAAATTTTAGAAAGATTTCGTGTATTAAAATTAATAAACTAAATAGTCATTTATAGGGATTTTGGGGAATATTTACAACTTTACTAAAATAATTTGTTTGAAAGCATTTAATAGAATTAGAAAATGTATAAATGTAATGGCCTGGCGCTATAAATATAGATTTTTTTCCTTTCAGAAGTTAAACTTTCCACTGCATATCTTTCAACATAAAGAAAGTTGAATAGTTATAATTGGAAGATAAATTATCCATATAAAAGTATTTACCAAAATATTTACCAAATTATCCATATAACAGTAATACCAAAATAAGAGAATTTTTGTTTTGTTCATCGAATAATGCTTTTGAAACAATATTTAAACATCTTCCAAAATTGTATTATTGCCAATCAATGTGTTAACCCTTTCAGGCATGGGCAAAGTAATTCCGTTGTTAAGTTGTGGAAAATAATAGAATGTCACAAGAATTTACGAATAAATTAATTTGAAAAAAAAAATTATTAAGTTTATTTTAAAAAAAATTGGGTGCCAATTAGCAGTTTGGAATTAAAAGTAAATGGTATAAATAATATACCAAAGCTTTTTAAAAAGTAAAATAAATGTAGAACTTTTTTTATATTTTTTTTATTTTACTGTCTGTATATATAAAGGATTAAAACAGGTTTTCCTTTTGTAAGTTAAAAAAAAATTAGTCTAAACTAGGAAAATATATATATAACTATGAAATAATGGTACAAAATCTTCTTATTTTTTTATCGTTCTGAAGAAATTTTTATTGCACATGTACGATATACAGTTTAATTCAAAATGAATGGTGAAAAAAAAAACTATGTTTGTTGCAATGAATTTATTTCTTAAATTCCAATATAGCGTGAGAATGTAATTTTCTACATTTCGTTTGGCAAAATGAAAATGTTGTTATCTTTACCTAAAATACCGGCACCAGAGAAAGAAAAAAAAACAAATTGAGGGGGTCGAGGCAAGGAAGTGCCAAGCCACATTTTTGGTGAAATAAATCTAACACTGTAATCTGTTACTTAATATTGTAAATTATAATATCTAACACATAATTTGTTTAGCATATGTCCCAGGTTTCGTTTTTGCCCCCAATGAAGATAGCTAATTTACAAAGAACGTAATAGTAATATTATTCAAGTAATGCCCTTTTGTTTTACTTAGAATATCTCAAATGTTATTAAGACATTTGCGAGAAAACTTTATGTTATACAACTTGATCTGAGTATTGGATCCAATTTTCAAATTGAAATATCTCAAAATTTTAAAAATGTGGCTTAGCACTCTCTTGCCCCGACCCCCTCAATTGTATGTTTTAGAACACGAAAAAAAACTTCATCGGTAACCAATGTTCAGAGACATTTCGTGAAAAAAAATCCCAATAAAGCACCTTCCGTTACATCATGCGAAAGTGGAGCACAGAGGGGGGGGGTCAAAGTAATAGAAGCATGCATGCATCTATTCCACTTCCTTTGGAGAATTAGCAACGGCCACTTTCATTTTGAATTACATTGCGCCCTAATGACTGTCAAGGTCAGCAGGTTATGCTGCGCAAAGCCATACACGGAAAAGCAAAGACACCTGTACGGAAGAACTATCATAAAATTACTTCACATTGAAAGTTCGGGAATTGTAGTTCTAAACGCGATAACTACGAGCACTGCGATCGCCCCGACCAACAGAACTGCACGCGCATCCTCCCATCTTCACAACACTTTTCACAGTTCCAAGAAAATGCAAAACATTCTCTCGCACTGATCTGTGCCGCACGTGTTGAAATTTCGGTAAGACTGTTTTCAGAGAATGCTCATAAATTTGTTTCGTACAATCCATTTTAATCTCAATGAAGTTCATTATTTTTGTATGTACAGGGTGATTATAAAAACACCATACCGATATATGAGTCCTTAACTATCACACCGTTCACAGAAACTGACTGAAATTTTGGTTTTAAGTATTTTGAGGAATGCGCTCAAGAATCGTATGAAAAACAACAGTTAAACTCTAACAGTTACGGTTACAGTGACAAAATTTCGAAAATTTTAAATGGCATCACCTACTTTTTTTTATTGGAATGTGATCTTCATAGTGAAAAACCATAAAAAGTGTTGGAACGGTACCTGTAGCACGAAAATCGCCGGCGCTAGACAGACTAAGAAGAAAAGTGAAAACAACGGATAAGGACAGAGAATCAACAGAAAACAAAACATTTTATTGTGTTTCACAAATTTTCCATGTCACACACGAAGACACGTTGCATGCGGAAGATGGTGGATAGCACTGAATAATAAAATGTTTTACTTTCTGTTGCTTCTCTGTCCTTTATTGATTGTTTTCACTTTTCTTCTTAGTCTCTCTAGCGCCGGCAATTTTCGTGCTACAGGTACCGTTTCAACTTTTTTTATGGGTTTTCACTATGAAGATCACATTCCAATAAAAAAAAAGTAGGTGTTGCCATTTGAAATTTTCGAAATTTTGTCACTGTAACCGTAACTGTTAGAGTTTAACTGTTGTTTTTCATACGATTCTTGAGCGCATATCTCAAAATACTTAAAACCAAAATTTCAGTCAGTTTCTGTGCAGGGCCGGCCCAATGGGCGTGCGAAGTGTGCGACCGCACGGGGCGCCAAGTCGCGAAGCGACTTAAGGGGCGCTCAAAAGTAAAAAAATCACCGATAAAAAATAATTTTAGATTCCGCGTTTTTTTTTTCTTTTTCTTTTCTTTTTCATTTTTTCCAGGCTGCGGTCTGTGGGAGTGGGTGTACCTTGGGTTTAAATAACAGTTCAAGGACACTGAAATCTCCCCATACAGACCATATGTTCGGTTCCTTTATCTGAGAAAACGAGGCTATTAACACTCAAATTACATCCTATGGAAAGACATAAACAAACCTCTATTGAACACCAGGACTGGGGGAGGTTAATTAATTACTACTGACATTTTTACGATTCTGAACTCGTTCTTCTCCCGCTGGTCGGTCGACTCTGGGCTCGGGCTGTCCCCTTGATGCAGCCGACAGTGGCAAGTGTCCTTTGGCAGGTAACATCTTGTACTTGCAGAAAATTGTACAAATTACTTATTCTCGTTTTTTTGTATTAAACAATATTAATTTAAAGATTATACTCAAAATGCCGTGCATGAAAAAATCGGGAAATTATTACAGGATCAAGAGGGCGCCGAAAAAAAAGAAAGAAAAAGTAAAAACCATGATTTAAAAAGGGATATAATCGGAGCGCCAAATGTTTTGTCGAAGACGCAAATGAAATGTTAATAGAGGTAAATTTCTCTAACTAAAAATTATATATGTAATTAATCTTATTAAAAAACTAACTTCAGCACATCGTTTTATTTAGTTATTCTTAATTTAATCTGTATTAAATCAATAATAGTGTAATAGTATTTTAATACACGGCCGAAACTAGGAATTTTTCAGTCGCAAGCATTTTGGTGCCCCCTCCAATCCTTTTCCAAAATAAATGTATACAGAGAAGTTTTCAATCCATTCCTCTAATTTTTATTTTAAATATGAAATAATTGTTAGGAAGCATATTTATCTTAATATTTTTATATTGCTTTCTTTAGAAATGGAACTACTGTAATCGCTTCGTTTTTATCTCTCTATATATAATCCAGATCTTGTTAAAACGATAATGTTCGAAAATTGAATCATTTCGAACCTCATTGGAACAGTGTATTGATTTCACAAGTACCTTGGATCTGGGTGTGTTCATTAATCAAGTATGTAAATCTTATGGTTTGTTCATTAATCAAGTATGTAAATCTTATGGTTTGTTTACAGAGACACCACAAAAGCAAATTTTGTCGTCACTGTTGGTAATATATCAAAAGATTAATATCCGGAATTAATTTCTATGACAGTTTATTTACATCATTTAAAAACTCATCCCGATAAAAAGTAATTATCTAGAATTTCAAACAGGAAATGAAAGTGCCTAATGCAAGATGAAGAGGTTTTTACAGCACGTGCTCTGAACAAGGAAGTGAAAGACTAAAATACGTATTAGTGACGTAAATTGACTTTACGTCATTACCATCCAATGAAAAAACTTAAAAATGATGTCACTAAATAAGGACTAAGACTGTTGCATCTCAGTTTTATAGAACTTTAAGAGATTCTTTTTAATTCGCGATGGAAACGGACATTATGTCGTTTTCC
The DNA here is from genome assembly GCA_963931845.1 of Maratus michaelseni. Lineage (NCBI taxonomy): Eukaryota > Metazoa > Arthropoda > Arachnida > Araneae > Salticidae > Maratus > Maratus michaelseni. Next base: position 59,519,367 of record OZ007599.1, read on the forward strand.
CTTAAACTTAAATTGAAATAATGTTTAAAACTAAATTTTATGTAACTATTAAATGTAAGCTATGTAAATTAAATAATTTAACAGCATTATGAATATGTTTTATTAATTAATAATATTTTTAACATTACTTAATCAGTCTCATGGAATACCAAGGATTATATAGTGAGTGTATGCTAACCATAAAGGATTAATACAAATTCTGGTGATCATGGCCTAGCGGTATAGTGAGGACGATTGCTGGAAAATAGAGGTAAGCAAATATCTTACCTATCTTTTGTTCCGAAAATTGAATTTATAATTTATATTGCTTTAGAAAGCGCAAAATTAATGACTACCGAGAAAATAACGCTAACAAAGATTCTGAGACGTGAAAAATTCTAAAGTATATAAAAAATAAAAATAAAAATAGTGTCCTAGAATCCTCGAATACTTAAAAGAAATTAATTAATTTTAGATATATTCTAAATTAGAAAAATGGCAACCTTCAAAGAAGGAAGTATAATTGAAAAATTAAATTCCAGTAACTATGCAAACTGGAAATTCAAGGTGGAGATGCTCTTGATAAGAGAAGAGCTCTTTGAAGTTGTCACAGACGACCCACCAAATCCAATAACCCCAGAATGGTCGAAGAAAGATAGAAAGGCAAGAGCCTTGATTAATTTAAGTATTGAGGATAATCAAATCATCCATATTAAGCATTTACAGAATGCACGGGACACATGGAACACGCTTAAAAACATCCATGAGAGATCAAATCTGTCTAGCAAACTCTTTCTCCTCAGGAGACTTTACGGAACGAAATTATCAGAAGGAGGCAACATGATAACTCATATAACAAAGATATTAGAAATTATTGATAAGTTATCAGCCATAGGCGAAGAAATTAAAGCAAATCATATTTCAGCATTATTGCTCTGCTCTTTACCTCCTTCATACGACACCCTCATAACCGCATTAGAAGCCAGACAGGAAGACGAATTAACTCCAGAATTTATAAAGAGTAAATTAACAGACGAATTTAATAAAAGAAATGAGCATTCTAATAACAGTGATAATTCGAACAAAGCCTTTAGAGCTGAAAGAAAATTTAAAACCACAGGTTTTAAAAAAGAAGAAAAATACTGCACGATTTGTAGACTAAAAAATCACAACACAGTTAATTGCTGGCATAACAAACATAAAACAAATAATTTTAAACAAAACAACAAAAAACATTTCTCTTCTTCGCTAGTCTTTCAAAAAGACGAAAATAATTTAAGAAGCGCGGACTCAAATAAACCGAAAGAAAAAAGCACAGCTTATTTCGGAACCGAAGAAAAGAAAAATTGCGCATTTTTAACGAACAAATCGAAAAATAACGCATGGATTATCGATTCTGGCTCATCCTCCCATATTTCAAATAATGAAAATTTATTTTATGAATTTACAAATAAAGAACATACCAACGTCGTAATTGCCAACGGCAATAAATTAAAATCCTATGGTTCAGGTAATGTAAATATTACCACAATAACATCCGACGGTAGAACACATGAAATAACATTAGAAGATGTTCTACTAGTACCGGAAATTGAAACAAATTTATTTTCGGTAGCTAAAGCTACGAAAAACGGATGCAAAATTACATTTGAAAATAATCAATGTTTTCTAGAAAATGAAGGATCAATACGCTTAGAAGGGATAAGAAAAAATAATCTGTATGAAATTCAGCAAACAAACATAAACACAGATGAAAATTTTGTAAACATGATAACTAATTGCAAAAATAAAAATTGCATAGAACTGTGGCATAGAAGATTAGGACATAAAAATGTCGCGTCGATTAAAGAATTAATGACGAAGGAATTAGCATGTGGAATAAACATAAATAATTGTTCCCATAGCACCGAATGTGAGCCTTGCATTAAAGCAAAATTAACTGACGCACCTTACCCAAAGAAAACGGAATTGAGAGCAAATAAAATTCTTCAATTAGTACATTCAGACGTGTGTGGTCCTATTCAAACTCCAACAATAGGGGGAAAAAATTACTTTTTAACCTTCATAGACGATTACTCTAGATTTACTATAATTTATCTACTACAAAATAAAGGTGAGGTATTTGAAAAATTAAAGGAATATGTTGCACTGGTCAACAATAAGTTTGGCAAAAAGCCTACAGAACTCAGAACTGATAATGGCAAAGAATTTAAAAATTCTAATATTGATAATTTTCTAAAAGAAAATGGAATTAAGCGACAGCTAACAGTACCATATTCTCCCAGCCAGAATGGTATTGCTGAACGAAAGAATAGATCATTAATTGAAATGACAAGAACATTGTTAAGTGACTCTAATTTACCATTACATTTCTGGGGAGAGGCGATATGCACCGCAAATCACCTACAAAATCGACTGCCGACTAAAGCCAACGAAAAAACTCCATATGAATTATGGACAAACAGAAGACCAAATCTAAAATATTTAAGAGTCTTTGGCTGCAAAGCTTATGCATATATTAACAAGCAAAAAAGACAGAAATTAGATAATAAAGCAGTAGAAGGGATCTTCGTGGGATACGATAATTATTCCAAAGGATATCGTATCTATACGAGCGGCAAAGATATCACTATAGCCAGAACGGTGAAGTTCTTAGAAAACTATCCGATAAATTCAAATAAAGAAAAACGGCTAGAACTAAATTTAGATGAAAACACTAATGCCGAAAACGAAAAATCGGAAAACCCAAATCTGATAAAAATCGAAATTTCAAATGAAAATGATAATCAGAATGAATCTGAACTAAACCAAACCGAACCAAGAAGATCAGATAGAGTAAATAAAGGGGTTCCCCCAGATAGACTAATTTATATGGTTAAAGATGAAAATATTAATGAACCGAAAAATTGGCAGGAAATAATAAACATGGAAAACCCAGTAGAAAAAGAAAACTGGATCAAAGCGACACAGGAGGAGATAGAATCTCACAACAAAAATAAAACTTGGACATTAGTTGACCCCCCGCCAAATACAAAAATAATAGGTTCGAAATGGCTCTTCAAAACAAAATTAGACGATAAAGGAAAAATACAAAAATATAAAGCGCGTTTAGTGGCGAAAGGCTATTCGCAAAATTTTGGTATTGATTACTATGAAACTTTTGCTCCAGTGGTTTCACATACTACAATTAGAACTTTTTTAGCAGCCGCCGCCTATCATAAACTAGACGTAAATCATGTCGATGTAAAAACAGCATTTTTGTATGGAAATTTAGATGAGGATATATACATCACTCAGCCGGAAGGCTATGTCAAACCTAATCATGAAAACAAAGTATGCAAATTAAATAAGGCTATATACGGCTTAAAACAGGCAGCTAGAGCCTGGCACATAAAAATTTCAGAATCATTAGAAAAGTTAAATTTCAAACCATCAACATCAGACACGTGTTTATTCATACGTAATACTAAAAACAGTAAATCATATATTATCATCTATGTAGACGATTTATTAATATCAGCAAAAGAAAATGAAATTAAAGAAATTATACAAAAACTTAAGATTGAATATGAACTAAAGGATTTAGGTCAATTAAACTACTACCTAGGGATTAAAATTGAAAAAACAAACGAAGGATATAAACTGAATCAAAAAGGTAAAATTGAAGAATTAGTTAGAAAATTTAAATTAGAAGATGCGAAACCATACAAAACGCCCATGGAAACAGGCTATTTAAATTTTGATAACGAAGAAATACCATTGCCAAACAACATCGATTATAGAAAGGCAATTGGCGCACTTTTATACATCTCAACTGTCACAAGACCAGATATTTCAGCTGCGATTAACATCCTAAGTAGAAAAAACGAAAACCCTTCACAGAAGGATTGGAAAGCAACTAAAAGAGTGATTTCCTATTTAAATCACACTAAAAACTTTAAATTAGAAATAAATACAACAAAGCAACCAACTCTTGAAGTATACTGTGACTCAGACTGGGCTGGAGACGTACAAACTAGAAAGTCCACCAGCGGAAACCTATTTTTATTAGGGAAAAACCCAATTTTATGGATCAGCAAAAAGCAATCATGCATAGCCATGTCAAGTGCTGAAGCCGAGTATATTTCAGCAGCAAATGCATCACAAGAAATTTTATGGTTAATTAGACTCTTAGAAGAATTTAACTTAGAACAGACATTACCCATAACTATGCATGAGGACAACCAGTCCTGCATAAAAATGATCGAATCAGAAAAATACACCCGTCGCACGAAACACATTGATATAAGGTATCATTCCATTAAACACCTAAAGGACAATGGTACAATTAATGTAAATTACTGTGAATCAAAGAACATGATAGCGGACATCCTAACCAAGCCCACTCCCAAACCTATCTTTGAAATTCACAGAAATAACTTAAACTTAAGAAATCAAATTCCAGAGATTAAGGAGGAGATTGTTGGTAATATATCAAAAGATTAATATCCTGAATTAATTTCTATGACAGTTTATTTACATCATTTAAAAACTCATCCCGATAAAAAGTAATTATCTAGAATTTCAAACAGGAAATGAAAGTGCCTAATGCAAGATGAAGAGGTTTTTACAGCACGTGCTCTGAACAAGGAAGTGAAAGACTAAAATACGTATTAGTGACGTAAATTGACTTTACGTCATTACCATCCAATGAAAAAACTTAAAAATGATGTCACTAAATAAGGACTAAGACTGTTGCATCTCAGTTTTATAGAACTTTAAGAGATTCTTTTTAATTCGCGATGGAAACGGACATTATGTCGTTTTCCCTTAAACTTAAATTGAAATAATGTTTAAAACTAAATTTTATGTAACTATTAAATGTAAGCTATGTAAATTAAATAATTTAACAGCATTATGAATATGTTTTATTAATTAATAATATTTTTAACATTACTTAATCAGTCTCATGGAATACCAAGGATTATATAGTGAGTGTATGCTAACCATAAAGGATTAATACAAATTCTGGTGATCATGGCCTAGCGGTATAGTGAGGACGATTGCTGGAAAATAGAGGTAAGCAAATATCTTACCTATCTTTTGTTCCGAAAATTGAATTTATAATTTATATTGCTTTAGAAAGCGCAAAATTAATGACTACCGAGAAAATAACGCTAACAGTCACGATGTCCGAAATATTGAACCAATTCAAATATAAATGGGACAGTGTATAAATCTTACAGGTATCTTAGATGAATATGTTAATCAAATATTATTCTCTGGCGCTCCTAAGCGGTCCCTTAATGGAAAAATCACACCCTGTTTAAGAAAAAAAGTACAAAATTAACGAATATATCTTTATTTTGGGTCGTCCGATTCCATGACATTTTTTCCTAAATTTCGTTATTTGTTTTTTGTACCAAAGGACAAACCAAATCTTCTTTTGGCGCCCCCTTCTACTCTTGTGCCCAGGACATCCCCCCCACCCCCCTGCTTCAATAAGACAATGTGAAATGCACCACAAATAAGTTTAAAGTCAAAACATTTATTGATATGAAATTTGGACTATGTAACTATTTTTTCCTGGTCCGTACTTTCTTTCTATCTTTCTTTCTTTTTTTTTTTCTCAGGAAATAAAGGAGATAAATTTAGTTCATTTTAGAAAAAGACATTTTTCTAGTTCAAATATTAGAAAAAAAATCAGACAACGTCGATGGAAACTTATTCTTAAAGAGTGATGTTATTAACATTGATGAAAACAATGCATTGTAAAATTTTTGTGAGGTCAGTTCATCTTATTAATTTTAATATTTATATATTTTTTAAAACATATCAATGATTTAATTTTTTTTTCAATCTATTTTGAACAGCTTTTTCCGATGAGAGAGAGAAGGTTTATTTTAAAACTCGTTGTGTAAGGCCAAAATCCAAACTGGCGGCTTTTTAGCACTTTTTTTTAAATCTCAAACGTGTCAAATTGGCAGATGTAATCTTTAAATTGGTTTCGGAATATTTTATTTAAAGTGAATTTTTTTTTAATTTGTTCCTCGTAGTAAAAGGTACCCATAAAAAAAAAAAAAAAAAAAAAAAAAAAAAAAAAAAAAAAAACATGTTCTTTTAAAAATTTGTAATTTTTTTAAAATAAATATTTCTGTAAATCCCTTAGTCAAATCAATATTTATAATTTTCATATCAAGAGTGCTCTGTGGATTTTTTTAATACATTTTTTCTTTGGCGCAGCTTGTCCCCAATGGGACCTTGCGCCATAAAACCCTATACAACCAACCAACCATATCAAGAGTGAAAATGTATGCAAACAAAAAAAAAATGGAAGATAGAATATTTTAGAAAAGTTTTAAAAAGATAATTCTCTTTAAAGAATTTACATTTAAAAGGGAATAGATATATAAATTTGTATTTCAAGAAAATAAAATTAGAAAAATATGATTATGAATATAAAGTAAATCATATTTATAAATATTTTGTTTCCCGGCCATCACACTTTTTTTTTTCAAAATATAGCTAAAGAATTTTGTCAAAGTTTAAAAGAAGAATGGGATAAAAGTACGTAACTAGACGTAACTACAGTGGCGCACCCAGGATTTCGCTTTGTGGGGGGGGTAATGCATTTTAGAGGTCTGCACAGGCCCGGCTCGGCCCGTACCCGGCAAAATGAAGGTAAACTTTAAAACAGGCCGGGCCGCCAGAATTAGAAGATTTTTGATAGGCCGTGCCGGGCCGACTGACAAAATACACAGGCTAACAAAAAAATTTAATGGGGCCGGGTACGGGCCTCGGACCCGTGATGACTTGTAGATTTTTACTTTTTTAAACTTCAGTTGTTTTCATGCATCGTCAGAATCAGAATATTAGAAAGATATACGTTTAACACTCTTTTTTTCGTCTTTGAATAAAAATCAGTTCATCACTATCACTATCACTACCAATTTAAAAATTAATTTTACGTTTAACTGGCCCGATATAAAAATTTAAACGAAGCCGGTAAAATGCGATGATAACGTTCGCGAGAATAAGTATAAATCTGCATCATGAAGGGACCCTAGTTTAGCAACATCATCAATAGAGTAATATAACATGTCAAGCGTAGAGATCGACATCGGATGTTTACATCGTGTCTGAGTCCAAGTTTTATTGTTTTAGCAGACTCGGGCCGAGCCGAGATCAGGTTTAAATTCTTTTGTATACAGTCGAGCCGGGTCGGAACTGGACTTAATTGTGCCCAAACAGTTTGTTTTGTCAAAATAGTAATAGAAATAGTAAGTTGCTGTTAACGGATTCAGTGAAAATATGCCTTAAGTGATTCTCAAATTCCCAGTTTAACAGCATGAAACTCTCCGAAACATTTTTTTACTTTTATTTTTAACTGTAAAGGCATAAAATTGACAGGTCTGACTTTTGAAGCGATTTGGAATCGAATGCTGTTTTCCATTTTTTGATAAATAAATAACCTATTGAGATATAAGTATTCCTTTCTTGTGACAATAGGTTTTTTTCTTTACCATGCTATCGCGTCCGGAAATTTAATTCAAAACGCTAATTCTGATAGTATTTTCTGAAAGATTTTTTGCATTTATCAGAAAAAGGAAAACGCTATTCGATTACATAGTTTCTGAATAAGAACACCTGTCAATTTTATGCATTCCTGAAGAAAATTGATTTCATAAATGTGTCAGAAAGTAGGGCCATTCAATTTGAGAAGAGCCTTAATAAAATACGAAGAAATATTTTCAAAAATCTACTATTTTATACAGCTTAAAAGTTATGATTTTTTAACCCTCTTTTTCTCTTTTATTCTAAACTACATTAATTCTTAGATTCAATCTTTATTTGAAGGCTGAAAAATCTGAGTAATCATTAATGTTGCTTTTCTGTTTTTTCTGTCTTGTAAACATATAATAAGTTAAAATATATTGTAAAATTTCTCCAAAAATATGTATGCAATATTCTTTAAAAGAATCTTAATTTTATGTTGAGTAAAATCGGAATTTTTTTTAATACAAATTGAGCGGACTGGATAGGCCACGATTTAACTGATTTTGTCACTGGCCGGGTCGGGCCTGTTTTCTTTGATTTTTGTACTTGCCGGGCCAAACTTTTAACTTTTGCAACGGGCAAGATAGATTTCGTTCGGGCCTGGCCTCGAAATTCTGACCTGTGCAGACCTCTAGTGCATTTGCATGACACTCACGAGTTGGTGATCAAGTGACCATCTGCATTTGCGCACTGCAACAGTAGCTGAAATTTACTATAATCACTTCTGATATCCATCAGTGATACAAAATTTGTTAATTATTTATTGATATGTGCAGATTTTTTCCTTTTTTCCTTTATACTTTACGATTGCTGAAAAATGTTACAAAAATGCTTTATTTTACGATATAAAGCTGACATATTCTGTAATATAATATTTTATGTAATGTAATAGTACGGTATTCGTTGTAGTGCAGCAACGTAATGAAATTACGATGACTGCTCTTGTGCGTCTCTGCTTTATCATTAGTAATTCGATATCGTTTGAATTTGAACATATGCTAAAACGTATATTATTTATCATAAATGAACAGAATGAAACATTTTGTGAAGAAAACAGAGGAATATAATTTTATAATAAAATAGTTAGCTTGTTACTATAAATAGAACTTTGATATGAATGACAGAAAATGTTACCTACTTATTTATTTTTCATTATCAACGGTTTTTTGGCGCTGTGTATTTACAGGGGGAAAACTATTCTTCTATTAATTAATTAATATTATGAATATTCAATCCATTTTTAAAACTTTTTTTAGTTAAAAAAGAAGAAAAATGCCCTGTTAAACTGATGGCATTGACCTCACGAGGCTATTCACACTGATTGAGTATATTATACTCTTATTTCAAAGATTAATTCTGCATGATATTCAAATTCAGCTAAATTAAAGAGGGGGAAGGCTCCCCAATTCCCACCCTTTATACTTAACCAATGAACTTCCTAATCTAATATAAGAATAAACAGGTATACCAAATTTGCAGCAAATCGGATAATTCTGCATGAAAAATCCATTTATATAAATTAGGGAGGAGGGATTAGTCCCTGTTCCTTCCCCCTTTATGCTTAACCAATGAACTCCCAAAACTAATCAGGAAAGCGCCTTATCAGAATGAACTTATATTCAAAATTTGAAGCAAATCGGATATTTCTATCAAGAGTTATCGCGTTACGTACATACATACACACGTATATACCGAACCTGTGAGCACATTAGTTCTCAGGCTTTGATCGCTTGTGAGCTAATAAATAAAGAGAAAACTGCCCAGTTAAACTGAGGGCATTGAGCTCACAGGCTATTCACACTAATTGTATATTATACTCTTATTTCAAAGAATTTGAAATAAATCCTCAAAAAATAAAGAAATTGACAATATATTAACAAGGGGATCATCCCCCGTACCCCCTTATTATTAACTAATGAACCCCCAAAGCTAATCAGGGAAGCGCCTTATCACAATGAACCTATAAACAAAATTTGAAGCAAAGCGGTTAGTTCTATTAAGAATTATCGCGTTACGTACATACAGAACCGGCGGTCATTAGCTCTCAGGCTTTGATAGCCTGTGAGCTAAAAACCGTTAACATGAGAATTTACATCTATTGTGAATAGGAAAACAAGTCAATTTTATAATATGGAGTCTTCTTTGTCTTGGATACAAAAACAGTAAAAAATGCTAAGACGGAATTGCAATAAATTGGTGAGAAATTCCACTTTAGACAGGTTTTTGTCTTAGCTGGTAAACTGTAAAGGTGTTTCTTTCGATGGGACCATGGAATGTTTGCGATTAAGATAATATTCCGTTATAGACAGGTTTCATTTACACTGGTTAAACTGTATACATAAAACTTGTGTAAATAACCTCATACTGTTTAACTTGTGTAAATGAAACTTGTCTATAACGTAATATTGTCTTGATCACAAACATTCCATGGTGTCAGCAAAAGAAACACCTTGAAAGTTTACCTGCTAAAGGAAAAACCTGTACAATACGGAATTCTTCACCTATGATGTCGCATCATATATTATTCAATTTTAGTAATTATTCCCCTCTAATTTAATTCCCTTTTCCAAATTTGTTCCCCTTTTTCCATTACTTTAACGCTCACTGTTCTGCAAAATATTTTTCATTTCCTTTCCCACCCTTTGGTAAATTCAGTGTAACAAATTTCATTCCGTTTATTCTAATACCCTTTTAATTGAGTTACACTAAAAATATTTCTATACTGTGCTGATAATGTAAATGAAAACCATTACATCTACCCTGTCAAATAGCTAGCATAAGATGCCCATCTGCCATCTCCTTATTTGGTCACACAGATCTGTTGCTAACTGATTTCTTCATATACACACTTTTAATTACAATGATTCCCATGCGCAACCGAATAATTCTGGTTCAAAAATATCCACTGTTCATATCAAAGTCATAACAAATTCTAAGGTTCGCGGATTCAAGAATGCGAAAAACTCTCCCGAGCCCCATTTGTGCGATTTTGTATTCCCATACATGTTGGCTACCGCCGAAAAAATTAATTAGGATGATTTATGCCAAAAATGGCTCTGTTCTCTAAATTTTTAATTGTCTTTATGCTCTGTTTGGAGAAATCATCGCCGTACTGTAACCCTTGGTGAAAATATAAATTCATTCGAGTTCATGTCATGATACGAGAAACAATCAATTCTATCTCTGACCATCAGCCCACCAACATGTAATATCCTCACGAATTGTGTGTTACGGGCCCGGGTGCCCCTGCGCTGCCGCGCGCAGCCGTAGCAACGGAACGTTTCCTGTACTCGTGCAATTATATATAGAACCTGGGATTAATTAAAATACCTTCATCTACACTGTAAAAAATGACCAATGTTTCTTATTTTATGAAAATATGCTATAACCACGAACGAAAATATAATATAATCTTCTGAGTTATCTGAAATTTCAAATAGCATGTTACATTGTCTTTTGAATCCCCAGAAACAAATACATTTTCAAAACTTAAAGAATAATTTATAAAAACAAGTTATTTTTAGCTGCCCGAATTTTTCAGAAACGTTTCCGAAGGGTTTTTATAGTGTATTAATTAGTGTCCTCAGCCTGGAATACCTGTTTTTCGAATGCTATCAATTCTGAAGTAAACATTTTCATGCTCAAAAAATTTTTTTAACAGACAAACATGCAAAATTAACAGCGTTAACAATAACATTTAAATTAAGATTATTTCATTAATCTTTCATGTATAAATTAACTTATGCGGCTGAAAACGTGTACTTGAGAATGGATAACATTCGAAAAACAGGTATTCCAGCCTGAGGACACTAATTAATATACTATAAAAACCCTTCGGAAACGTTTCTGAAAAATTCGGGCAGCTAAAAATAATTTGTTTTTATAAATTATTCTTTAAATTTTGAAAATGTATTCGTTTCTGGGGATTCAAAAGACAATGTAACATGCTATTTGAAATTTCGGATAACTGAGAAGATTATATTATATTTTCGTTCGTGGTTATAGCATATTTTCATAAAATAAGAAACATTGGTCATTTTTTACAGTGTACTCATGTCTCCCTGTTCTTCCAAATGTGCCTATTCTTATTTTCTTCTGAATTTATAGATTTATTGGAAAGTAATAATGATTTTTTAGTCATCGAAATACACGTCTTATGAAAACTACTTTACCACGATCAAGAACTAATAGTACATCACCGATTAATTTCAATTTTGTCTTAGCATTTTTTATTTTTGTTTGTGTCCATGACTCAGTAAATTAGTACCTTGTTCGACAAAGGAGGGAGAGGCAGACCGCGGGATATGCCCTCTCTTGGCTATTAATAAATTTGAAACTTTAAGCTTACGAATATACTAGTGTAATTATCCTTAGAAAGAAATTAATATGTATGCTTACCATTTTAGTGATGAAGCGCTGGTGAATTATTCTAATCTTAGATGATTTTCTCGAGCTTTGATGATATAAATTCTCCAAATATAAAATTTAAAACTATGGCTATTTTTTTATAGGTTGAGTTAAATATTTTAACACAAATAATGCTAAAAAAACAGTGTATAACCAGAAGTACTAATAAAATAGAGGTGCATTTCGCCAGCCCCCCCCCCCCCACCACTCACATTTTTCGAAAATATTACCAATCGTTTATACCTCGTTTGAACTAGATTAATAAAAGGTATTTAGTGGGTGGGGGCTGGAAAAACGGCCATCCCCCCACCTCAATGTTTTACTAAACGGATAGTGCCAAACGTTTATACCTCGTTTGTACCTCATTTGTACTAGGGTAATAAAAGGTTTTTAGTAGGGGGGGGGGGGGGCGGGAGAAAAGGCCGCTTCCCAACTCAATATTTTACGAAATGGGTAGTGCCAATCGTTTATACCTCGTTTGTACCAACAATCTTTTCGTTTTACCTCATTTGTACTAGAGTAATAAAAGATTTTTAGTGTAGGGCTGCCGCTTCTCCACACCCCCCCCCCCCCACTTCAATGTTTTAGAAAATGGATAGGGCCAATCGTTTATACCTCGTTTGTACCCGTTTGTACCAACAATCTTTTCGTTTGCACCTCATTTGTTCTAGAGTATTAAAAAGATTTTAGTGTGGGCTGCCATTTCTCCAGCCCCCCCCCCCCCACTTCAATGTTTTACAAAATGGATAGGCCCAATCGTTTATACCTCGTTTGTACCAACAATCTTTTCGTTGCACCTCATTTGTACTAGAGTAATAAAAAGATTTTAGTGTGGGGCTGCCATTTCTCCAGCACCCCCCCCCCCCACTTCAATGTTTTAGAAAACGGATAGGGCCAATCGTTTATACCTCGTTTGTACCCGTTTGTACCAACAATCTTTTCATTTGTACCTTATTTGTACTAGAGTAATAAAAGGTTTTTACTGTGGGGCTGCCATTTCTCCAACCCCCACTTCAATGTTTTGCAAAATGGATAGTGCCAATCGTTTATCGACCTTGAATGGGTCATATTGTCCATTACACAGATGTTTTAACGTAGAAGAAATACCACCCTCGTTTGGATTTGAATTCGCTTGACCGTGCTAAAAATATGGATGATGGATGTGTACTCAGAACTGAGAGAGTCGGAGTACCGCTATAAGTCTTCACGCTTAACGTATGTCAAAAACGGAAAAAAAAAATTGAGAAAAAGATGAAATGAGATACAAAGGTTTTAAACATTTTCTAAAAACCTTAAAAGAAAAAAAAAACTTTTTATAATTTTATAGAAAATTTTATATAGTTACTTCATTATTAAGTTTCAACGTCTGGGGGGGGCTTCAGCCCCCTTAGCCCCCCCCGTGGGTGCGCCAATGCGTAACTAAGACGTAACTAGACGGGGATTAGGGGGGGGGGGGCACGGCCCTCCCCAGAATTTCAAATTCATGTGAAAATGTTATGACACTGATTGTTCAAAATTTTAATTTACAAATATTTGAAAGATTACACAAACAAATACAGTTATTTCTGATTTGAGAACTAATGTAATCAAAACGAGTACACACACATAAGTGAATGTGTGTGTGTGAGGGAGGAGGGGGGGAGTCAAAAGGAAAAACAATTGTGGCTTGGAGCAATAGGGAGCCAGAAGAAATAAAATTAAATAATTTCTGAAGGCTCCGAATCTGAGCGAGGGTTATCTTTTTTGTCACGAGGGTGATGGTAAATAATCAGTTCTAAGAATTCCAGTTCAGTAGTCTCTCAACAAAGCTGTAAAATATTATGTGCTGTGGTCAAAGCCGGTAGGAGAGGGGACACTTCGGTTAGGGAAATGGCCAATATAAGTATTTCTAAGAAGTGATAATTAATCTCTTTCCGACAAACCAGGATATAGTTGTCAGGTGTTGGTCCATTAATTGTCCAGGAGTAGGTAATAAGAACATCTTGGCAGGGGCATCCTTTGAGGAAGAACGAATTTTTTTGCAACTTCCCTGTGGCTTTAAGCATGGTGTGATTTCAGTTCCCATGCATAATTATCAGTGCACAAATAAATTCTATAGTTTAAAATACGGGAAACTTTTTTTTTGTGGTTTTGCCACGTAGGCCTATGCTTCAAGTTCCAGAGTGTATTTTTTGTGAGTAAATTTCTCCTTATCAGATCTTTGAAATTCTGTATAAATGGAAGAGCTTTGAGGAAGATGTTATGTAACAAAAATGAAATTGAGAGAAAATTGAAATAAAAACTTTTTGTCGTAAATTTTCTTGTTTTTAAGTTATCCAGAATCTATAATGGCTTTTGAAGATAAAATTTTGGAAATATGCTTTCTAAGAATATAAACATCAGATCGGATGATTTTTTTTAATTTTCTGCCCTTGCCCCCCCCCCCAGAGGAGGGGGGGAGGAAGGCAATTGGTTGTCTGTTAGGGATCAGTCTCTTTGCCTCGTTTTTGTCCGCGTCCCCAGATTATTATTATCGTATGTCAATCTGAGATCGTAATATTACATAGTAAAACTGTTACTTACTGTAAAATTAAAATTTTCCTTTTGAGACATTTTATTATTTAAAGGACATTTTATAATACAAAAAGGGATTGAATTTTAATGTCTTTATGTATTCTTTAAATAATATGATAAGTAATTAGTAATAGTATGTTTAAAAGTAACGAATATATAAAAAGTTAAGAATAATCCAAGAGTATATTCTTTTTTTCGGGTTGGGGGAGAGGGGCGCCCGACGGATACTCGCACGGGCGCCAAATTACCGTTGGACCGGCCCTGTTTCTGTGAACGGTATGATAGTTAAGGACTCATATATCGGGATCGTTTTTATATTATTTCGTACATGTTTAATCCCTTTGCTAAAATTAATTTGCGTTGGTATTTTCGTTGTAGAAAATATAGTTGGTTGAAATTAGAAATATATGTTTCTGCAGCTTTCATTAATATTTTTATTATTTAAGCTTTTATGATATGTGGCATATTTTTATATTTTTAGTTCTTTTTAATTAGTGCGAATTCTTTAAACGTATTTTTATTCTAATAATTACAGAATAACATTCGGTTATTATTTGTTTACATTGTTATCCATTCAATGCTCCCCAATTTTAAAATACTTATGTTATAGTTCACATACTTAAAAAATCGTCAAAAATTTCGATTGTTTAATAATAATAATTTGTTTTATATAATATTTGAAATTTAACTTAATCAAAGATATTAATTCATTTATTTTCAATATTATTTAAACATTATTTTTTTACGTATCCTAATATTTTTATGCTGTATATTTTTACATTTAACATTACTATTCAACAGAGATAATTTTGTATGTGCACTATTTAATTATTTAAATTTTTGTTGTACAAATTGCTTGAATTTTAAAGTATTATTATTATTAAACTTTTTTAATACATTTTATTTCTATGAAATAAAAATATATAAATTAATTTTTATATTAGAAATATAAATTAATTTTGATTAAATCAATCTATTTAAATATTTGACATTTTAAACGTGCATAATAATATATATGAGAGATTTTGAAAATGCATGATTATATTTTAAAATGAAAGATTTGGAAAAAAAATTAGGAGTAAAATGTAAAGTTGCTAGATTTAAATAAAAATGAAATTATGGAGCATCAAGTTAGGTATAATGTAAGATGCAAATGATTCTCAAAACTATTGTTCTTCTGTAGAAATGAAAATATATTTAAAGAATTTAATAAAAACTAAAAATAAGAAAATATGTAACGTGTAGATCATGTAGAAATAATTTTTAATAATGCTATAGAAATATATTTTTCTGATTTTGTGCAGGAATTATATAAACTCTAAATTTTGTTTATATATTCCTTAAAAGGAGATTAATTTTTTACGAAATAAAATTATCCAGAAATATTTAACTTGCTTCAGATTTTATGGGTTCAGTGAAACTTAAACAAATGAGCATATTTTAACAGACTTGCCAGCATTTTAAGAGACATTGAAAAAAAAAAAATTGCCAAAATCACCAAAAATTATTGCATGGGTACATAAGCAAACAGGGTGCAGAATACACTTTTAACTAATTAATTTAACAAAATTTTCGTTTATTTCGCAGCAGTATGACAGTCAGTAACGTCAATCAGAGATTTTCAATCCTGTCATTGAACAAACTCGCTGAGTGATGAAATATTTTAATTTTTAAAGAAAATTAATCAGATTATGTATTTCTTTAAGGGGACAGTACACCTTTAAAATGGTCAAAAATTCAATTTCAAGGTTTTGATGTCAGTAAATAGTGCATTTTATTCTGAGTAGAAAGGTACCAATGTTTTTCAGAGGCGATAATTATTGACGAAGATATAAAGTAAAACGCAATCGACATTCTTTGTTTTTGAATGGAGAGTGAAAACTTTAAATGCATTTAATTCACAACAATGATTTTCTAACTTGCGCGCACGATTTCTCCAAAAATAATTTAGACAGAACCTCAATTTTTTTCAAATTTATTAATGTTGTAACAATGAACAAAATGAACTAGAATCTTTTAATTTGGTCAATAAATTAAAAAATAATTAACTGTAATTCATCGAAAAGCGCATTCAAAATGCGTTTTTAATTTAATTACAATTAATTATTTTTTAATTTATGGATCAAATTAAAAGATTCTAGTTCATTTTGTTCATTATTACAACATTAATAAATTTGAAAAAATTTGAGGTTCTATCTAAATTATTTTTGGAGAAATCGTGCGCGCAAGTTTGAAAATCATTGTTGTGAATTAAATGCATTTAAAGTTTTCACTCTCCATTCAAAAACAAAAAATGACGATTGCGTTTTACTTTATATCTTCGTCAATAATTATCGCCTCTGAAAAACATTGGTACCTTTCTACTCAGAATAAAATGCACTATTTACTGACATCAAAACCTTGAAATTGAATTTTTGACCATTTTAAAGGTATACTGTCCCCTTAAATGTTTAATTCTATTTTCTTTCACTTCTTATAATTTAAAATTACGAATGTTTTTGTAAAAACTATTTGTTGTAAATATTTACCTCATATAATAAATATTCAATTAAATAAGATTGTTGAACACATTACATTCTATATTTAAAAAAATATATCCACTGTTTCAGAAAATCATCTCTTTTAAAATTTTCATATTCTCCTTGCTATTATAAATTATAAGAAGTAAACAGAAAATAACAAAGATTAAAAACTAAAATAAATACATAATCTGAGTAATTTCATTAAAAATTAACATATTTCATCACTCTGAGTTTATTTAATGACAGGATTGAAAATTTCTGCAAGTTCTGTAGCTGTGATACTGCCGCTATCGCCATGAAAGCCGAACCAATA